>VXBJ01001356.1:41030-251814 GCA_013400055.1 Nycticryphes semicollaris | reverse complement strand
GAAAGAAGGAAAGAAAGAAAGAAAAAGAAAACCAGACACACTGAGCCTGTGGTTTCACCTCTGTTGTTAATATGATTTTGGCACAACATCCCCCATAGCTGCTAAGAAAATCTAAAAAAATTCTTCCTCCCATTTTTTGGCTCAGGGAGGCCACCATCAATTTGTAACTAGTTGTTGTTACTCACATTTAACTTCCTCATTTTAAAATAAATGCTTAATCCAGGTATTAAATATCCTGGAATTGCATAAATACATCGCTTTATCTTGATTGTTGAATATGCTTTGCTAGGTGATTCCCTCCACAGAATTTAGTAGTCTTTGCATGCACACGAAGCTGCATCTAATCCCTAGCCACTGCAGCATGCTGTCATCTCAAGTGTTTAGGGTGAGAACAGGAACTATTGATCTTTTGTATCAGCCCTCAGGTGCCTTTCATGAAGTTAGCCAAGGCCTGGTCCAAACCTATTTGACTCATTGGGAAGACTCTTCTTGATATCAGCTGGGATTTAAAGTAGGAGCCAATGGAGAAGAATGTAGCTCTTGTTCTACGTTTGAAGAGATTTGCTCACAGGGAAATAAACAGCAAAGGTGTGCTTATTTGCCCTGCTCCTCAGTTCTCACCAAATGAGCACTCAGTTTATACCAGTAAAAATGTCTTCTGCCAGCACAAAAGCCTTCTAGGTTAAGCACTGTTTGCACCAAATCAATATTTTATTTCATGGTCAGCATAAAACCATCTACTTTAGGGATTTTACAGCCAACTCAATTCTGAAGTGTAGGAAAGACTTGTATTACAGGGCCCTAACTCGCCCACATTACATAAAACAATGCTTTTTACACTGTTTAATTGCACCCAGTTACCACTCAGTCGTCTCCTATCTACTAATGAAAAGAGAACATAGAATCATAGAACCATTTAGATTGGAAAAGACCCTTCAGATCATTGAGTCCAACCTTAAACATGACAGGCCCGTTTTCTCTTTGCTCCTTTGCAAAAATCTTTATCTTCTGGTACTTCAGCATTAGCACGGGAAAACAGTGTGCATGCATGAAATGAACAGTTTTGTAGTAAGTTTTATAGTTCCATCCCAGTTTGGACCTAGATCACAGCAAAAGTCTTCACCCTTGAGCATGCTAGAGGGAGACTTAGATGAGCAGCCACCATGCATTTCACTTGATTCACTATTTGGCTTTCACATAACAGACCAGATTTCAAATGTTAGCGTTTGATGTTGTAAATCATGTAAATCAAGACATGGGCTCTGCTGGTCTGTCTCACTGTGTTCTGCCATTCTTTAGTTGGATAGGGAATGTGGGAGAAGTATCAGCTGCTATGTTTAAACCAGAAAACAGCTGCAAAGGAAAAGCAAAGAAGAAAGGATGTGTCCTTTCTGTGGTTCTGTATGATCCCCCTTTGCGTGAGGAATGGCTTTTTTGAGGTTTTTCTAAACTACCTCACAGTTAAAGCCATGATTTTCAGAGCAGTGAAAACTTCAGCCATCTACGCTAAGGTTTTCTTGTGGCCTCCTTCCCTCCAGTAACTGCCCACGTCTGGGTTTTCGGGGTGGAGGGGGTGTTTTTGAGCATTTTCAGGCAAAACTGTTCTGCCGTTTTCAGGAAAAAGTTTAGAGAAAGTTGTTTTGCCTGTGATGAGATAGTTGGGAGAATTTTTTCCTTGTGAAGATGTGTCTTTTTTGTGAAGCAATGGAAAGCAGACGTGGAATTCAGTAGGTACTGGTTGAGGGAGAGAAAGACCTTTTCAGAAAAGTCTCTTCTGCTTATCCCAGTGAAAATCCACCAGACGTAGCTACGTTTTGAAGTATCCTTTTTGAAAGGATACAGTTCAGTATGCTCTGGAGAAGCAGCATTTGGTGACAGCTTTGCCAAAAGATTTTCTGTATAAAGGGAAATGTTTTTTCTCATCATTGTAAAGTTTCTTTCAGTTCAGCTCTGTGAGGATGGGAAATACAAGAATTAAAGATGCAGCCTTACTCAGAAGCCTTGGAGCATATGTGTTATGCTGTAGATTTTAATTGGTATGATTGCATGTGTTCTTCCTTCTTCAGTCACATGCTGTGTAGTACTGAGTGACCTGGAAAACAGTCAAGTGAGGCAAATGTTGTATAGACTGGTTTGTCTCATCGTGCTGTAGATTCCTAAAGTAGGGCAGGAGAAACACATTTTTTAAATGCCAGTTTTTTTCTGATGGTTGTAGAGGGAGTTTAAGCTTCTGGTTCAGGTGTATTTACCTCAGGGTCTCCTCTACAGATGCCTGCATTTTGGTGCAGTGAATCCCAGCGTAGGTGTCTTGGATGGGCCTCTCCAGTATAATGAATGCTTTCAACCTTCACGTCTTTGATCCTCATTTTTTTATCTATGTAGCAGGGGAAACACCATGCTTTTTCTCTAAAGGGTGGTTATAAGAAAAAATCATTAATAAACGTGTGTTGTAATGAATATCCAGAGGCTGCACCATAGAGTAGCTCTCCCCCACGTATGCTCAGAGAAGGATGAGAACATTGTTTAGTCATTAAGGCATGAGCATGAAAAAAAATGGGGAAAAGTGTTGCTAGTCATTAAATAGTCACTGTCTACCTTCCACATGAGACTCTTGAAGAAAGCAGAATATGTGATTATTTAATTAAAGAAGAGAGGTAAAAATAAGTTCATCCAGGAAATGATCATTCTGGGGTTCATTAAGTTTGAAGTGCTTTGTGCCACATGGTGACGATAATATTTTCCTTTTAATGTAATTCAGTTTGTAAACACATAATTCTGAGCTTTTTTTTTTTCATACGCATGTGTTTTTAAAATTATTTATATTGACGTTCTGCTGATTTTAATCAATGCCTAATCCATTTGGGTTTTTACAGTTTACATAAACACAGTCTTTCTGTTACGATCAGCTCATCAATGTTGAATGGAGTAGTCTTCTTACGAGCACTGTCACCTCTAATTTTTCAAGGGCTTTACGATGTAGGTAAATTTGGGTGTATTTTCACTGGTAAAAAAAGAAAAAGAAATGCACCCAGAACAGGCTTTTCACAGTTTCTCCTTTACACAAAGTCAGTAATGACCGAATTACTGAATTACAAATCTGTGTACCATATGAGCACTGGAACATCTTCAAAAAGAAAAAAGTCATCAGACAAGGGGAATGAGAGGACCTGCAGTCCCTCCGAGCCTGGCAGCAGGAGCTGCTCTGGCAGGAGGTAAATGGCTTGTCTGGCTGCAAAAGAGGAGCCGCAGAGGAACCTTGCCAAGGGTGACCCTGGCAGCAAGCTGGCAGGCTGCCTGCTGCGGAAGCAGATGAAAGAGTGCACTTCTCATTGCTGGGATGCTGTCAGTTATGGGGTGCTTGGGTTTATATAGGTTAATGCTTGCTTGGGATTTTGGGAGAAGAAATGTGAGGGGTTGGTTTTGCTGGAAATGCACGCTGCAGAGAACAGGCGATACTGAGAACTTATTTTACTCTAAATGTGTGAATACTCCCTGTAGTCCTGTTTCTGTATTGCTTGGAACAAGCACTGGGAAGGGAAAAGCTGGAAATATATAGGCAACAGATAAGCAATCCTGGATTATTTTTGCAATGTTCAAAACTATGGCTTCTGTGTTGGATTTGAGGGCAATTTACCTAAATTACTTTCTCTATTTCTTTAAAATGTTTTTGCTGAACTGCTGCTCATGCAATACCAAAGTGGAAAGAGGGGGCAGTTAATGAACTTGTTTCCCAACTCATTCTACCAAAGTTTCATTTCATGAGTAGCTGGCATTGAATGGCAAAATATCCTGTGCAACCCCTGAGAGCTGCAAAACCCTCACTCTGCTCCTCGGTGCATGAATATCAAGGCCAGATCTCAGCCGCGGCCTTCTGCATGGTAGCATTTTATACTGTGGCTGTGCCAATGCACCAATTATTTATAAGACATCTGTGCTAGAGCACAGATTATTGAAAAGAGACCAATAGTTTTGGGGGAAAAAAAGTGGTAGTCATAGTATAAACTTGTAGCATCAGAAATTCGTATTATCAGTTATGGACAACAATGTAGAGTTTACTTCAATTTTCCTTTTTTTTTCTGGTTTATACTGACCTAATAGGCTTTGCAGGGGAGTGTTTTAGACTACTCTGAAACTTCCTGCCTGTTCAACCACACCAAGTTGGTTGATTTCCATGTTAGCAGAAACACACCCAAAGTGATTTCTGAGCAGAAGAATTCTCCACAGCAGAGACTGCTCTCGGCTTGTGTGCCGATGTCACTAATGCATGCAAATAACAAGTAATCGTGAATGTACGCAGCAGTATGGCTCAGTACAGAGGACTCGTGAGCACAGTCTAGTCACGTACCTCAAGTATGCCAAACAGCCCAGCCACGTGGGTCAGCCCTCTGGTGAGAAGCAGAAGTGGCTGTCTCAGACATGGCACGTTGCTCGTGTGGCTCTGCCACTTCCAGGGCTTCAGCTCCCACTGGGGTGACAGAGAGATGGGGACAGCTCAGATATCTCACTATCACGCTGTTGACATATCCTTACTTGGCATAACTGCTTCGTGTGCATATCAGCTGTAGATGTCCAAACTGTCCAGGTCATACCTTCGCTTTCAGGCTTTTGGGATTATCTCGGATGTCATTATCCTGGTAGAGCCCTGGGCAGATGGGAACTGTCAGCTCGACACAAAGTTTGAGTGTCCACAGTGTTTGTTCTCATTTGTCAAGTGCTGGCAGTTGAGGGGCTTTGTGCTTTGTAGGCTTTTGAAGATAATCCAGTCCCACTCTTAATTATTACTGTTCCTGTTAGATGGAAACTTAGGGTCATTATGGCAAATAGACATAATTTATGGGTACTGCAGCACTTTATATTATCTATAGTAGGGTGGAGTTACAAGTATACTTTCAAGGCTAGCAGATGTAGAATTTGGCACACCAGCTGTGTGTTAGTTTGCAGGCAGAGATACAGATTGTGTTGTCCGTATTTGTTATATTTGTTATGATTAGTCAGGTACAGAATCATGCAAAAGCTGGGGTGTTCTGAGGAAATCGAAGTTCTTGCATATTTTGTTTTCTGTCCTACTTGCAAGAAAAAATAACTACAGGTACTAAGTATGCTCCTTTTACATACTTATCTATCAGGTTGCCCAGACAAATTGTGGATGCCTCATCATTGAAAGTTTTCAAGGTCAGGTTTGATGGGGCTTTGAGCAACCTGATCTAGTGAAGGATGTCCCTGCCCATGGCCAGGGGGTTGGATTAGATGATCTTTAAAGGTCCTTTACAACCCAAATCATTCTATGGTTCAGCGGTTCTGTGATTTTATCTATGCTTTATGCATTACAGAAAATAGTGTTTTGTATTGCAGGGTCTTAGCAGAGGACTTCACATATTACTTGCACCATTTGGGGGGTCTTTTTTATTTTGAGAAATTATTTAAAAAAGTAATTATTTGTGAGTTCCATCCCTGGAATAAAATGCAGCCAGAATTCATCACTGCTGACTTGTACAAACATTTTGCAATCAATCTAACGCTCTTGAGTTTTTCAGGGCGGTTTTCAGGAACCATCATTCAGTAGAAAAGTGGTGTTTGAGGTCCGGGTTGCCAACCTAAGAATAAAGTTGTATTAATAGACTCCCAGGTTCTGAAAGCAGTGTGCTGCCATCAGGGGTACAGATTTGAGTTTTCGGTGGTTCTTTAAGTGCCATCTGAATTTTCTATGTAGTATTCATGTTTCAGATAACAAAGGAAAGAAATTGCAGAGCCTGTGCTTATTTAAAATGTATTCAGACTACCTTCAAAGAGGTAGATCCAGGATCTTCTGTACATGCTCCATCCACCATGTCCCCTCTCCATTGTAAATTCAGCAATTGAGAAAATGGGTTTTAAATTAATAGGACACACAAAAAGAAAGAGACAGCTTGATGAAGAGATGGGGATTTAATACAGCTTTTGAGCAGAGAAGGGACCTAGTGAAAAAGAAAGATGCCTGAGCTTGCAACTGAGTTAGTAGGAGGAATGAGTGTCCCAAGAACTGGGGCAAGTCTTTTAAGTGAAAGGGGTTTAGGCAGGCTTTTGTGGTCTGAACATGAGAGAAAGTCTGAGGAAGTCCACAAGGGGATTTTTGAGTACATCACCAGCCACGCTGGCTGGTGTGAGTACTCTGAAAGCAGGGATGGTTCTTCAGCTGATTAGCTTGCGTTTCTGAGCTGAGGAGGATGATGGAGCTAAGGTTGCAAAGTATGAAATTAGGTGAAGGCAGCTCCTAACCTTTTGATTTGAAGAACTTGTTTGAGTTAGAGGTATATGAAAGAACTGCAGGAATTGGGCAGGAGGAAAAATGGAAAGTCCCTGCCAGTCAGTTGACTAGAATATGAAATTGCTTGTGTATAGGGGAGGAGATAGGTGGCACATTCATCTAGAGAATAATGTCTCTGTTTTCCATTCTGAGGCTGAGAGGTCCCTCTGATTTCACTATCACTCATTCTGCTGGCATCCTTGTGAAATTATTCCTATTTTTCATTTTTGAAATCTGATTATTCTAAAGGTGAGAGGATGTAAAATGCCATTGGTGGCTTTTTTTCCTTAGCAGCAATTTCATGTTTTTCTGTGGAATCTGTGAGCTTTCTTTCAATTAGTAGGCCAGCAGCTCCAGTGCCATGCTGTTACTGGCAATAAGGAAAAAGACGTTATTTTATCTTTTTTTTTTTAGTACTGTATTTTCCCCTCTAATTCTGGTTGAGCTGAGTAAAATTAGAACAACTGTTGCTCACTCTACAGCCTGCCTGAAACACACAGATCCTCCATAATCAAGGGAGCACTAGGAGCACAGATATTTTATGCTACATTATAAGTTGGGCCTTGGAGATTGCCACTTGACCCTTTGAACAAGAGCAATATTTAATTTTTAAATAGTTGCTTTATTATTAAAGAAACTACCACCCTCTCTCCCGAAATAGTGCTTGCAATATATAATGCCAGCTTACTCCATTCCAAAATATATTTTAGAGTAAAGTCTTACATGTCATTAAGCTTATTAGTATTTTTCTGTATTCTAGCTCTATGGGGAGAATTAGAAACACTGTCAATGACTTTTAGCTTTTCAGACATCGTTATCAGAGCTTGCTAGCTGACATTGATTCTAGTTTTCCCAGAAGATCTCAGATGAAAAAAGGTTACTCTGCTAAATGAAGCATGAACAAAGCCAGGGTGCAAATGTTATGCAATATTAGTAGAACAGAAAACCAGGGCCAGCACTGTGCATCAGTGCCATGTGTGTGGTTTACTTGTGACCTTTACAGTCACAAAAATATGAGGAATCAAATAATATTACTCTGAATGAGTGATAATGGTGTTACCCAGCTGTAGGGCATCTTGAATGTTGTTCCTGTGCCCTTTAGACAGGGCAGACTGTAGAGGTCTCATTCCTGCCTCTCTTCCTTGCTGCTGCTTTCCCTCTTGAAACCATTGACCCATGATCCCAATCTCAATTTCTTAATTAGATCATTTTTAAAAGTATGCAATTAATCTTCCTTTTTTTTTTTTTCCAAAATGGAGATTAGGGATTTGTTGAGATTAAGTTATCTTTGGAGTACAAGGAAAGGGTATTACATAAATAAGCAGCCTCTCGCCCCCAAAAATTTAGTATTTAAACATCAGTCAGCTCTCTGACTGATGGAGAGACTTAAGGGAGACTTAGCTAATCATCTATTTGGTATTAAATATGAGTGAATGAGAAAGCCACTGGAAAAAAAATTAAAAATAGCAAGACAGCCTAAGGAATGTTTTTTGATTGGGCTGAAAAGCAGGGCCAAAAGTGGGCTTTTTCACCTCTCTGCGTCTGTGACCTGGTGAACTACAAACCTGGGGAAAGAAGAGGAAAGTTGCTCATGGAGGGGCACACAGAAGAAGGAGAAAGGTGGAGAAAAGCTTCCCCACTCCCAGCAAATCTTTCTGTTGCTCAGTGAGGTAACTAGCCATTTCTGGGTTTGGGTTTTGTTTTACTGGAGACCATGGGAAAGGCAGACAATTGGAGGAGGTCGACCACCTATCGCTAGGGCAGTCTCAGGGAAAGCTGAGGAGGGAAATAGTGGGGCCACAGCACGATAAAAGATTATGTAGGTAGGTGTTCATTTAAAAAAAAAAAAAGTCCTTAAGAATACAATAAGCAAAGCACATGGACGATGACAGGATTCATTAAGTGCAGTTTAAGGTGCTGTCTGACAGTAATGAATAATCTGGTGGTTAATGAAGAAAAGTGGATGTGAATGCACTCAGAATCCCTGAGTGCTTTTCTGTTGCTCCACTGTCAGCAGAGAAGTGCTGTAAAGGGCACTGGAGAGTGGTCTGCATGGAGAGCATCACTGCTAAAGCCACAGGTCTTAGGAACAAAATTCATACAGTTTGCTAGAAGTTCTGCCAGTTCTTTTGGCTGGTTACAGGGACTGTTACAAGGACTCAGATTTGTTCAACTATCCATGGATTTTATGTGCCCTGTAAGAAATGCATCTAGACTGATTTTTCCATTTCAGCTATCTAATTTTCCACAGGAATGGCAAATATTCAAATCTGCTGGTGGTAAACCTTTAGTATGTCTGTTGCCTGAAATCTTGAGCCATTTCTGGGGGAAAAGAAATGGCTCTGATGATTCAGCTCCCGCTACCTAGTACACAAAACAGGGGTCCTAATCCCTAATGCACTGATTCTGAGTGGATGGACACAGCTATGCCTGCTTTGCCTTCCCCTCCATTGGTTGTTTCGTAAAATAATCCTGTTGCAACTGAAGTATGGCAAATAAAAGCCCAGGTCTGGCAGCAGGAGCTGGGACTGCTGTCGTCCCATTCTGTGCTGTACACACTGGACTCATCGCTGCAGTTTCTAACCACCTCCCGCTTGTGCATTGAGGGCTGACCATGGGTTGTCTCAACCTTTCTGGAGTAAGAACCAACTGCAATAGAGTGTTTTGTATTGGAACCTTTCTGTAACTCACACTGGCTCACATACATAAATACACACACACATCCCTACATTCTGGTGTTCTTTTGTTAAAGAGAGCAAGTTCAAGGAAAGGGCTGTGCATTTCTGCATTTGAGGACTTGCGAGGATTCCTTCTATGAGAGTTTACTCAACAGGGAACAATCAATGACAGTCATCTACATCAGAGCAGCAGCATGCATGTTTGCTGAGCAACTGTTGGAAAAGAATAATTGATTTTTGTGAACTAAAAAAAGACCACAGAGAGAGTAGAGGTAAGCAAGAATAAAGGGAATAGGGGATTCAAAGTGATTTTTTCAAACTAATTTGCTGTAAATGTTACAATGTTTTGCTTTTAAAGGAGGGAGTGTCAGAGATTTCAGATCTTTTCCTTAAATACAAGAAGTCTTCATTAACTGAACTAAAATACACGTCTGTGATCCACCCAGCTCCTGGTCCAGTCTTTGGATGGTGGACATGGAAATTGTGCTTTAGGGTTAGAAGAGATTTTTCCATTTAGAAAGATTGTAGAAAGATATCCAGGTGTCATATGACCTGATCTTAATGAGGCTTACTGCTCTGAAAATATAATCTGGGTGTCCCAATTGTTCTAATTAACATTATGCTTTCTTGACTAGCCTGAGCATGAGGCACATGGGTACTGGGTATAACAATTAGGGTTACAGAGAAAGAGAGAGAAGGTAAAGAATTGGGTGTACTGACACGAACTGAACGGACAAAAGAAAGTTCCTACATGAAGGACAGATTGCTCTGCTTGCTATCTCGGAGCTGCAAAGATTTTGTATTAAGGGAACAAAGAAAGTTGTGAGGAGCAGGATAGTACACTTTTTTAAACCAAGAAAAAATACATCTGTGAAATACTGGTTTCTCATTTGACAGGAGTGAGACACATTTACATCTGTGAATGTATTGCTACAAAACCATTTAAACTTTGCATTGGGAGAACTGCAAGGCTTGAGGAGCTATGTATTTATTTACTGATCTGAACCAGCACAGGCTTGCTTGTTTGTTTTTTTGTTTTGTTTTTTTCACTGCTTTCAGTCAGAGAATCACAAAAAAAAACAACGGAGAAGACTACATGGACCTGCCTGCTATGTACAATTTTAAGGTGAAAAAATTGTTACCCTGTAGACATCTAATAGGGAAGAAGTTCGAGGAGGTAGTTAGATATCCACTTGTTTGTCGCTCACATCATTGCTGGAAGATCCAGGCAAGATCAATAGCAGTCTTGTGGAGCTCTGTGTTTCAATTGGTTCAGCTGGCTCTTCAGGTCAAAATCTGTTTTGACATCCTGCATCCTTGCCTGGCTCTTTTAAGCTGCTCAAAAAAACTGTTCCTTGTGTTGCCATGACTTCTGAAAAAATAAAAGAAAGCACTCAAAGCCTTCCAGTTAGAGAAGTGAGAAGCTGCAGAGCACAGACAGTAGCAACAGACCTAAGTGTTCTTCCAAGGACAAGCTCCCAGTGTAACAGCACTACCCAGCTTTAAGTACAAGAAGGCTCTGTGGACTTAGAGTCATTATGGATTGCAAGCTGTGACTGAAGCTTTTCCCTTTTCAGGGTGTTTATAGGTATGTTATGATTTGGGTTGTGTCGTTGTACTGTTTCACATGTCGATCCTTTGCTGCCTAATACAAGCAGCTAACTTTTTGGCTTCCCCACTGTGGGACTTCTAAAGAGGTTTTCTGTTCTCCAACATGCACTGGTTGTTAAACTGGATTTGACAAGCCAAGAGGATGGATAAGGATTAGAAGATAAATACATTTGCAAGGACATGAACACATGTAAGGTGATCACTTTGTTGGGCTAAATATTTTTTTTCCAATTTCAAAATAAATTGTGATTATCTTTTGGGGTGAGTGAGGGTGGTAACACTGCTTATTTTATCCAAAACTTTTTATATATCGTATAGTATATTTACGTACCATAAAAAGTATATTCAGAATAAAAACCTTTGTTGCCAGTGATTTAAGATGTCAAATAAAAAAAGGTATGCTGCTATCTAGCTGAAGAAATGTATTAGCATGCAGAAAGCAATGCTTCTTCCTCTGGGAGTTTTTAATCAAGCCTCTTGTACTGATTGAGATGCAGTGCTCAAAAGTGAGAAAAAATGATTAACAAAATAAAAAATCTAGAGCGTTTTTCACGCAAACATTCATCAGTATATCTTATGTAATTACATAGCCAATAAATCAGCATCGGGTGTAAGCGCTTCAGTCACGGCGTAAATATCTTAATGACTGAAACGTCTTCACACATGAATTATTTATACCTGTATGATTCATTTTTCATATCCATGCTTTACTTCAACATGATAAACTAATCCTTCTCTGTCAAGGAATGTGTGCTTGATTATTGCCTTCCGACTTCTCTTTCCTTGTGTTTATTTTCCACAGTTAGACACACTCCATTTCTTCTCTTCTGGTTCCTCTAATGTAGTTATCTTACTTATTTGTCTTGGCTGCCTTGGTTTGCCTTCCCTCTGCATTTCAACAGGCACATGGGAAATGACAGTAGGACATAAGCTGATCATGCATTTCTCAAGTAACTCCAGAGCAGCCTCTTGAAAGATTTACTCGTTCTCAACAGATACTTGCATTTAGTTTCCTCTCCTCAAGGCAATCGTTACAGAAAGAGCTTGCAATAGGCCAACAAGAAGTTGAGCTTTGCCGTTTTCTGTATCGATGCGAGTTCAAACCTTTGCCACAGTACTGGTGACAAACATTGTTGGAGGCTTCTTCCCATAAGTTTGTAAGTACGAGCTTGTTCGTAGCTCCAGAAACCACTGGAATATTCAAGAAGAAAATAATTGTTTCTCAGGACAAGAATGGGAATTATGAATTCTTAATTTTCCTCTGCTGCATGTGCTTATTTGGCTGTATGCAAGTCACTGCATGAATCCTACTTAAATTAGACCCTTAACCAAGACATCTAAGGCATCTAAGGGGTTTGATTGCCATAACCTCCTTCTTTAGTTACTAGAGAAAGAGAGGTAGCTGCTGAGGGCAGTTAATCCATCTTTGAAGCTATTTAGTGCTTGAAGTTCCAGGCAGGAATGCTGATGGGTGGACTCTCTTCTGTTGGATCACAATTAAAAGTTTGGTTCACAGCTTATTTTGGTAGCACCCATGGAAGTTCAGCTTTTAAAAACTCAGTCCCAGTTGGGCACAAAAATGCCCGATACTTAGATTTAATGGGCACTTTCAAATCCTCAGGTTTCTAACTGGAAAAAGACAACAAGAATATAAAAATTGTTTCAAGTTGTGGGGGGAAAAAAGGAGTTCTGTAATTACTAACTGATGCTTTACTGGTATTGTATGTTATTCCATAAAGGCACCTTTTTATACTTTATTTCTGTATTCACTTTACCTACGTTGCTCTCTAACTAGGAATAGCACCTTAGCTGAGTGTTAATCAAGCTCTCATTCAATTTCTTGTACCATCCTATAGCTTGTTAGTTTTGTACAATAATACACTGTTTCACAATCTTTCTCTACTGTGTCAGAATTACAGTTTGGACTAATTCTTTAGATTTAAGACTGAATGGAATATCTTATATCTATCTACTCTTCCATGCTTTGAAGCCCCGCTGCAGTCCTTTTACAGCTTCAATCTCAGGGACTTATGAGAGACATCTCAGTTGAACGTTTTCCTAGTATACTTACAGCAAGCGCCAGCACTCTGTGAATAGGAATTTCAGGGCATTTGGTAATTGTGCTTCAGCGTAAGTCTTTCCTTATTCCTTTTTGAGTTACTCTGTTTGTAAGCACCTCCATAGGCTTCTGATATCATTTACTTTGTCCCGGTGTTTTTATGTCCTTACTGTATCTTGCTCCGCTAAGATCAGTTGTTGATCGATACGTATCGGTTAGTAGGAGTTCTCAGGCAGTCTCCAAAATGTACTTCACCGTTATCACTGCCCGCTTTGTTTTGGCATTTAGAAAGCAGCCTGCTGTCTTTTTTTCCTTTGTTCTGTCTAGCACTTGCCTCTCTTGGGTATAGCTCCTCACCACAGTCATCAGTCATGACTATTGCTGCCTCCTGCTTTGTTGCTTTCTTGTCTCGGTGTTGGTCATTTTACTATCTGTGCCCTGTTGCAAGGCAGTACTTTATCCAGTGACAGGATATTACAAGAATTTTCTGACCCTCCTCACATGCATTTTGCTTTAACTTCTACTATTTCTAGCTGTCATGCCTCCTGCATTTTCTCCTAAAGTTGTTTTTGTGAGGGATTTCTGGTAGACCTTTACTTCACCTTCATTTAATTATTACAGCTGTTGTCCACAGACCTTCCCCTTCTTTTCTGAAAATTAACTTAGCATCCTTCTCTAACCTATTCACTTCAGGTCATAGTTTTTTCAGATAATTTTCTACTTTTTAATTATTCTATTTCTTCAGCATGCCTGTTTTAAATTCCAGGTGATTTTTAGCAAGAGAGTGATTCGCTAACACATCCTGGTTCCCTAATCTGGTCCATCTCTGATTCCACAACACTCAGAAGCTTCCCGACATCCCAGATTCACAAACCTCCTCTTGCTTTTATTTTCTTGACAGCTAAATTGATATGATTCCAGAATTTCTTTATGTGGCATGTTGTCTGGTTAGAGAAATAGAATAGCTGTGGAGATTTTATGTGGGGAAAAATATGAAAATGGCATAATGACAACATTGGTATAACAATCTTTTGTTTAATTTTAACAGATTCGGTAGCAACAGCATCTGGACCACTGCTGGTTGAAGTTGCCAAAACTCCTGGTGCTGCTCTTGGGGTTGCATTAACTACCTCGATGTGCTGCAACAAACAGGTCATTGTCATAGACAAAATCAAATCTGCGAGTATTGCAGACAGGTGAGTGTGACAAAGGGCTGGCACTGAAGGTCCATACATCCATTTTATTTCTGCTTTGGTTTGGTTTTAAAGAAACCCTTCCATATTTTATTTTATTTTTTGATAAATTTCATGAAACCAGATGCTCTCAAGGTTGTGGGGTCTTAAAATTAGCACTTTGTCGGGTTGTTCCATACTGCTGAGTTTAAGGCTTCCAGGGCACCATTTCCTTTAGCTTGTTCACACAGTATTCAATGACATAAGCCAGCCCCCATGTAAAATGTGGCTGCTTGCAGTACACACCACAGAAGCTGAGAGGTCTGCTCTGACCGTTAAATGTAATGTTGCAGCAGAGATTAGTATTTTAAGAAAAATAAATAACCCCCTGGAATTCTTAAAGTAAGCATACAATATGGAACAGCTGTCAAGGGAAGTAAAATTTGAGGCTTTGCAACCTTGAAGTGTTCTCTTAGAATATATCACTCATTCTTGTGGCACAGTGAAATGGAACTCCTTATATCTGGATTTTTTAATTGATATTTTAGGATAAGAATGAAGTATTAGGAAGACTGGCTTCTGTATCTTGGAGTTATTTTGCAGTATTTTTTCCACTTCATTTAAACCTTTAAATAAAACCATTTAAACCATTTTAAATAATGATAGATAGTTTTCCCCAATGGTCTAAGCCTCTGTTAACAGAGATGTGAGATCCCTTCTGGGGTGTGTGCGTGTACGTGTGTGTGTGTATGTGTTTATACATATACAGTATATTTCTATATACATATCTCTATCTAAAAAATCCTTGAATATTACGTTTCAGCAGCAAATTCCTCCTGCATGTCCCCAGTCACCCTACCTTGTTAACTCCTCTTTGACAACGGTGCTTTTGGTAGCACCCACTTGTAGCAGTGAGTCTACAGCTCCTCTGTGGGCTTTTCCCTACAGTAGAAATTTTGAGTGACGGCCATTGATCCAGGGGTGTTCTCCAGTTCAATGGTGCAGGATGCTTTAATTTTCTCCCTCTGTTTTTTCCCATTTCGCAGGGGGTAACCAATTAAAGGAGCTGTCTACTTGACTGGTACGTCGGGATGCTGACTGCTGTGTTTGCATTTCTCAACTCATCCAGTAGCCAGTCTCTTGAGTGCAGCGAGATTTAGCAGATAGCCCCTTTCCCCCACCCCACTCCTGAAGTCACCATGCTAGCCCTGGTTTCATTATTTGTTTGACTACTGCATAATTTCATCATCATTTACAGCTTTTTGTACTAATAAGTGTTGGAACTATAACTCAAAAAAATGATGAACTGGGTGCTTGTGTGAGGGATTTGTGACCAAGGTATTTGAGTCTCCTTAAGCTCTTCTCATTTTATTCTGCTGCCATTCACACATGTTTTTATAGTCAGATACTCCATTCCAGTTCTGTGAGTGATGTCTTGGCATATACTGTATTAACTGAATTGTTTTTAAGGTTTGTACTAAAAGATATAAAGTCTGACCAGTGACAATGCCTACAAAACACAAATCTCTCTCGAAAAAAGAGAACACACTCATAAGTTGTCATGACCAGTTTGAAGGCAGTAAAACTCACTTTCCAAGCAAAGAGCATACCTGATCATACCGAGGTTTTTTTCCCCTTTTATGTAGATGTGGTGCATTACATGTAGGAGACCACATTCTGTCCATTGATGGCACCAGCATGGAGTACTGTACACTGGCAGAAGCAACACAGTTTTTGGCTAATGCAGCAGATAACGTCAAACTTGAGATCCTTCCTCACCACCAGACACGGCTAGCACTGAAAGGCCCAGAGCACGGTAAGAGGATTTGTAGCACCAAATTCTCCTTTCTTTTTCTGTCTTTTACTTTGCCTGCCCTTGCTGAGTGGTCAAGAAAGCCATGTCTGTAAATGTTGTTTCAGGTCCCCAGGTTATGCTTTTGCAGTTTCTAAGAAGCTCTGTGTTTTCTCAGCTTTAATGTACCCTCTGAGATTCCTGTGGATAGAGAGGGAAACGTTTTACTGAGAAATGGCTCTGCACACTTGTAGATGTACATAAAGACACCTGTTGACTCTACTGTTACAATCGTTGTGGGGACAACTAGGAACTTCAGTAAATGAATCTCTAAGTTGCTTCTTAAATTTAGAGGGGGGAGGAAGGACCACAGCCACCTTCTTTTCAGCATGTTGACTTGAGAGTTCGATATGACCACTTCGTTATTAATACCTGTTCTCCCCTAAAATAGCTCAAGGGAACCCCAAAGTATATTCTCGTGTTAATGCCATTATTATTTATTACCATCATCTTTTAAAGTACTTCTGAGATTGCTTCACATGTTCATTATTAGTGCTTATGAAAAAGATTTGTTTGGAAACCGTTTCCGAGATCTCAGCTCCTTTTCCCCATGATACTTATTTCATGCCAACACGTTTGAAGAGAATGGCTATCCATTTTCAAATCAAATATGTATTAAAAGCCTTAGTATTTGAAGATGGGGGCTGCCTGTCTTGTCTTCTAACTAATCCTGAGAAAGGCAGTAGTTCAAGTATTCATAAATTCAGTCTAAAATATTGCATGTTGGTGGACATCAAAGAAATAACAAGGATTATCAAATACACAGAGACAAGGTACCTGTGTTGCAGCATGAACCAGTGCTACCATTTTCTGAGCCTGTGATACTGTGCTTCCATCTCCTTTAGACCAAGAAAATATTTCTGACCATCTAGAAATGTCAGTAATGACAAATGTTCTTTGACACCTAAGATCCAAGCTGTGCCTGGACAACCAATGCTTTAGTTGGTTTGTTAGAGTGGTGAATATTGAACAAGTGGCTGAGGAGTCTCCTGTTTCTCCAAGACCAGGGTGAAGAAAAGTAGCCCTTGTGATACCACATTCTTCTGTTATTCAGCTGCACCTCTTTTCCCTTTCTACTTAAGCCAGTTAGAGGGGTGAGGGAGCAGGGAGTGATACTCCTGAAGCAGAATGAGATGGGACACCAAATTTTGCAATATATTTCCATTCTTTTCAGGTTTCACAGTACATTGCAAACAGATCTTTCATTCTTTTGAAGGAAAGATGTCACACAATCAATTTTTGGCTGGCTAAAGAATCTTTGAAGAGTGTTTATTTTGGGAAGATGAGTACCAGACCCAAAGATTTCTGTGGATGATTGTGTTATTTCAAGCAGTTGGTTTCTTAACTAACATTTAAAACAAATTGATGCTATTAATGTACTAGTCACCTTGATCCAGTGTAGATGCTTAGAAAAAGCAAAGCTCACTCTCACCATGCCAGAGTTAAGAACTGGCCCTTACAAAATTGTATCAAGGGGATCTGCAAAAGCTAGATAAGTACATCTTTTGGGGAGAAATCTCCCTGAGGTAATAAAGTTGCTTTCTTAAGTAAGGCAGAATAACTAGGACGTTTACGGCCCTTCCCAGCCCCTCACCAGGTGGTGCTACTCCAAAAATCATGACCAATTCGAGATATAACATGCTTTATGGAAGCAAGTACCCTCTTGGAAACAACCTTTCATCAGGTATAGTATGGCCTAGATGCTGCAGAGTTTGAAAAGCTCCTTTTATGTGTCTGGGATAAGCTGAGTCATTAGGACTGTATCTGTTGAGCTCAGTTATTGGTCTTCTGGGAATGTGTTAGGAATTAAAAATAGGCAAGTAAGTCAGTATATAAAATAAATTGCAATTTCAGTCCTAAAATAAAATGGAGCACACTATAAAAGAAGGGGTTTTTTTCTTTTTCTTTTCTTTTCCTTTTTTTTTTTCTGGTGTGTGTACACTGTGCTGCAAACACTCATTTCTCTTGCTGCCCCATTAGTTTTATGTTCACTGTACACAACCCTGGGTTGGAATAGCTCAAATTACTGCTAAATTACTACAGTTACACACGACAGGATTTTCCTTTACAGAACTTTTGTTGAATTGGGATTATACTACAAGCTGAGCAAACTGAATTTGTGTATATTCCCACTTTGTAGGACATTTTTATCTCTACTCTCAACATGAAAATAAAACATTTTAAAAAATATCAAAGACCACCAGATAATTTCCTGCTGGAAGCAGTCCTTTTAATTAAGCAAGGCTCACAGCAACTTGAAAATAATGAAATTCCACCTGGTCACATTGTTCTTATCAGATTTTAATTTTTACACTATAGTTAAGGTTTGGAAATCCTGCTGTCTGTGCCCATAATCAAAGAGACAGTTTCATTTGAAAAGATAATGATAAGTCTGTTAAGATACACATGGCCATATCAGGCTACTGCTGATGTTTGTGGGACTTGTCTGGCTGACATGAGATTTTCCAAAGTGCCAAAGTTTGCAAAAGCAGATGAGGTACCCCATGGCGCAGGCTGGCCGGTGGCACCAAGCACTCCTCCTGGTACTGGTGTCGCACCCCACTCTCACCTTTGTTACCTGTTTAGGGGAAAAAAATTTTAGAAAAAGTTAATTCTTTTGATTCAAACAAGTGTCGGGGCACAGTGGGGGTGCTCTCAGGGAGAGGTGCAGGTCCAGGTCTTACGGTTTGAGAAACCCACAACAATTTATTGTCATTTCGATAATTATTCTATGATCCAATGACCCTTTCTCACCCAGTAAGGGGAATTGGGGAAAACAAGGAAACAGGTGGGTTGAAATCTAAATAGATTTAATAGGATAAGACTAAATAATTAATGTTAATCATACTAAAGAACCAGTATTGATCCCAATATCAATATAAAATATATGAGGATTATACTCAGCCAGTTCTTTCAGCAGGAAGCCGTGCGCTCCCAGCAGTGGAGAACAAATGGGAAGGGAAGGGCTCAGAGGTCTGGTACTGGGGCAAGAAGTTCTCTGGACCACCACCATCAAAGGAGAGAGAACACTACACAGCAGACTTTCCGATTTATATTGAATGTGACATTCATGGTATGAAATAATCCTGTTGGCCAGCCTGGGTTAAGTGCCTGAGTCTCGGTTCTCCTCATTCTCACTCCTGGCCAGGCTCGAACACACTGACACCTTGAAACCTTCATACCATACATAGCTGGTTGTAAAGTAAATATTTTCATGAATTCAGATGCTAGAGCCTTCTAAAAGTGTAGCTGGCCCAAGCATTAGAAGATAAATTAGTCCTGTGTCACTGAAACCAGGACACTATGCCTGGCAGTGCTGTGGCCACCAGAGTCCCAAATGCCTCACATTGCTGTGGGGACACGGTGGGCCCCTGCACTCTCCTTTGCCTTCCCCTTCCCTGGTGTGTACTCCTCAGTGCAGTGACTGGCATTGCTTTTAAGTCAGAGGAAGGTTAATATATTCAGGCAATTGGCAAATCATTATTCCTGTAACATGAAGTGACAGAGAAGGGTAGCTTTCCTACTGGCACTGTGCAGGGCTTGCTGTGGTGTCTGCCCTTTTCCCCCTTATTTTGTGCCATGGAGTAAGTTGTGAACATGAGGCGGGGGTCCAACCTAAACAGTCAAGATTTCTGGCTACAGTTAAAGGCCAGCACAGGGTCATACACATCTGCAGCCATTATAGATACAGCAGGTAGCAGAGAGACACAGAGGCACTTTGGTTCATGGGCCAAAGACTGTAACTTAAAGTTTCATAGAATTGATGAATCCCTCAGTGTTCTTAAGACAAAAATTCAGTGGATGTTTCCCAGTTGGAAATGTTTCTCTACGGTTCAGTAGGGACACAGTTACGCTGAATTTCATGATGAATAGAAAGTATTTAATGAAGGGTGACTTAAATAATTTTCTTTTAATATTTGATTCAATATCAACTGAAATACTTTCCATTCTCTTGGTAAATATTGGCCTTCATTTGGATATGACATATCCAAGACTCTCCATATGTAGAATCAGCAATCAAATATGGACTCAAATTTCATCCAGAAAAGGGTAATTTTAAAGACTTGAAGAACTTCAAAAATACCTCATTAAATCACTATCCAACTAATCAATAAGAATTCCTTTATTAACCAGGCTCAGGATAGTGCTTTTCTGCTGCTGGCCCAGGGAAGTCATTTACTGCACAGAATAGTGTAATGTCAACAATAGATGGTGGCAAAATTAAAATGTCAATGGAGTAAATTGAAATGATTGGCAAGTAAACATCCCCATTCCAGGCAGTGCTGTGTATAGCATCTGGTTGATCTTTTTAATGTAGATGAATACAAGCAGAGATTTACTAACCTTCAGTTAGCAGTCATATGTATTTTCTTAGTATTTTCTAAGGAAGTTTACAATCTTAGCTCCTAAAGCTAGAGTGAGATTAGAAATTGATTCAGTACTAATCTTTTTTAAGAACAAACACAAGAAAAAAAAAAACACTATGAACAGCATTTATTCTGAGAAAAAATATTATTTCTGTTCCTCAGTTAGCACCCCCTGATAAGAAGATAATACCAGGTTATTTATTATTTCATTTTATTTTATTTTCAATATTTTTTCCTTTTTTTAAAAATTCTTTTTGTTATTATTATTTGTGCACTTCAGTTACTTTTCCCTCTTCTCTGGTCCTTTTGTTTTCTGATTTTCCATCATCCCTTCATGCGGGCAGTGAATGTTCAAAGAAGCAACAGGCAACTTACCTGGGATTCGTGTGCCAACAGCCACAGCAGCCTCCTCACCTACCACCATTATAACACCTACCACCCTGACCATTGCAGGATGCCAGCCTTCAAATTCCAGAAAACGCCTCCTCAAAAAAGCCTTCGTAATGTTTCACGCTTTTTCCCGCTGACATATTCTCTCCTCCTCTTTTTCTACCTCCTCTCTTCTTTCACTCATACTTTTGCCATTTCAGGCGCTAAAACCCTTTCAGTTTTATGGATGCTATACTTCTTCATAGCCATGCCAGGGTTATTTCTGACATTTTACACCTTATCCTTTCTTTAACAATGCAACCTTTGTAGACAGGAAAAGGCTTGAAACTTCCGAATGAATCAGCTCTTCTACTATATGAGTAGACCATTAGATTTGACTAGTCTATACAAAGTATGACTTTTGAATGCAATGCATTGTTTATGAATCTTTTGTCAGAAATTACCTATTACAAAAAGGCATTTCTAAAGTCAGTGTATCTAGACGTCCTGATCTGCACTGGTTCATGAGTATGTGTTAAAAAATTTAATTTAACATGCTTCACCTGAAATAAGTTGTGTACTATGAATGTACTTTTT
Organism: Nycticryphes semicollaris; assembly: GCA_013400055.1. NCBI lineage: Eukaryota > Metazoa > Chordata > Aves > Charadriiformes > Rostratulidae > Nycticryphes > Nycticryphes semicollaris. Next base: position 230,826 of record VXBJ01001356.1, on the reverse strand, counting down.
GCATTTACAGTATCTTTGTTAGCTCCCAGCAGGTATTTTCATGAAATGCTGGCTATATTTTTACCTAGGGTGACCTGTGTGGTTTAATGTCTTTGTTAACGTCTTTGAAATGCACAAACCATTCCTGTTCATCCTACACGTTGTTTTATTCATTGATGAGTTACAGGCATGTGCCGCACTCTTCCGTGAAGACTGAGTGCTGTATGCCAAGTGTTTGATTTCTTACAGCAGCTTTGGTGTCTTCATCCTTCTCTCCTACCTCCATGAGTGCATACAGCCTGAGTTCCCTCAACATGGGGACCTTACCTCGCAGCCTCTACTCCACCAGCCCACGTGGGACAATGATGAGGCGGAGGATGAAAAAGAAGGACTTCAAAAGCTCCTGTAGGTGGTAACAGCATTTGCTCAAAACGTGCAGTGAGTGGGTGGAGGAGGGGGAAGATAGAGAAAAAAAGGTACAGAGTACCTTAATTAATATATGTGCTAGGCAGAAGATAGAACAATTGGAGTTTCTGTTAGACGTATGGAAACACCAGTGTAAAAATGTTTGTCCAGCACTAAAACGAGATGAGGAGAGGACGTACAGCTTAACTATCTCATCTGAAGTCTTTAGAGCACTGTTTTCTTCAGGCAATCCTGCAAGGTTTTGTCATACCGTAACTGAAGTGATTTTCAAATTCCTTTTTCAACTCTCCCCGTTTCCATCAGGGAATAAAATTCATAGCTGAATAGTCAAAACCAGATTGATGGTAAGCTCAGTTATCACATTACAGAGGGAGAAGAGCTTGATGCAGTACTTCTTAGGTAGTTCTAATGTTTACCTCTACATCACACGCTGTACAATTATTTTTTTGAGGATCAGCGACACACAACAGTGACTGCTAAATAGCATTGTTTCTGGCCACTCTCTGGGATTCAAAGCATGGATTTCCCATGAGTCAGTGGTTTCCCGAGCCATGGTTGATATATTTCAGTCTGTTCCACTTTGTGTATTGCAAAGTATTCACTGGGCCAGAGAGAGTATGGCTATGTCAGCGTGTGGTTTCCCAGACTCCATGTAAGTGCTGCCTCTCCTTTTGGCTTGTCTGTCTTCCCATGATCCTCAGCAGCTCAGTTCCTCCAGAGCAGGAAGATGAGAACTGCTCGGTAAATCATCTGGTCCGGCTAATGATGCTCAGAGATCTACTCTGGAAAAACTGAGCTGCTGCACATTACAGCGTATTAAAGATTTCCCATGGTCATAGCAAAATCAGAGGAAACCAGCAGCCTCCAACCAAGGCCAGTTGCTATGGAGTTGAGAGGAAACGCTTGAGAGAATTGAGCTTTTGCTTTCTTGCAGAGTTTTTTGTTGCTTGCTTATTCTTATTTCTTTTGTAAAGCAACTATTTTTATGTAACTTTTGCCTGTAAGTGCATTTTTGTATTTTTAATTGATCAGCCATTTTTCACAACTCATCTGTGGACTTGTTAGCTTCTAATGCATTCTTCTGAGTCATGGGGAGGTAGTGTGTCCATCCATGCCATGGCACCAGTAGGGGTCCAGCTTTTACATGTCCACATGTGTGCATGAGAAACAGTAATAATGGTACACTAATAGTAATTGATTTGAATAGTAAAATAATCCTGGATTCAAAAATTAGTTCTTTGATTGTGATATATTATAGCTGTTCCATTCAACAAAGGACACTTAATCCTGAAAGCAAATCCTATTATGGATCATGGAGATGGCTGTTACTCGTGTTATATTTTTCAGATATTTTTTCATTCAAAGAAGCCTTGCCCTGTAACTTGCTGTCCCGGAAAGGCTCAAAACAAGACCAGTGACATTAAATTTAAGTGGGAACAATCATGTAGGCACTGCAGCCCGCCTGAAAGATTCCTGAAGAAGGACCAGGGGGTGACCGGCTGCTGTGATTAAGCAAATCTCTAGCTAGGAGGAATTAGGATAAGGCTTTGTTGTGGGGTAGTTCATTATGCATTTGCATTGTGAGGTCTGGATATAGAGCATTACAAAATACTAGCCCCATCACTGAGTCAGTCTGTGCCTCACTGCATTAGCAGAACTGGTTTTGGAGGAATTAGCTGGCCAACCAGGCTTGCTTGCCCTTTCTGTGAGCTTGCGTTTCAGCCCACACAGGGTTTCTTATACCCATACTTGTGGCTGCAGTAACAGACAATTTAAGAGACCCACCCACACTGGACTGAAGGTGTTAGGGGTGACCATGACAGAGAATGACTGGTCCCATACCCTTCTACCATCCAGTGACAGGATTTGGAAGACCTTGCCCCTCTCCCTGTGTGGGAGACTCATGAGAACCAGGTAGCATTGATTGCAGTCCTTTTATAGAAAAGGAGTAGCATGCTCTCTTAATTTTAGTGATTTTTTTTTTCCCTCTTTAATCTAATTGTGTCATTTGAAGCCTTTATTAGTGTAACAATAAATCTGTGAGAATGTCCTTTGGGAAGAAAAGGATGTGTTGTGGAAGGGTGCTGTAAATTGTACATTGACAGTTGTTTAGGAAAACTTGCATTATTAATGTGATCATGCCAAAATTTATTATGATGAAGTATGATGGTACAGGGGGTTACAAAACTTTATGGCTGTGATTTTGCGATAATTGCATTAGTTACACAAATCTCTTTCCAAACATGTGGCTATAGAAGTTGAAAGCATGCCTTGCAGTCCTGTGCTTTATTTATGCCACTTGCTTTCCATTTTTATTCTTCCTCTGCTTTTTTTAATTTTGTTTTTAAAGTACAGTATTAATTCTGGAAACACTTAGATTATTATTTGGTTAAAGCATAAATCCTGAAGTATTTTGTAATAGCTCCATATTAGTACTTGAAAGCAAGACACAATTTTATACCAGCTTACATGATAGTTACTCCAGCTGCATATCTGGTAGAAATTAGAGAGGGTATTAGACATCCCCAGGTGCTGTTTTTTCATCACATCCAACTTAGCTGATACCAGGAGGAATAGTGAACATTTTGCATTTTCTCAAGGGTCAGAGTGGGAGACTGCAGGCGTAATAATCCTTATATTTAGCTTTAATCCGTATGCTTACCCTTGCCCTGCTTCTCGTACAGCTGCAGGAATAAAAGTAACAAGCACAAAATCTTCAAATTCAAGATTATTATTTACATGCTGCAGAGTATAGTAAAGCAGCCCCCAGGATTGTTGCCAAGGCTTGGATGCAAAATACGCAAGCATGCTAAAAATATACCCTGATCAGTAGCAACTGGAGTTCACTGGAGCCACGTACACTTCTGTGTTCTCTTTTTAAAGCAATAAGGCTGCTTCCTGGCCTGTAAAACTTTGGATCTATCAAGCAGTGAAAAAAAAATAAATGGCAGTGTTTCTTGCTGCAATTATTGTGGAGTTACAAACCCCAACAAGCTCTAAATCATGGGTTTGGACAGCTCTGGGATTTTATAGGGGCTTAGCAGATAGCTGTTGTTACCTGATTTGGAAGGGGTATTTTCATCTCTGTTTTTTTTTGTTCCTGTTTCTGTTTCATTTTCTTTGGGAGTGGGAGGAGTTACTAATTGTCACTTTTAAGTGTTTACATCATCAAAAGATTTATCAGGGAGAGTTTTAGATCCCACAAATGTTACTTTATTTCCTAACGTGAATTAAAACGTTAGCTGTCCTAAAAGTTGAAATAATTGTTGTAAGACCTTTAGTTTCCTGGTAGGGTATTAGAAAAAGAGTAAGGAAAATAGTCAGCTGGGTGCCTGTTGCAGAGGAGGAATGGACACAAAAGTGATGGGAGACAAAGATGCAACTAACAAGTATTGGCTGTATGACCTTAAAGGGAGAGCAGATCATTTCTGAGTTTGGATGACCTGAATTTAGACTTTTCTAGAAGGTGCATTGGCGAATCTGGTATTGTATTGGCTCTGAGTTTATCACATTTAGTCATATTTTAGCCTTTGCAGCGCTTAGGGCTGGAAAAACCTATTTCTCACATGCAGTAAAGGCTAAAGCTGGTGACCTTTTCTAAGAACAGATTATTTGTATTTGCATTTGGGTATGAGCATGTCTTACTGCAGATAAAAGAAACAATAAGAAGGAAGGTATCAATGAGTGAAATAATACACAATTCTTACAAAGGAACATGAAAACAAGATATGAGTGACAATTCACAGTAGTTTAGAAAAAAAAGGACAGTTTCAGAGTTGAAAGGAGCTTTGCTGGGAGAAAATAGAAACTTGTGAGTTTTTTGGCAGGTGAAGCTTTTGCAACACAATTGTCATTACCAACTATTCCACATTAATCAGATTTGATACTAAGTATTTCAGAGCAAAAGTCTAATACTTCTAAGCCCCAAATTGAGCGTAGTACTTACACAACCTCTGACACCTTTGTACATCTGGGTGTCGTGGTTTCAGCAAAATTAGCAAATCCGGATTGACAGATGGCCCTTCCCCCCAAAAAAAATAGAAAAGAGAGGAAGGGCATAAGGAGAGTTAAGAGTTTAGAATGAACTAAACTACTTTAATGAAGGATTAATACTAAAATTAAAACAAACAAGAGGAAGATAACAATGAAATAGATGCAATATATACAAAACCGTATCAAGCTACCAGGATGACAATCATGTCACCAGCAGGCATCAGGAAAAGTCCCAGACTGGACTCTGAGCTGGATTCCAGATCTGGAGTCAGGAATTCTTGGATCAGGATCAGAGGCAGATGAACAGACAGGGTCCTCCTCGAATGTTAGCCATTGAATTAAAAAGAGGGTTAACCCTTTGATCCTTCAGCTTTTATACTGAGCATGATACGGATGGGATGGAATACCCCAGTTGGTCAGTTTTGGGTCACCTGTCCTGTCCGCTCCTCCCCACAGGTGTGACCCCTCTGCGCTTTTCCGCTTCTGACCCTCCAACGGGGCAAATAACGAAATTCCCTGACCTTGGTTGTTAGAGCAGTAAATATAAGAAGGGCCTCTCTGCACACCATTACTTGGGGTAATCGGGTCTTATCACTGTGAGAGTGAACAATTTCTGAACAGTATGCTGTTAATATCTGAGTTTAGTTAGTTAGAAGAGGCCCTTCTAACTAACTGTAATTAGTTAGATAAAAAAAAGTAAAAAAAGTAAAACTGTAAAACAGAAAATTGGTTCTGTTTTACCTCAAACCAGGACAGTGGGTTAACATTATCTATCATGAAAAACACCCGAACCTAATTTTTCCCCCTTCAAAGAAAAAACAAAGCCACAGTTATACTGTCCCTCAAATAAACCACAAACTAGACCATCCCTCAGATAAACCATGAACTTCTATCTAATTCTGAATAGCTACTTCAGGCAGCAATGTGTTTTGAAGGCAATTAGAGGTGGAGAGGTAATAAAGTAGATTTGTAACACGAAAACACTCAGAATCCTTGGCGTTGGAGGATTGTCATTGCGGTACGATAGGGTTACTTTACTGGTCTGAAAAGGAATTGAAAATACTCTAGCTTTCTGTGTATGACATAATGAAAGGCAGTAGTCTGTCACTGGGGGGAATTCAACCAAAGGTATAATAGCGCTTTAAGCAGAAATCAAAGAACCAAAGGTGCAGCCTCCTCCTTTCATAGGTAATTGCATTGAATCTCAGTGTTGTTTTTATTTTGATTTGTTCTGTAATGCAGCCTATTCAGACAAGAATGAGAACAGAGAGAGAGAGTAAATCAGGAGTGCTTTAGTAGCTGCCCATATTTCTGGCTGCAGGGTCCTCAGGTTTCCTTGAGAAAGCCCAAAGAACTTTTTTCTCACAATCTCTTGAGGTATACTGGTTGCTAAAACAGAGGGATTTGTTCAACTTACTTACACTACCCAATTAGCCTGACAAATTGCTGATGTGTAGGAAACATATACAAGAGGAAAGCATCCTTATTTCTTGCAAGCAAGCCTGGGCCATGTGCTTTGTTGCCAACAACCGTGCATTGCTCCAAGATGTTCAAAAGAGCTCATGGGAATTAGGCTGAATAACAGCTGGGCTTGTGCCTCCAGTTCCCTTAGCTCCTGTGAAAATTCTGCTCATTCATACCTCAAACCTAACACAAAGAGGATTCAGGGATGTTCTGAGATTTTTGGGGTGGGGGTGTCAAACACATTTATTTTTCTCAGTACAAGAACTATCTTTTTTCATTCTAACATACAACCAGATGTTTTCTATTCTCTGATATGTCATAACTGTTTATGCATAATTTATGAACTTTAGCCTAAATTGACTTTAAAAGGTATGTTTCATTGACTGTGTTTATTGTGCAGATCAATTTTCTCAAAGAGCAATGACATTTCTGCTGTGTTTGAATGCCTTTCCTCCCGGTCTGCTCTGTTTTATAGTGTCTTTAGCCTCTAGCACTGTTGGTTTGGCCGGGCAGGTCGTCCACACAGAAACGACAGAAGTGGTGCTGACAGCTGACCCTGTAGTAGGGTTTGGGATACAGCTCCAGGGGAGCGTGTTTGCTACTGAGACCTTGTCTTCTCCACCTCTCATTTCCTATATTGAGTCTGACAGTCCAGCGGAAAGGTGAGGTTCTTCCACTTGAATGCTAAGTACGTTTTGGTGAATATTCCTTGGGGTACTTCGGGTTCGTTGCTTGCCATTTGTGATAAATTGCAGGGCCTTGCCCAGTGGAAGTGTGGCAAGTAATAAACTGTCTGTTCTGGCAATGATATTTCACATGCTTGATCAGCTAGAAGAAGAATGACAAGCACCAGTGTTTTTATCATCCAGAGTCCTCCAGCAGGAAACGAAGAGTCCTTCATGCAAAACGAAAAAAAACCCAATCATAAACATTACTGAAGTAAAAATATTAATAATTCAGTGTGCCATGGGGGGAGGCCCTATCCAGCTCTGTTTGGTTTTGGTATGGAAACAAATTTTAGGGAATACCAGAGTTTTGACTTTCTTATGATTTAATTGTAGCATTTAAATTGCATTTTCATGCTTATGTATGTCTCTAATTGTGGCATGAGAACAATAGTGGTTACACGGGCAAGTGCTAGCTGCCATTGCAGAAGTACAACGTCTGTAGCCCAGGGTCACACTGGCACAGATGATGTCCATGAAGAGGGGTGGAGGCATGAAGGCTGTGCCCCTGTCCCTGGGGCCACCTAGAGAGCACAGAACCCATGCTGGGAGTGCTTGATAGAGGTGCAAAGGGGTGGCAGCAGCAGCTTCTGTCCCTGTCTGCACTTGGGTAGACTGCTGAGCTGCTGTGCCACACTTCTCCTTCAAGGTTAGCTTGAATGTGTCTGATATTGCCGGTTCTGGTAACGTGCACATCTGATGGTTGTTTTGTGTCGTTGTGTACCAAGGTGTGGGGTGCTGCAAATAGGAGACAGAATAGTGGCAATAAACGGTATCCCAACAGAAGACAGCACATTTGATGAGGCCAGTCAACTGCTCAGAGACTCCTCTATCACCAACAAGGTCACTTTGGAAATAGAATTTGATGTTGCAGGTATGAGTATACTGTTGTTCTGTCTTGCAAGAGAAGTGAAGGAATAAATCCCAAGTTCATTGCAAGTGTTAGGCATCCAAGGTGGAGACTTTCTTGTCACATACACACCATTCAGTTTTCAGGTGACCTATCTGAAATGTGTGTCTTTTTGTACAGCTTTCTCATTTCACATAGCCCTGCAGCATGCTTCAGAATGCAAATAAAATGGCAAGTCCTGTAGTAAGATCTGGTGACAGTCCCTCTTCTGATTTATTTCTGGACATTTTCCTGTCCTGACATAGAAAGAATTCCTCTACAGGCTAGCTAATTAAATATTTTACTGGACAGAAAAATATTATAAAAGGGTGGATAAGCAGAGAACTCCGAAGAGTTTCACTTAGTGCATCTCAAACCAGCAATCTAAACAAAATAATAAAAATTGAATTAATAAAAGCCAGAAAAATTATTGTTAATGTTGCTGGTGAATATTGATTATTGCTAATGGCTTTCCTTTCTTCTGTAATGTGCTTAAGCATACAGAGCACACCTCTAAAATCACAAATTGTGCAAATCGGACAAGTACACGTTATGTATGTGCACTACCTCACTATGTGAATAGTAAAAACTTTTAAGGCTTCTGTGTTCATCTGACAGTAGCTCCTTTGAAGTCATGATGATGTCAGATGTGCTGTATTTTGCATAGTGTTTGCATCCATGAATATTGTTAATGGTATTAAAAATCATGATGTCAAAAGCAGTCTACAGGTTCCTAGAATAATTTTGTATAATCTTTTAGTATGCATACATCTAGTATAATGTTTAACAATACATAGGAAATGAAATATGAAAAAATTAAAAAAGTAAATAACAGGAAAGCCATTTAAATATAACTGACGTCACATGTATTTGAGTTGCTGGACTTGTTTGTGCTCTCCCATTTGCTCCACCGTAGCAGACTCATACTTATGGTTAGAATCCTCTGCCACATGGATATTTATATGTTTCCAGAGCTGTGGTTTCAGTTGCTCCTTTTCAGGCCAAGATCTGGAATTCTGCCTGCCATGATGCCAAAAGTCAGAATTGATTCAAATACAGTGCTGTGCGTTCTAGGGTTTTTTTGCCTCAATCATCTTCAGGCACTTCTCCACTAGTGAAGCTTTGATTCTTTTTCTTCCCAGTATGTAAAGTCCATGGCAGTTACATGAGCAGACAGTTAAAAGCTTGTTAGACCTACAGCAGCAAAGGCCTGAAATCCTTAAGATGTGATCTCCTGTTCTTTTAATTAAAAGTTATCTGCCAGTGCTAAAATTTTCACGTGTGCTCACAGAGCTTGCATATGAGCTAAAAACCTGCAGTCTCAGCTGGCTGCTGGCCCATGCAATCTCCATAAATTCAGTTAAACCTCAAAAAAAATCAAGTTACTGTGAAATTACCAACAGAGGGATAAATCATATTTCATATGTCCTACTTCCTTCCTTCAGCAACCATGTTTCATCTGTGGTTTGTGATGCTGGTGTGATTTCAGTATAGAACTACACGTATAGTTCCATGAACTTGTCATTTCTGTGCCTTATAAATTATCTAACGTTTTAAATATTTTTTAATAGAATCAGTTATACCAAGCAGTGGAACATTTCATGTGAAACTACCAAAGAAGCATAACGTGGAACTTGGCATCACCATAAGCTGTAAGTGAAAGTGCTTGCTTTTAAGACCACGTTTATGGGATAATCTGCAGGCAGATAGTAGGTTCTGTAGCTAGAGACTCTTGTTTGTTTTGGTATACGCTTCTTTTTCCTTTTTCTAGAAAGGGATAATCAGCAGTGTTCTGTCTCTGATGAAATACCATTTTTAAAGAGATTTATACTCCCCTTCTAGTAGTTAAAGAAGCCAGGAGTTCACCAGGCCTAAAGCTTGACCTATTCCTTTATGCATAGCACATACTTAACTCCCAGTAAAATTATTTTAAAAAAAAAAAAGAAGAAAGAAAAACCAAGTTATTAAAATTAGGCCCATGCAAAAATATAAATATTTCTGTAGGTGGGAAGTTTAAAGCAAAGTTTGCCATGGTGTCTCACAGGACCCCACTGAACTCAAGGGTTCTCACAGGCATGAGGGCCCACATACATGGGGCTATTTTCTGCTTCAGAATCCAGAATCTGAAAATATCCTCAATCAGTAAAACTAGCAGACAATCTTAAATGTGCAGGTCACATAGCAAAATCCCTTTTCACTAGGGATTTCACTTTGCTAAAGAAGATAATAAGGGTGTACATTAGTCTGTCTTTCAAAAAGTATTTGTTACTGTTGTTCGAAAGCATTTCCATACTTAGTTATTTTGGGAGCAGAGAGTAAATGCTGGATTTTGCTCAGGTAAACTCCTTGATGGAAGGAAGACAAATCCATATCAAAGCTAATGGGCTCGTGTTTAACATACTTAATGACAGTGCAGAACCTGGTCTCACCAGAATTAATATTCCTTTATGGTTGTGGCCTTTCTTAGGCTATTGGTTTTTCTTTGGAATTATTGATGTGTCTTGGGGGAAGATTGTGCTTTGACTTACATTCTCAAAGCTTCTACCAGCACAATGGAATAAGGTTAATCAAAAGTACAGCAGGGAACTCGGTGCTAAGAATTACATCTGAGGAACAAATGAGAGACACTGCAGGCCTATTTGCTTGCGTTGCACACTTGAATGAGTAATTGTTGAATTCTGTAAGATGTGATGTCATGCTTGAAGCAAAATCATAGCTCTAAGTGTATTTATGCAAATGAAAATATTGAGAAATGAGAAAACCTGGAGAGAAGCTGTTCTCTTTGAATGTTATTCTTAGGATCAGTAATGGTTTGCAGTGTTAATGTAAAAATACAGTATCTTGCTAATACTTTTTGGAATTCAGGCATCTTGTACATTTTTTTCTGTCTGTAGGAGTAAACTTTGAATGGAAAACTAATGTTCTCAGGATTTAGTACTTAGCAGTCCACTTCCAAACTTTGCATACCTACCTGACTTGGACCTTGAAAAAGTTAGGGCTTAGTAAAATTAGTGCTTTATTTAATCAAAGCAACACCTGGTTGGTCTTAGCTCTGCTCTTCTGGGTATATTGCAGTATCTTTAATATTTAAATTAAATGGTCTGTTATAAATATTAATCCCACTTGTTAATAGCATTTAATGCATATGAAATTTGTCTAGGATTAATTCTTTATTTGATTTTAAAGGATTTTGTACTAATAACTGGAAGTTTGTGAATTTGGGTGGTAGAAGTCTTGAATTGCTGCATATCATGCTTGCTTTTCAGTGCTTTGCTCTGTTCTACCTAATTTACTCCTAAACAAGGCAGCGTGATTTGAAGAATATAAGCATTTTACATTAATTTTGTCAAATTTTTGTCAGGGCACTTTAGCACATTAGCATGCTGTTTATTATCAATACTCTCAGCAAACTGTATGATTTCTTTTTAAAAACATGCTAGGGGAAAGTCAGTGGAGTTGGTATGACCAGGCTCAGACAGAGGTGATAGAGGAGATCAGGTTTATTCACTTTTGGGCTTGATCTGTTTAAGTGCTAGAGACCTGTTTCATCCTCTCTCTTCTCAAGGTAGTGGAGTTAATGGTGAGTGAGAAAGTGCTGTCTTTATAAAAACATTACAGAGAAATGCCTATCTTGCTTTCCATATCCCCAAAGTTTAGGATTTGGATGAGAAAGTCAGGAGATGACCTGGCCTGACAGACAAGACAGACATTTTTTGTCAGAGAAGAAACATAAGCCTCACCTCAGGTTGGCACCTAAACATATGCCTATTTTTAAGTCCAAGAGTTCTTTTAAGTCAGCTGTTCAGAAGCAGACATCCTGGAAGAGGAATTTATTTCTTTTTTCTTTGTGTTGTTTTCCTTGGTAATAAACACCAGGTGTACCTGCATATCTGAAGTGACACACAACAGTAAAGACAGTTAAGCTAATTCACGGTCTTTGAAAAGAATGACATATAATATGGGAAAAGACTAAACTTCTCTTAGTGTCAGATTTATTAATGCAAGAATCAAAAAGCAAAACAAAAATTTCAAAATCCCCTTAGGTAGCAGAAACCCCTAGAAAGTAAGAGAGAAGAAAGTTTCCTGAGCGTCATTGTTAATGTTAGTCCAGGGCACTGTGTTTTGGATAGCGCGTGTCGGTCACCTCACGGTATCCTGGCCTTGCCTATTGCTGCCGGCACACACATACTGGACTTCTGTCATCCTTCCCTTAACTCTGCAATATCTGTCTAACCTTCCTATTAACAGCTACTCAATAAAGACCCTATTTCGTAGCCTGCAAATATAAGTGGCTATATATTTCATGCTTTGGATACCATAATTTTCACATCCCAGTTACGCGGCTGGAGCAATTAGAAACTCTCAGTTCTTAAAATTATGTCATCCAAATAACACGTGACACAGCAGTGTCCACATGTGTGTGATTATGCTTCTATAACACAACTATTCCCTAGAAGAAGGATGGCTTTCAAGTAGATCACTTAGTGTTCAAATCTGTTTCAATTTATTTGCCAGTGACATTGATTTTAGACCGTGTAATGGAATAGAGATCTTTTTTAAAAAGATAAATCTTTGTGCCACTGGCTACTTTATCACAGACTGATACTTTTTAAATCCTCAAATGATGTCCAAGAAAATTACTTACTAGTACAGTCTGATAATTGTAGTTAACAGTGCTTTTTTTTTTTTCCTTCTTTTTTAAGTAAGATTCTGATATCCTTACTGGTAATGAACTGCAGCCCCTTCCTTCATAAATAATCTCTCTGAAGCTAATGGGACTACTCAAGGAATAAGAAGCTGCAAAGCTAGTAAAAATGTCAGAATCTTACCCAAATTATCATCAGTTTTTCTAAGTCATTTTGACTAGCAGCTATACTGTGGTTTGCTTTATCGCTGCCATACTTCATCGGAAACAAGTTTTGTAAATATCTACCGATATTTAGCATTAACCTTGAGAATTTTCTGTATATTTTGGGATTTCACCTAGCCTAGCCAACTCAGCTTCGTTTTGCATGTTACCACGAATTATTTTCAAGACAGGGCCTGAATAATCAGCAGGTTTCTCAGCTGCTCTACATGAACCAGTACTTAAGGAACAAAAGAGCTAGATCAGCCTAATTTTGAAAAGCTCTTTCATCTACTTAATAATCACACTATTTTTTAAAAGTCTAGTAGCTGTTAACTGGCATTGTGGATATGTGGCCTGACTTTGTAAAAAAAGTATTTTTCCATCCTTTTATCCTCTGCTTGTTCAGTTTGTTTAGAGTTTGATCAAACTCCAGAACTTGAAGCCAGGCTGAGACTAGTAATTGAGTTTTGGCTGGGTAGTAGGTGAGATGTCCACCCCAGTACCTGTTTAAGTCACATTGGTTTTGGGTTTTTTTTCCTTTGGGTTAGCAGTGAAATAAGAAAGCAGGGTTGTTGGAGGTTTTTTTTTTTTTAACCAAATGGAACAGCTGATCTACAAATCTGACAACACTTCACTGAACTTGCTTTCAAGTGGCAGGGGATCAGCAGGGGAAGCGTGTCTTTACTGGTAGGAGTAGGATAAAAGCCTGGGATGGAGACCTGGGATCATGGAGTAATTTAAAGAGAGAGAAAAAACAACTTGCTAATGATCAGCCTCTCCAGCTGCAACACTAAATTTAGGTCTATACAACTTTGTGCACTCTTCAGTCAGCTCTTCAGTCCAGTTCAGCATCCAGACAAAGGTCTCTACAAAAGCTCAGCAGTAGGTAGACTAACAGCTGGACTGAGGAGAGGAAAAAACCCAATAACTTTGGTGGACAAGCAGAACAGGACAAGGAGAGAAAATGAGTGAAGAGCCCTAACAGGGAGACAGCAGACAAGGGGAGAGGCTGAGGTGTGAGCAGGGGTAGGGGAAGCTGGGACTTAACAAGAAGGCTGGACATGGGTGAGTGGTAAGGTGCTTTGGGTTTAACTGCTTCTTCAAAACAAAAATAATTCTGAAATGAAACATAAAAATGGAGACCTAAAGCTGTAGAGCGTGACTTCGAACTCAAACATACTCATGAGGGTATCATTTTAAATTAAGTGGTCAAATACTACATTCTCACTGGGGACTTTTGCTTCTCTGCTCTCTTGGGAGAGATGAAAGAGTGGTGTGTGTCCAAGGGGATGGAGGCTGCATAATGAATGAGGTGGAGAATTGCAGAAAGAGAAAGGATGTGATCTCATGGCCAAGATGCTTTAACTCTACCCTGGAGAAATCAGAGGTTTTTTTCCTTTTGTTTGCAATGGAGTTGGGCTGAGACAGGTCATTTCATGGGGCTGGGAGGGGGGTGGGAGGGTGAGAGGGAGGGAGAAAGAGAGAGAGGGAGAGAGATATTTTCCACAGGTGGCTGCTTGATTTTCTGTGGAAACCGTTGAGGTCCTGGTGTCACCCTCACAGAAACTCTGAGCATCTGCAGCTGTTGCTGAAAATGACAGTACTTGTACTTTGGACATAGAAGCCGTAATATACTACAAACTGTTGTGAGAGATGAAGGCATGGATATCTCAAATTGCTCACTGAAAATTGTCATACTTTGACCTAAATGCTCCTATGTTTCCTTTCCTCATCTGTAAAATCAGGGTAATAGCACTTGATCTTCTTGCTGGGAACAGCATCTGTTTGCTAGTGTTTGGGAGGCAATCTTAGGCTGCAGTGATGTGCAGTACAAAAGTTCAGGAGGAAATTAATGATTTTATCTCTGCAACACAACTTGAATAGTTTGTAGCAAGTATGTCATGAGCATTGAACAAGAATAAAACAAAAGTGTGGTGTAGCTGCTTATTAAGGGCTTGTCAGCATGTGGGGATTCATTTCACACTGAGCTGGGTTTGCTGCCTACAAAAAGGCTTTCATCCACTAGACACAATTAATAGCCCGGGATAACTGGCAAAATGCTGCTGGTTTACACCGACTCAGTGTGAAAATCTAATAACTTTGTGTGCAAGATCATACCCTTTGTATCCACTTGTACTCTGTGGCTTCACACTTTTGAGCTGTGCTCTCCGCCCCATTTTGATTCCTTCTCTCTTCATTTTGGAACAACCTGTGGACTGTTTTCTTCAGTACTGGTAATTTTTATAAAGTGATTTCATAAGGAGTGTATTAATACTGAAATCGCAAACTGCAGACATTGTACAGTGGATGGCATTTAACCTCAAAGATCTATAAGGCAACCTAGAGAGTAAAGACATAGAATGTATGAAAAAAAAATCATCAAAGTGATACTGTAAAGTTTTACAAGATACTAATTTGTGAAATAAACCCAAATTCAAATAAATCATTCAACTGTCATATAAGATCTATTTGACCCATGGCATATGAGAAACAAGCTACTAAAATTACACATCTTACAAAAAGTTAATTGCTGTTCTCTAAATTACAACATGGGCATTTTCTGAAAGCGTTAAGAAGACCTGTTAGAATGTTGTGTTGGAAATGTCATTTTTAATACACCTTGTGGTTGCTGTAGGTGAAGATCTGTCATTTTCCATCAAAGAGAAGAACCGTGAGCTGCTAAAGTAACTGACATCAGAATTTTGTAGGTGATCCTCCAGTATTGGGTAGATTTTTAGGTGATTGTCAGTTAGGCATTGGAGCCTAATGGAAAAGCACCTTCTGTGAACGAATGCAGAGCCCTCTGTACACAGAGCAGACAAGGCTTGGGGCAGTTGAGGAGCTCCACGTGTGCAGAAACTATTAGCACTTTCAGGAAAACCAAGTGGCTTATACTACATGGCAATGTTTTTCTATGAGTACCCTCTTTGTTAACAACAGTCCCAGAAGTCAGTCTGTATTTGCCACACAGACTGCCACCCAGCCAGAGCAGCTGTAGGTGGTGTACATCCTGACGGCAGACATCAGGTGCCACACCACTGTCTAAAAATGTGTCTTTCTTCACCCACAAGTTCTGAGCCCACTGCTTACCATATCAGATCCTCAGTGCAGTCTTCTGCCGGCGAATGGATGAACACTCCAAAACAATGCATTCAGTGAAGCTGCTCCAAGAAACAGTCCTTTGGAAGCACCCAGTAATCATTGTCTTCTTCCTCTGGGGTAGTTAACTGCTTCCTGTGCAACTAAACTCAAGCAAAATTGCTGAGCAAATTTCCTGGTCAAGGAAAGCTTATTAAATTTTTCTGCACAAGTCAGTACAATGACTGGCACTGTAGAGCAGGGCATCCTATTAATCATGATGGACAGATAGAAAATTTAAAGTTATGTCAGATACCTCCAAGAAGAGACAAGTTAGGTGTGCAGGAGAGAACTGGTGGGAGGTTGTACTAATTCAGCTGTTGCTGGAATTGCAGGGCTTCTAGTAGGTATCCCCAGTCCAAAGTGGGGAAAAGTCTACAATGCTGAAGGCTCAGCAGCAAGTACAGAGGAGCAAGGTTACTCATCAAGAGAGGCACATGTTTACTTCAGAGGAAGCAGTGAGTCACAGTGAAGCAAGCATCTGTGTGATGTAAGCCACATCTGTGCAGATGTGATAACTGTGTATCAGTAACCCAGTGGTATATGCTTGGCCACTGTCCACAGCATCTCGTTTATTGCGAGATAGATTCCTCCTTCTCACCCGAGAAGCATTATCTTCATACCTCTGCCTTCAGCACTGAATGAGAAAATGGTGGATGTAAAGAACATGGGGTAGCCCACTACAGATATTTTGCCAGAGCAGCTCTGTTGGTCAAGGATATACTAAAGTGTGATTTGGGACTGACAGAAATATTGTGGCAAAAGATCAGCATCAGTAGTTGTGCTGAAAGGTTCTACTAACAGAAAGTCTTCATTACATGTTGTAGCTACACAGCATTTTCTGATAGATCACTGGAGCTGTACTGTGCTATCTTCGCATGGTTCAGCCCTGGCCTAACCCAGAATGGAGACATACCAGGTTAAATTCACTTTGCACCGGTCACCTTATTCCTGGCATTTTCTAGTTTTTGAGAGGTATGCAGTCTTACTAATGTGCTGATGTTGATTGTTTGTATTTATGTACGTATAATTTAGGGGAAGGGGGGAAATATAATGCAGGGAAATAATGTAAACAGAATTAGTCCATTTGCATATGTAGAAAAAAAAGCGGACACTTGTATGTATTCTTTATTACAGCTCCATCCAGTAGAAAGCCAGGGGACCCTCTGGTTATTTCTGATATCAAGAAAGGAAGTGTTGCTCACAGGTAAGACCTTCAAGCTCCCACTAAAAGTCGGTTTCCATTGTGTAACTACCCAGACTCATGTTAAAGAGAGGGAGCTTGTGAGAGACACTGCTTTAAAAAAACTAACCAAAGACAAACGGTTACAAATGTGAAGTCCGATATTTTAAGAAATAATTGCTTTTTGAAAATCCATCTTGTTTCTATAACAATGTCCTTATCTTCTAAGATCCTTTAATGCTACTAGAATTTCATGTAAGCTTGTTTGCTTGTTCACAGAACTGGGACACTTGAACTGGGTGATAAGTTGCTTGCAATAGATAATATTCGGCTTGACAATTGCTCGATGGAAGATGCTGTCCAGATCCTTCAGCACTGTGAAGACCTTGTAAAGTTAAAGATCCGCAAAGATGAAGATAATTCCGGTATTAGCAATGAGCCTATTGCAGATTCTTGTGTATTTTTAGGCTTTTTAGAACAGAGGTTATTCTTTTGCATTTAAATTTTAGTGAAATGTTTTTTTCTAAACGTGGCTGTCTTATGCTAATTCTAATCAGAAGACATCACACTAAAAAGAATTGTCATAGTATATACAGTTTTGAACTTTCTCAGTGGCTATATTGCCTGCAGGAGCCATACTGTGAATGCTGTCTTCGATTTCCCTCAGGTGCAGCCATATAAGGTTGTTTTCGGCATTTCTTCTCTTGTCTGTTTTTTCCTGCCAGCTTCCCAAACTGAGGACAATTTTATCTCCTGACTAACCTAATGGCTACCACCCTTTTTTGAATATCGGAGTTCTTTGCTTTCATGGCAAAACTGGCCTTCATTGTGAAGGGTGACCGTGAGCCAGCAATGTGCCCTTGTGGCCAAGAAGGCCAGTGGCATCCTAGGGTGCATCAGGAAGAGTGTGACCAGCAGGTCAAGGAAGGTTATGCTGCCCCTCTGCTCCGCCCTGGTGAAGCCCCATCTGGAGTACTGCATCCAATTCTGGGCCCCCTAGTTCAGGAAGGACAGGGAACTGGAGAGGGTACAGCAGAGGACCACCAAGATGATTAGGGGCCTGGAGCATCTCTCTTACAAGGAAAGGCTGAGGGACTTGGGTCTTTTTAGTCTGGAGAAGAGAAGACTGAGGGGGTATCTGATCAACACCCCTAAATACTTACAGGGTGTGTCTCAGGAGGATGGGGCCAGTCTTTTTGCAGTGATGTCCAGTGACAGGGCAAGAGGTAACAGGAACAGACTTGTACATAAGAAGTTCTGTCTAAACCTGAGGAGGAACTTCTTTACTTTGAGGGTGGCAGAGCTCTGGAACAGGCTGCCCAGGGTATCCATCTCTGGAGACATTCAAAACCCACCTGGAAAAGTTTCCTTCTTTGGCAGGGGAGTTGGACTAGGTGATCTCCAGAGATCCCTTCCAACCCCATATCATTCTGTGATTCTGTGAATTCAGGCCACAAGCATGCCATGTTGTTGGATAGCTCACATTTCTACTGCTTGGAAAGAGCACTGAAGACATCAGTGTAACAATTTTACATTTGTTGCATTCTGCCATTAATTTTCTTATCTAGGGCTAATGAGAAGACAGATGTAATGGACCAGTCTTCTGTCCAGTCATTCACTAAGATCTATAAACTCCCAACTGTCATGTGGCAGGGCCGCTGTATGATTAATAACTTCTTGTTCACTTAGTGTTGATAGCGGAGAAACATCAGTATTGTGTCAATCCTTAGCAAATACTGACTATTACATTTTCAATTAGCTTGATGGATTACTTTTCATCCTTCAGATGAAGTCTTGCACTGGGTCGCTGCCACACCTGTGTAAACATTGTCAGCATTAGATCCCAGGGGATTAGTTATTGTTCAAAAAATACCCTGGCAAGCAAAGCAGGATCTGCCACTCTTCTGCTGTGCAGTGGCAGCTTACGTGCCAGCCGATCAGAGGCTTCCTGTGGGGTTTAGGGAGTTGGGTGCTTCTGGAAAAAGCATGTCAGATAAAGTGTAGGTCATGTGAACTGTGCCACAACACTGATGATAATACCCCAAGCAGGAATGCAAGGCCGACACTAAGCATGAAAATCCAAGTATTCTTTGCTGAATAAACACCACTCATTCTTCTCTCCTTTGATTCTATATGTTTACCATTTTCTTTACATGGATAGCAAGGGGGAAATAGGAGGCGGTTGTGGGGGGGGCGGGGGGAGCTAAAGGCCTAAGCTGTCCACAAGCTGGAAAGAAACAAAGTAGCTCCAACTATATTAGTATTTCTCCAGCTCTGCTTAAGTACCATCTTCAGCATTTCTCCAGCTCTGCTTAAGTACCATCTTCAGCATTAGACAAAAGCAACTCTTTGAACCTTTACTAGCCATGCAGGTATCTTTTGGGTTTTTTTCTTTTAAAGTTTTTCTATCTACACAAATAGAAATGTGAACATTTGAATTTTCTAGCTTGTCTCAGGTTAGTTCTAGTAACATTTACGGAATGTGCATGCTAGACATTTTCCACACTCTCTGAGCCTTTTGAAATGTCATTACCCACAGGTCTAGGAAAAGGTGCCCGCCAAGCCAGACGTCATGGCTGAATACCTATATCATAAGATGGGCAAGGGAGCATTTGTTATTTTGATCTCAGGAGAAATCTAGCATTTTAAATTTTAAAATATCCCTTCACAACTCAAAGGCGCTGCAGTTGGTTGCTCTCCTGCTGTGATTTTTTTTTTTCATAAAAATATGAGCAGGCACTGTATAAATACAGGGGCCTTTCTCATTGCTGCAGCACTTGCTGGGTATTGGTTAAGCAAAACAGATTGTATTTAAGCTTACCCATTGATGAATTCTTCTCCATTTCTTGTGATTGTTTGATGAGACTAAAATTTCAAAATAATGCAAATGACTTAATGCAATATAATGAAATCAAATGTAATGGAGTTATTATTCAGCTTAGTTGATAATTCAGAATTCAGAAGCTATTTTTGATTCTGTTACAAAAGCTTAAAACTTGTCCATCAAAAACATGGGATATATTTCAGGTTCTCTTAGTAAGGCAGCTGCTCATCTTATCATAACTTTTGATTTTTCCCACAATTCTTTTCAGGAGTTTGGTTTTAAAACTTTTGAATTATCTTTGATTATAAATACCTTCTGTTCAGTTCAAGAAACAGATGAGTACCAGTATTTATACAATAGCAGTAACCTGTCTTTTCTCTAATAATGTACCCTTGTGGCAAAGAAAGCCAACAGCCCCCCAGGCTGCATTAGGTCAAGGGAGGTCATCCTTCCCCTTTGTTCAGCACTGGTGAGAGATTTCTGGAGTGCTGCACCCAGTCCTGGGCTCCCTACTGCAAGAGAGACATGGACATAGTGGAAGGGCCACAAAGGTGATGAAGGGGCTAGAGCGTAAAGTGGATGAAGCCAGGCTGTCTTCAGTGGTGCCCAGTGGTAGGACAAGAGGCAATAGACACAGACTGAAACACCGGAGGTTCTTCCTGAACGTCAGGAAACACTTTTTTACTGTGAGGGTAACCAAGCACTAGCACAGGTTGCCCAGAGAGGTCATGGAGTCTCCACCTTTGGAGATACTCAAAAGCCATCTGGACACAGTCCTGGGCAACCTCATCCTGGTGGCACTGCTTGGGTGGGGGGGTTGGACAAAAAGACCTCCACAGGTCCCTTCCAACCTCAGCATTCTGTGATTATGTAAAAAAATAGCCTGAAGTTATATTTTAACAGGAAAGATATAAAGATTTTAAATGGACTAAAATTCAGACTTAATAGAATGAGGGAAGATTTTCTGTTGACTTCAATGTAATCAGGTTTTGGGAATAAAAGAAAATGGCACAAGAGAAGGTTTTGGTTTTGGTTGTTTGGTGGTGGTTGGGTTTTTTTCAAAATAATCCAGTAGAATATGATTAAGAACTGTATTTGAAATGTAATCCTTTGAAAATGTTGCTTGATTACCAGTCACTAGACTGAATGTGCTATTTTTTTCATTCCCTCTTTCATAAGAAACCAATTGCATCCCCTTGGCATTTATTGCAGATGAACAGGAGAGCTCTGGAGCAATTATTTATACTGTTGAGCTCAAGCGCTATGGTGGGCCTCTTGGAATTACAATCTCTGGTACTGAAGAACCCTTTGATCCCATTATCATTTCCAGCCTTACAAAAGGAGGATTAGCTGAAAGGTAAATTGGAAAGCAAATTATTTTTAAACATTCTTTTGTCAAGATAAAGATCTATTTTGTTTGCCTGAAGATGCTAATTTTCGTGGTTCAGGAATTAATTTTTTATAGTTCTACAAATCTGAGTTTATAATCTTTTTGCTGTTGGTTTTTTTTTTTTTTTTTTTTTTGATCATNTTTTTTTTTTTTTTTTGATCATTGCCAAGTTCAGGAGCATGAGTAATATCTTAACAGGATGTTCTTGCACATACTGAACAAGGCAGAGCAGAGGATTGTGGTCCTTAGTGTAACAAAGACTAGTCAATCAAACTGTTCGATTACATTTTAGCATCTTTTTAAAAGCAATAGCCTCATATAGTACAATAGGTAAGGAAAGCACTTCATGTGTCTAAGTTTATACACATACTGCATCTGTATGTCTACTAACATATACACCCTAGCAAGCGTTATCTGAGGAGCTTTAGGCTCCTCGTGGTAAGTGATGGGTGGAGAATAATGGAAATGCTAAGTTTGTCTATCACCTATTATTTCTAAGATAGGTAGAGTCATTGCAATTGGTACCTTTCAGAGAGAACTTAAAACACACAAAATACGATACTGTGCACATCTGGAACAAACAGTGCATTTACACAAAGAGAATTTATGTTCTTCTTTTGATATGATCCATCCTGAAAGCCACATTGGTGAAATAGCTGGTTACTGGCTCACACTGCCATTATCTGTTACGTTGTGAGACTTCCAGAAATTAGAGTCATTTCAGAAGTTACTGAGCTGCCTGAGATTGCTCTGAGACATGTGGGCTGCAATGAATATCATCCATAGGTGGTTAACTCAACTGCTGTGGAAACACAGAAATCCGCATCTCTGTGCCTTACCTGCGCTGTTGTCACTACAACAAAGGTGACTTGCTTAAAGCATTAAAAGCAAAATGAAAGAAAGGAAGATGAGACTTTCATGCTCCAAATATGCAAAGAAATTGCCTTTGTTGCCTTTTATGCTCTCTTCTCAACATTTTATTTCTCTCTTTAATTGTAGGACTGGGGCGATTCACATAGGAGACAGAATCCTAGCAATAAATAGTAGCAGTCTGAAAGGAAAACCTTTGAGTGAAGCCATTCATTTATTACAGATGGCAGGAGAAACTGTCACCTTGAAAATCAAGAAGCAGACAGATGGTGAGTATGGCCAAGGGTAGCATCAGCGATCTTTAATGTGTGTATTGTTACAGATTAATAAGCATTTAGGCCATCCCTGGAAAAATGTTGTGTCAGTAGTAAAAAGCAGAGAACTTACTGCTTACAACTGCAGGAAAGCAATGATCACCATGTCCTTTTTTATTTATTTTTATAATTCTTTTCAGCCACCAGTCCCAAGAAATTTTCTGTCCCTGTGGGTCACATAAGTGAACTGAGCGATGCTGAAGATGAAACCTCTGCTGCACAGAAATCTGGCAAACTCTCAGACGTCTATTCCACTACAGTCCCAAGCGTTGACAGCGCAGTAGAGTCATGGGATGGCTCTGGTATTGATACCAGTTTTGGAAATCAAGGTACTATTAAGAATGCAATCGACATTTAAAGTAGAAATTATCGCTGTCATGGTTGACCTTCCTTTGCCTTAAAGAGAACTTTTTCTATACCAGCCTTAAACCTTGTACTTTGTAATGTGGCAGTGTCTCGTTGCGACCACACACCTCGCCAGGCAACATGATTTCTTACACTTGTCTGGCCTCAGATTCATTCTTTCTTGACAACATGATGTGTTATGAAGCATTTATCAATACATTAACGGACTTTTGTTAGCTTTACTGACATCTGAATAGCCCAGTCCATAGCTCATCCACAACTAAATGAGTTTATCCTTCAAATACAGATCAATACAAGGCACAGAATGCACCGAAGATGTTCATGAATTTGATGCCCATAAGCAGTAATTTTTATCTGACAACAGATTTATTATAAACTACTGAAGGTGGGAATGTTAGGCATTGCTCATGATTTGTAAATCTATGCTTCTTCCTCATTCCTGCAACATTAACGTCTAACTTTCAACTCTCAAAAACAATCATTCTATTTTTAGACATGATTTTCCTTACACTAAATTTTCTACTTCTATTTGACTTTGGTTTTATATAGGATTTTCAAATAATCTAATTTTAATTTGTAAAACATTTATTTAGGCAGTGAGGGATGCAGATGTCTTGTAATATTCTAGATAATGAGAAAAATAACTTCCACGTAGCTTCAGTGTTTTATTTAATTCTCTGTAAAATGTTTATTTCTGTAGTAAAGATTGCCACTACCTGGCAGGTATCTGGACAGGTAGATCCTTACTTCAAATATTATTTTCACTCTGGTTTCATACATTCTTTCAGTTTTATTTCTCAGTTTCTTTCTGTTGCTTCCCAGGAGCATGGATAGTAGCTCATGGACAGTACCACTGTTTTGTACGCTCCGAGACAGGACTGAAACCAAGCTCTGCCCATCAGATTTCCCCTGTAGGCTGAAGTTCTGTGCAGATTAATTTCATTGCTATTCTCTGATGCGCCTGCTCAGTGCTGACGCTGACAGTTGTTTCTGGAAAGCAGCACGTTTCCTTTGAAACCTGCCGAGCTACTTGAGATCAGGAAGTAGCTGATGTCACTACTAGTGGCCGTGTTTTTTCTGTTCTTTAATTTTTAAGTATTTTGCTGCTTTCCTGCGTATATTTGGTATCAACATGCTTTAAACAAGACAATCTCAATATATTCAATTATAACTCCTGTTTTCTACGTTTTAATTTACTGTTACATATAATGTTTTGTCCAGTACGCAATGCATTGGGCTATATTCCCCTTGTATAACTTGTATTCCACTGCAGTTAGAGTTGAGATTAATATGTCCCCTTTTCATTTTTTAACTGTTTTGGTCAGCTTATCAAATTAAATCACATTAGAATTTCTTCTGATATTTTTACATTCTAAGAAGAATGTATCGCCCAAATGATAGTTCTCATTTCGTGGGTGAATTGATTCTATTTGGAGCAAATTGTTCAACTGTGGAAAGGATTGAGGCCCAGACTGCTTTCCAATGTTCTGATGATTCGGATGCCATGCCAAAATTAAATGAGTAACTCAAAGCAATTTTTTTCTAACTCCCTTGAAAAAATCATCCCAGACTTGGCTGGATACATGGCACTTCTGCTAAACAGCCCAAGTGTAATCAGAAATGTGCCTTATCCCTTGCTGTGGTACTAATGTGACCCACATTTCTATGAAAGTTCATTTTTGTTTTGACCTGTCAAAGTTGACTTTGGCTTCTCTCCAGACCTTTCTTGTCATAAGCACAGGCTAAGCAAATTGAGGAGTCTGGGGAATGTTTGTGGAGCACCAGATAATGCCTTATCCTATTAGTTACTAATTTAATGCTGGTGAGCAGTCTTTTCTCTCCTTAAATTAATACACCATTTTTTGCCTTTGTCTAATGTGTCTGCCTTACTAATCTGGAGCCTTCCCCACACAGCATTCACATTTTTGCAACCAAAACTCTTCCTGCAATCCGGGGGTATGGTAATGTCTGCCAGTTAGCCAGAAAAAAATGCACAGAACTCTCTAGCTACATGGGATTTGAGGGAGACAGGTCTAGACTGATTTATGGAAGCAAATTACCCTCTTTAGAGAGGTGACAGCAGTGATATTTGTTAGTCATCAACAAAATAGAACATCCTAATCCAATATGCACATCAGAAAACACCAACTACAGAGCAAGAAAAGGAATATGTCAAGATGAAATATATATGTATATAGCAGCTCTAATAATGGATTTTGCTTACCAGATCAGCATCAGCTTGCAACGAGTTTATCCATGTGTTCTTCTTGATACATCACTTGGAAGCCAGACTGTCTGGTTCTTATTTGGAATTAAAATTACACTTAATTCAGTTAAAGAAATACTATGGAATTAATACCAATATTGCTTGTGTGATAAAAGCACCCAGAAATAAACTCTTCAGATATAAAGGCCATCATAAAGACCAGCTGATGTCATTTATGCAGCTTTGAGTTATTTGGAAATGGCTGGCAGATAAGTCACGTTCTGCAAGGTGAGCTTTCCAAGGCTATATATTTGTCTAAGGCATGTGTGCCTATTGTGGGATGGGCTTTTCTCAGCTCTGGGAGCCCTAACAAAAAGCAATGTCTCTGCCAAGTGCAAGTTCCCCTTCCACAACGTGACAGTGGCGCAGAGATTCCCATGCTGGCTTTATGCAGGGCAGCACAGTCCTGCATTCCAGTACCTGAACGGGGGAGATGGTGAGGGACTCTTTATCAGGGAAAGTAGTGATAGGACAATAGGTAATGGTTTTAAATCGAAAGAGGGGAGATTTAGATTAGATACTAGAAAGAAATTCTTTACTGTGAGGGTGGTGAGACACTGGAACAGGTTGCCCATAGAAGCTGTGGATGCCCCATCCCTGGAAGTTCAAGACCAGGCTGGATGGGGCTTTGAGCAAACTGCTCTAGTGGGAGGTGTCCCTGCCCATGGCAGGGGGGATCGAACTCCGTGATCTTTAAGGTCCCTTCCAACCCAAACCGTTCTATGATTCTATGATTGTATTAACAAGTCCTTGCCTCAGCGGTGCCAAGGCAGCTGCTCTCCTTCCTCTGCTGGCCTTACTCCAGTTAACGGTCACTCGAGAGCCTCTGCATCATGCCAGCTTTTGCATCTAGGTAGCCATTCTACAGATAGGTATTATAATTGATACTAACATGTTACTAATTCTGCATTGCTTCCAAATTTGAAAAAGTTACCAGGAGAAAGAAAAAACTGTCTTGCTAGTCATCTGAAAAGTCAAGTTGATGATGTTTTTTCATGTGTCCTTGCAAAGTCTTTTTTCAATAAGTCTGAAGCGCAGTTTTCTTAATAGCTTAGGTTTAATTTGGGTCATGTTGCACATGACCACGTAAACATATATTTCACACATCCATAACACATGTGATTTATTCACTAGTATTCAATATATCATGTCAAATTGGAAACTGATAAATTGTGAAGATGTCTAGAACTAAACAGCAGAAGCAGACAAGATGTAAGCAGTAAGGTAACAGCATTAGATGTATTTCAGATCTTGCTTTCAGTGGTCTTTCACAGCAGAAGCTGTAGAGCACAGCTAATTCCAGGCATAATTTAGGTCATAAATGACCTGATTACTACTGAAAAAAAAATGTGCACTCGCAATCATGAGTCCACATCCAAGTTCTAGAGAACCCAGCCTCAGAGATGTGCTTTTCTGTTATTACAACACATGCAGTACAGTAAACATATAATTCATCTTTTTAGGACACAGCTATCAGGCCTCAGGATACAACTTCAACACCTATGAATGGAGGAGTCCTAAACAGACTAGTTTGTCCCCTCCAAGCAACCCACGAATCCACCCATTTCATGATACAGCGCTGAGTGATGACGAATGGGACCGACCTACAGGAAGCAGGTAAGTTCCCTTCCACGTTTCTGTTCTCTGATTTGCAGCTGCACCAGTGCTTCAGAAATGAACACTTACTGCCTGCAATGAAATTCTGTTTTTCTAATACAGCTGTAACAGCTCTTCCTCTAACTATGAGATATAGTATTTATACCTCCTGAAATTTTTAGGGGAGATCAGTGATATTTATGGAAGAATGTGATGACAAATCCAAGACATACATTTATTGTGAGTTACTTCAGACAAAAAAAACCCACAGCATTCATCTCTTGAGAATAAACAAACAAAAAAATTAGTGCATTCCCCTGGGTAAGCTTCAGGTAAAAAAAAGGTCTGTTTTCCACTCCACAAAAATAAATCTACAAATAAAGCATCTAAGGACAACTGGCACGTTAATCTTTTCCCTTCCATGAAAACTTTTCATTTTGGTTTGGGCAAAGAAGCAGAAATTACAGTCTTCTTCCATAAACATTTGAGACATCTGCAGTGATTTAGTAGACCAAAGTGATCCAGGTAGAAATGTCTTGTCCAAAACTATTGTAGTTTTCCATGTGTTCAGTCCTCTTCCTCTAGTAAGTAAATCTCCTTTTCAATGAATTTCTCTGACAATGCTTGGAGATAGTGAAAGACCCAAAAGTCTCTTATTCTCTATGCTAAGTATGATCTTTTCCACTGCAGAGACTTGGGTAATTCCTACCAAAGAAAAGAAAGACAGACAATTAGAAAGATTTCTGTGTTCTTTATACCCATCTTCAGGACTTGCAGACGTGCCACGTCCTTCATTAGAAATACAGTTTCCTGGTGAAGAATTCAGGTACAATGAGCCTGAAATCGCAGTCTGTGAGAAGTTCAGGTTTAGTACTACTGGTGTCTGAATAAACATACTAGATAAGTAAATCCAGAAGGTCCAGCCTGTTACCTTTGAAATACAAATCAAGGCAAAGCTTTTATGTCAGTGCTGCTTTTCAGAATGTGAATGACAAACCCTCTGATGCAGCAGGTTGCCCAGTGGCATTTTGTCTGGAGACAAGGCTGGCAAGACGATGGCAAAGATCTGGGCAAATGTGAGTTTGCAGTCCATATCCAGCTCCTTTGGCCTCTACTGGCCAGAAACATAGTAAAGGTTTTCATAGGCTAGTAGTGGATAATATCTAATAAAGGAAATGACCACAGTTTTCTTCATATTCTTGGTAAGTTAATATCCTTAATTTAATAGCAGCATCTTTATCGTCAGTTAAAGTCCATATTTTTTTTTCTGAGATGAGATGCAGGCATAGATTCCTGAACACCTGCTGTTCTGCAGTTACCTGAGTCATAGGCTGAAAAAGTTGATGAGCAATGAACCGCAAAGCTGTACTGTAAAAAAAAGCATCTTCTAAATGAAAAGCATTTATTCTACTACCATTTTCAAGCACTGCTCAACAGAAAGTATGCACATTATAGAGTCTTGTTCTACTTATCAATCTGCCTTACACCTGAGATATAATTTTTTCTTACCTTTATTTTGTGTAGCACAGCTTCCAAGAATATGTGGCAACAGAAGGAGACTGAGACATTGGGAGAGAATCAAGAGAACCATTTAAAGCAAACTTCTGTAGAAAGATCGGGGGGAGAGAGCATCAGGAGCATGAAGAAAGAGAGCAAGATTTGGAAAGGTGCCTCTGGTGGGCAAAGGAAAGGTGGGGGACAGCTGGAAGAGTGGAATACTTCCAGGTAGGTGAAGAAGGAGTGGACAGGCGTGATATCCAGCTGGGCTTGGGGGTGAGGGGAGCAGGGCTGGGGAAGGGCGAAGAAAGGAAAAACAGTTGAAATGAGGAGAAAAACAGGGTAAAAGCAGGAAACACACCATTAACATGCCTGGCAAGCAAATGAAAAAACAGCCCAAGTGTAATCAGAAATGTTGGTGTCTGTCTATTGCTGGCAGGTAGAACAAGTCTGTTATAATTCCTGCTCCAGGGAAATTTTTTTGCACATTAAAACAATACTTATAGGAATGAGGCTGCCAGTTCCTAGAACATCCTATCACCTCCTGAATTTAAAAAAAAAAAAAAGAAAGAAAAAGATGTTTAATCTCTCATATGGCAATAAGAACCAAGTCATAGGCATCTGTGTTTTCGTATCAGTCCCACTACCTCTCCTTCAGCATTTTTATGCATCTAAATTTCTAATGGCTCTTTGAATAAGCATCAGAAAACCAAATATATTCGTTATAGGTCAAACAATATTTCACATGACATAAAATCAATCTCTCAGGCTTCAGGGAAAAAAAGCCATCTAGATGTAAAACTATTTTGGTATCTCTGTTTTATCTGGTGCAGTAGCTCAGCTACAAATCAGCTTATTCATGTGGTTGTAATGGAGATGCAAAAGTTGAGCATTTCACACACGAGGAGACAAGACTAGCAGAAAAGGCAAAAGAGGAGGTGAGGGCAGAAAAAGGGATTGCTTCAGCTAAAAAGAAGTCCAGGCTTATAGGCGTCGTGATTTGAGACTTCACAGAAGCCAGAGAACAAATGGACCTCCAGTTCTAGGAAATCCATTTTTTGCTGTCACAGACATTTGCCTCAAATAATCCTGTTTGTGAACTCAAGTTCCATTTCATATTACAGTATTAGCATGCAATATAAAGAAAGATATTGTAATGGATAAATTAGTTGGTGTTCAACATTGGCTATTGAAACAACTTCTTAGGTTTATTGAAAGAGCTAATTTCAGAAGTCAAGCATCTTTCTAAAATCGTGTTTTAAATACTTTCTTATCTTGCCTGGGAGGAATTGCATCTGTGATCTGAGTAGGTATTCTCGCCATTGCTGTATCTATTGCAATATTTTAGAAGAGACACTGGTGCTAGATGGAGATTCATTGCAATAAGAGATTGAAATGGCTGACCATTGTCTGCTTGACTGATTGTAACTGTGAGAAAGCATCTCTGAGGCAGAGTATCATGTGTTTGAAGCATTTGAGCTGTCGTCCCTCGTGCTGGGCAATTCTATTTAAAAGCTATTCTGTTAACAGTGTTACATTCACGCTATTCTCGGTAATACATTGTTCAGCAAGGCCTCAGCTGCTTCCATAATAGTGTTTGCTCTGTTTATGTGCCATTAAGCACCACTAGCTGCAGTCCATGGGCAGCTGCTCCGAAGTAACAGCTTGCTGCCACCAAAAGGGCGAATACTCATTCTTTCCTTCCTCATCCTTCCCCTCTGCCTTTCACATAATCAGCCCCCTCCTGTGCAGCAGCCCTGATGCTTGTGTGAACCCCCTCATCGAGCCAATTCCCTTTGCTAAGACAGCAAAAAAAACTCCTGCTTCCTCCCCACACACGTACACTGTGATGGTGTTGCTTTGGGCAGTGTTGCTGCAGTCCAGAGTTGGCATTTTTTTATCAGACCTTTCTTGCAGGGCAATATCCCTAACCATCACTGTCACCTGCTTGGGAGTGCTAGAAATAAGGCTTCAGTGGGTTTATAAAGCACCAGAGACCTAAGTCTCCACCCAAGACAGATGCATCCCTGAGGGTTTCCCCGTGTTTGTGTATGAAATGACTGGAGCAGTTTATATGATGGCAGCCAGGTGGGCTTAAATTGATGATAAATGCAGCTTATCAGGTAAAGGAATCAGGTAAAAAGCACCACCATCCCTCTTTTGCAAAATGCTCTTTTCCTATTCCCTGGGAGAAGTCCATGAGGTTGAAAGGTTTTATTGCAAATATTCGTTGCATGGAGCAGCTCTGCACACCACTACTGGTTGATTCAGTAATTTTCATAGGGAGGTCCCAGTTTTAACCCAGTAAAAATGTGTATTGAGTTGTTCTTGGAATCCATTTATCTCCTAACTGAATAACTTGCTGCTCAGATCCTGCCAGCTGCTAGCGACTGCCAGGTTATGAGAAGACTTGTCTGTCATGTGCTCTGCATGTTCATCCAGCCTCTCCTGATCAGCGACTCTTCCCCACTCTCCTGCCCACCTACTGTAACGTTCTGTCATTCAAGGTGCAATCTGTGGCAACGCACGTGTATAAGATATATTTTTTGAGGGAAAAAAAAGAAGTCCACATTTTCTTAACCTCTCATTGTAAATCTAGCTTCGCAGGTACCCATGATAACACCGAGGCTGACCAGGAGGAAAATTTCTGGTCTCAGGCTCTGGAGGATTTAGAGACCTGTGGCCAGTCAGGAATTCTGAGGGAACTAGAGGTAGAACAATCTTAACCTTTCTTTCCAATTATAGAGAAATATAATGGTTTTTGGTTTGGTTTACTTTCATTTTATTTTCTCCTTTTTTTCTTTTTTCTTTTTTTTTTTCTTTTAAGTTACACTAATCACACCAATTCATTTAAAAGCTTTAACCCCTCTCCACAGGACAAGGCTGACAGGCGTCTGTGTTTGAGAAACATGACTCACTTGGTACCTATACCCTTTACCTTTATATTTGTGCTTGTGCAGCTGCCTCCCCTCGCCCCTAACCAGAGCTGTTTTCTTTTGTACAACGCAACCAAAATTCTATAAACATGTTCACCCCCAGAGCTTTGACTTGCAGCTTCTGCCGTGCATAATCCTCGGTGCTGCCGGCACAGGCAGCAAACGGCGCAGAACTTCTTGAGTGGGCATAACCCCTCCTGCAGCAACGCATCCCATTCTCTGACAGACGCTTTACGCAGCTCTCCTTAGCATGTTGTAGGTTGCCTTTTAAATTGACACTTAATCTGATTAAGATGAACATAAAAGAAAATCGCCTCTTCCAAATGCTTACCTGTAATCTTACCGCTCCGCAAAAACAAGCTGCCCCCGGGAGGAATGGTCATTATATAGCGATTTCTTCACCACGCACCAAATTTTCACATTTCATCCCAAAGTTAATTGCAAATCTAACTGTGCTCCTTGTTAGAATGGGGGGGAGGGGGAGGGGCAGAGGGAGACGGGAACGGAGACAGAGTAACTTTGAGTCTTTATTTTTCTAATCACCTTTTCTCTAAGTTGTCTAATCAGAACAATTAAGATTATACTGCCACTTAAAGCTATGGAATGAAAGTTCTTAAAATATTTTCTTTTATGTTCTTTTAAATTCCTGGAGCTGCAAAACTGGCAGAATCTCATTTTCATTTTTATGTTATATAAAGTCCTTTAGCAGCCAGGAGGAATGTGAATGGCATAACTGGGTGAAAGTTTTTCAGTTCAGATTAATTTACTTCCTCAGATTTATGGTTTTTGTATTGCATGTACGGGTAGCAAAAGTGATTCTCATGTATTTGTTATTGCAAACCAGAGAAATGTAGGAGAAAATGTTATACTGGTTTAATTCCATAGTTAGATACGGTTCAGTACCGCAGGCTTCACTTGCAATTTTCAATATTCAGAGCACAATAAAAGGATATGGAAATAGCTCATTTCAAAATGGAAATAGATCATTCATGCTGACCAGAATTCACTTACTTCAACACATTGGATTTTCCTCTGCCTTTCACAAAAGTGAAATTCAGAACTGTAGATGCTGTATCATTTATAGCATTGCCTTGTTGCACATCCCACAGCTCTGAAAATGAAAGCAAGACTCATTCAGTATGACAGGATGCTGAGAACGGCGATGCCTCTATTTTATGAAGTGCCATGGCGTAGTCAAGGACTCCTTACCATTTTTCATTTCAAGGTCCTCAGCCAAAGAGCAAAGAAAACTGTTGTTTGCCAGGTCCTCTGGATGCTTTTGCTCCATCAGGCAGTAATATCAGTCATTGCTGAGCACAAGACAGACTGTTAAGGCTACAATATATTATCATGGAGTGAAAGTAGTGCTGGAGCTGGGAGAAAGAAGGGCAACAGACATGCTCACCAGAATCAGAAGCAAACAGTTATTTGCCTGTTTTCTCCTTTTTCTCCAGTCCCTTTATTTTTACCACACATTTTCAAGAAGGCTGCCTGCATCCTCTCTGAGTCAGAGTTCAGGTTATGGCCTTTCAATTTCCCTTTTCGCTTGTCCATCTGCATCAGGGAGAATAACTGGGAAATTGAGCGTACCCTACCCCAGCGGCAGCACCTCTGTAGGGTGGCTACGCCAAAGTGCGTTTGCCTCCCCTTCCCCAGAGCAGAGAGCCCTTCCCAAGGGAGGAGGCTCCCTGCTGTGCACGGGTGCTTTTCATGTCAGCCCGTTCCACCCCGTAGATGCGATGGCTCCCATCACCGTCTTTCAAGAACTCACCCTCCATGTATTCTTGCATCTAACATAAAAGGCTAGTTTTTACAAGGATTATAAACAGCAGTGAGACAGGGGCTTTGTACCTCTGAAGTATTAGTGCTAAGCTAAGACAGTTACTCTTGCAATATATGCATTATGCAAAATTTCTTTACCAGGCAGTGAGCTTACCTGCACTGAGCTTTGCCTGGCCTGGGAGGGTGTCCAGGCGCGCTGTCTGCCAGTGCTGACTCTAGAGCTGTCTACATATTCTGTTGACTCACGTTTTTTCACCTTGCACACGCAGCCTGAATTACAAACGTCACCTTGTAGCGCCAGTTCCAACCAATGCAATTGTGCTACAACTTAAATGTTGTTTTATTTACGTGTAAAATATTTTTAAAGTAAGCGGTTACCCTACACACTCTTCAGTCTGCCTGCCAGGGGACTAGCTTACAAGCATTCTAGTGCTCAGTATTTTAGTTTGAAATGCCATCTGAAAACTTTTGCCTATAGGGTTCTGTTGTTGTTGCTGTGTTTTGTTGTGGTCCTTTATTTTATAGTGACTTGCAAGCAGATTGAACGTCTATCCTCTTGCCTTTTGCTGTGCCCTGAGTGATTGTGTTTTAACAAAGACTAGAGATGTTTTTCCTACTGCTATGAATTAACCACTTCACTTAATCCGCATTCTGTGTTAAAAATTAACCTGTTCATTAATGCTCTAGGCCACAATTATGTCAGGAAGTACAATGAGTTTGAATCATGAAAACCCACAGCCTCGTAGCCAGCTGGGAAGACAAGCCAGCTTCCAGGAGAGAAGTACTGTAAGGCCACATTACAGTCAAGCTACTCGTAGCAACACATTGCCGTCAGATGTGGGGAGAAAATCCATGGTTCTGAGAAAAATTAAGCAAGAAATGAAAGAAATCATGTCACCAACTCCTGTGGAGTTACACAAGGTCTGTAATTTTTCTTCTGACAGCTTTGCAATAATATATTCAGCACAGGGAATCTAATTATATGGCAATACAGTAAGCACTTTTTATAATGACTCCGCAGATGTAATTTGGAGGCCGTGCATATTAGTTCTTAGAAACGCATTAATGATATATCCTTGTGGGGGAAACAAACAAATAAGATGCATCCTTGTCTACTATTTCGTATTACAATAAATCCTCAAAAGGGACTGCTCTTTTGCAAGGAGCATCCACTGGTAATTTGAATTGACAATACCAATAACTCATCCCTGCAAAACGTGTTCATTAAGAAAGCAAAGTTTAATTTCTAGAAAATACATTTCTTTAGGAAATTACTTAGGAGGGTTTGGGCTCCCATTGGTCCTTTTTCAAATTAACACTCATTTTGAATCAACTACATGAGGCTTGATGTACACAATATAGAACGTTACTTCAAATTAGCGATTGCTTCTCTTCTCTTTATAATTCCTATGCTCTAAAGAGGATAAATAAACTTCAGTCTGTGCAACTTTTCACTCCTGAAGACTGTGGAAATCACCTGGTGATATGAAGCGTATTCAGCACCCCAAAGAGGTCCTGGATAAAGTATCTTTAGATATGCACAGCAAAAACCCTGCAGTGAGGCCATAACAGCAATCAGTTTCCAACCAACTCTGGAGGATGTTATAATGCTATTTTCCTACATGGGAATGAGCATCCCATCTCCTGTACCCATCCTCCTCTTAAAGCTCTGAAATCTTCCCAGAGAGGAGGCAGGAGCACAGAGAAGTTTCATTAAGAGGTCACATGTTGTCAGACTCGAGAGAGTTGGTTTGGTTTCTAGTCTCTGTTGGTTTGACTCAGTTTTGTTTGTAGTTCATTCAGATTAGTTCAGTGTGAGGTGAGGACTCGCTGAGTATGGGCTAAACGAATGTTCGTAGAAAGTAGTGGAGAGTGGATCCTCTATATGGAAAGTTAATCCATTACCAATATAAACAATCAACAGGATAGATTGTGGTAGTTTTGAGCTATTCATATTTCCAGCTTGATGTGAAGTGATGAATGGAATTAGTTACTGTGCTCAATTTTCCTGAGTGGCAAGTAAATGTGCAATATAAAACAAAGCTATGCCAGTAGGCATTTCACGGTGTGCTTACACTGAGCAAAGGCACAGTTTTCTCCTATGGGTTATAAAGCCAACCTTTCACGATTGATAAAATAAGTCCTTTCCTGGAAAGAAGAAATCAGATTCCTATTAATGAGTCGGTACTCTGTGGTAGCTGTTAGCTCTTAGAGTCGTGGGCAGTAAAAAAATACCCTGTCCTTGAGTTTCTCTTTCTTCAGTTGCCTGGGTTTTTTGATGGCTGTGACCTTCTGTTCTAGTAATTTCCAGTTTTTGTTCAGATAATATACCCCTTGTTGCCCTGTCTGCTGAAGTGATGTTGAGTTCTCTAATACTGACAGTTCTGTCATCCAGAAAAGGCTCGTTTCCTTTCTAAAAATCTAAAAGTTGAACCTGCACCAAGGACTTTGCAAATCCTTACACTCATTTAAGAAAAACAGAAACCAGTGACTAGATTCGTACGGTCTGATTCAGCAAAGTGGGCTTGTACCCTCTGATCACACACATGCAGCTTAACCCAAACATCACAGGCAGCTTTCGTATTCATGGCCATCTTAGCAAGTTCTTATTTGTTAGTTTTCTGACTGGTTCTTGTGTAGCAATATGCCTGTTACTTTCTCCCTCCTCTTTCATTTTTGTATCAGACCTCTACTTTAACACCAATAACCTCTTCAGTTGCTATTTCTCGTGGACAACTTATCCAATAATAGCTATCCAAAAGAGCTGCAGTGCCACAGGAATTACTTCACTGTCAGAGAAATGCCTTGATTTAAGTATTTTTCATAACAGAACTTGCTGGTAAATGTGCCTTGACCTCTGCTGGCAAATGTCTTGGGCCACTGATGGGACAAGAAGTGAAATATGAACTGTTCTGGATAACTGTGATGGTTTAAATGGTCTTTGAAATACAAGCTAAGACATAGCTTGCCTAAGACTTACCTCAGCAAGATGATGTATTTGACTGTGTGCTGCTGAGCTTTCCTGGTTTCTTCAGCAAGACAGGTCAAGGTGCCTATTTACGGCCTCAATGCCATAAGAGGCAGTAGAGGCATGCCTGTAGAGGCAGGGCCTATGTGCCCTATAGATCACAGAATAATATGGGGTTGAAAGTGACCTCTGGAGATCATCTAGTCCAATCCCCCTGCCAGAGCAGGTCCATCTAGAGCAGGTTGCACAGTAGCCTGTCCAAGCGGGTTTTGAATGTCTCCAGAGATGCCACTACCTCTCTGGGCAGCCTGCTGCAAGGTTTTGCCACCCTCAAAGTAGAGAAGTTCCCGGTCATGTTTAGATGGAACTTCTTATGTTCAAATTTGTGCCCATTTCCTCTTGTCCTGTTACTGGGCACCACTGAAAAAAGACTGGCCCCTTCCTCCTGACACCCATCCTTTAAGTATTTATAGGTGTTGATCAGATCTCCCCTCAGTCTTCTCTTCTCCAGACTAAAACAACCCAAGTCCCTCAGCCTTTCCTCTTAAGAGAGATGCTCCCCCCCTCTAATCATCTTTGTATTCCTATGACTGGGATCAAAAAGTTCATAACTTAAGTTTGATTGCAGAAAATGCTCCAGCTAAAGACGATGTTCCACCCTTTTTTCATAATCTGATTGTGGGAGTGACAATGTATGATTCTACCAAAGAAAAAGCCACACATAAAAATGAAATGGATCAATAGCCAGTCTGGCCATACAGGGTAAGAGAGAGTAAGACTGCATAAAAACTGCTCAGGCTACAAACACAAGTAAGTCTTAGCAGAACAGGATGGTGGGCAGATGACATGAGTGGCTTGTCCTTCTCCGATGTACGCCAGTCAGAAAGGTAACGCAGCCCTGGGGATTATTTTGCTGAACGCTGCAAACTTTGCAGCAAGTTAACCTGAATTCTTCACTGCTCTTTCTTACTTCCCTGCATTGCATTCACCAAATGTGCACTTGAACTGCCTTTTCTTGAGGAAGCTGCAATTGAGATAAGCGTCATGCAAATCTCTTCAAACATTTGTTCTAGATGGTTTAATAACTAACATTCGATTGAACTGGATAGCATATTGCTATATCAGTACCCAGATTTAATTAAGGCCTTTAATTGATTTTATCTATCTAGCTAAGCATATAGATTAATATTTTTCTAAAAATCATAGCGGACCATTTTTTAAAGTTTCTTAGAGCACACATTCCTCTGAGAGCAAAAATATGCACTAGACATCAGATAATTTTTCAATGTTATTATTGCAAGTAGTCATTAACTTAAAATTACAGTCGGTTAAAACACTTCAATAGCTGATCAGTGCAATATATATGAATTTAAATTAAGCATTTTCCCATAGATTTGAGGGGAAGGAGAGGCATAGAAACAGGCTCAAAACTTGTAAGCCTCTGTTTAAAATTTGTAACTATTTAATTGCTTATGAAATATGAATTCAATTTCCATTTCAGCTTTCTTTTTCCCTTAGGCTCCTGCTGTAAATTTAAAAGTCTAACAAATTGCCCATAATGGAGATTTTGCTATTGAGATCAAACCTTCCAAAGTGTTGTGATGGGAAGTACAGATCAAACAGCATGATTTAGGTGGTGCCTGAGTTGCCTGCAATCTCATACCCCTCAGACGGGGCTGCCCTACCAGCAAGTAAAGATGCAAAACCTGTGTGCTTTGCCCATAGCCGTTATTAAATAAAAACCTGGGTGTTGCAGATAGCAGGGGTCTTACTTCTGAGATTTCCTTTGAAGAATATATGCTGCCCAAAAAAGTAGCCCCCAAATTGCAGCCTGTAATACAAAAGAAAGTTCTCCGCAGATGGCTTGCACCTGAAAAATGGGGACAGCTGTCGAACATGCACCAAAGTTAAATGTGGCAGCCTCATCTCTTAAGTGAATGAGTTTCTTTAATTTCCAGGCTCCTGTTAAATAAACCTAAAGTCAAGAGAAGACAGCCACTAAGAAAGCGGGTTTTTTAAAATCTTTTAGGATCTGTAGATCTGAAGAACCAGAGAAATGAGAAAATATTTTTTACATGTCAAAGTTCTGATTGCAGGGTAGTGAAGAATTCCCTTCTGGAGTGCTCAGTCCATGTAAACCAGGAAAGCCCAACCTGAGCAAGAAGGAGTGGGGAGGGGCAATGAAAGACTTTAGATGATCATTCTCAAGTTCTCCTTCCCTCCCTGCCTCGCTATTGCAGTATTTCCCGCTGTCCTGCAAGCACAGGTTCTTACCTCCATGGCAAAACTCCTCTTTCATCTCCCTTACCATTTGCAATGCTCCATTTTTTGACTTACAAGCTGGGCATGAAGTAGCATGTGGATTCCTTGGGCGTTATTATAGACAAGACGCAAAATAAGGTGAGCTAACGTGGAATGGCACTTCCTCAGGCCTGTGGAACAGAATTTATATGTATTTTGTTTGCTAATAGGGCACTCACTAAAAATAGGAAAAAAAGGAAAGACTATAGAAGTGGGACCTGTATCTGTAGTACATGCAGAATTATTCCCCGCTCTAGCGTGGCTTTGATAAGATCTTGACTATAATAGAGTGTCCAGTCTAGGGTCTGAAAATTAAAGAAGGGTGTTAACCTACTGAGCAGAGCCCAGAGAAAAGCAGTCCTTGTTTCACAGCGCTGCAGAGGAGGGGAGAATGAAGGGATCTTGTTCTCAGTGGATAGCAGCAGGGTTAACTCTCAGCAAGGGCGGTTTAGTTTAGACACGCGGAAAACATCTGAAGCACTGGAAGGGATTACTTTAATAGACTGTGGAGTCTCCATCACTGGAGATTTTAAAGAGCAGGACAGATAAATGTCTCTCAGAAACGGGTTAGATGTGTTTGATCCTGCCTTAAGGCAAGAATACAGCCTAGACTTCAGAGAGCCCTGTTTCACGTGGTTTTGTAGTTCATCTGAGGTTGGATCCAGCTTCACTTAACTCCAGTGCCTGAAGGAAGAGGAAAGGGAAAAGGAAAAGAAAAAGAAGTGGAAAAGGGGAACTTCCCTTTAAAAATGATGCCATCTATGATGGAATAGCACATAGTATTTTAAGTAAGTCTTCTTTTAGGCACCTTATCACATTTTTACATTTACTTTCCAAGGCTTCTTTAAGAAGCAGTTAACATGATGTACTCCTGTCTTTTGTGACAGCATGGAAAAAAGTTACCATCTCATCTGAGGAGAATTTATGTCTCTAGCCAGTGCTAATTATTTTTCATTCTTGCCAGGAAAGGTACAAAAATCTGTCAATAAAGTACATCTCCCTCCTTTATTTACTTTTTCAGTCTTGTAGAATGGTAGTCTTACAGCACTTTCATAGCAGCTTCAAACATACTTCAGATCAAAGCCACGTTAGACATGCTGTGATACCGCAAACAAAAGCCTCTGTTGATAACAAATTATTACAAGTTTCCCAGAGTCCTTCTGGTACAGCAGCTGTTGGTACAAATTAAAAACAATCTATGATGAATTCTTTTGAATTTGCAGGCAGGTTTTTCAGTAGCTGAAATGCCCATCGGCTCCAAACATTTGCATGGAGGTGTGGAGGGTGTGTGACAGGTTCAGCAAGAAGGTACTTTGGGGGAAGATGGCACAAAAGAAGGCAAAGACCTTAAACACAGCAGCCACAGGGAAGGTTAAAATGAGAGCTCATACCCAAAAGCTGCTGGCAGGGAGAAAGTGTTCAGCCTAGTTAATGGGACTTTGGGGGTGGATTTCTGCTTTTGCTGTGCTCTACAGAGGCGTTCTTCTGTGAAATACTGACCACATCACCAGCAGCCCCATCTGAATTCGGTCTTGGCCCTGCCTTGAGCAGGAGATTGGACTAGAGACTTCCTGAAGTCCCCTCCAGTTTGAATGATTCTGTCATTTAGAAAACACCAGAAAGGAATTCAGTGGCTGGCACATATGAGGATGAGGCATACAGATCATTATTGATAGCCAGCACCAGTAATTGTAAAATTGCAAAGCACTCTTAATGTTGTCGTTCTATTAGGCAAGATTAAGTCTTGAATCAGTATTTTGAACCCAGAGTGAAGAACCTGTACCCACAGCAGCCTGATTTTGGCTGTGTGACTGTATCTGCACACACATTTTGTGCCAGTGTCAGCACATCAGTCAGACCACTGACTCCTGTAATTTAGTTCCACAGGTTCTGCACACCTGATCTGTGAGAGAGAAGCAAGGAAAAAAAAAACCACCTCAGAGAAATACTAGGCGTACCACATACCTACAAAGAAGCCTGAATCCTTTTCTATCTAAAAACTGAATTCACAAAACTGTCTTGTGAGGACTTGTTCTCTAAACACCCCAAAACCCCTTGTCCTAACAGTTTTATTAACTCCTCTTCCCTGCTTTTGAATAACTTGTCTCTTGGCTACGTGACTGACTGTAAGAATGCTGCCTGCAAGCCTTCGTTATCTTCATTATCTACAAGCCTCTTAATCTTAAAAGATTGCATTATAACTCTCATACTGAGCACTTTTGGAGATGAGCCCTTTTCCAGGGTGGACCGTTGCATGGCCAAGCCCAGGCTGGTTAGGGCTTACAGTGCCAGCGGCGTTTATGCCCTAGGGAAGTTTTGGAAGACATGACACTGATTGGTTGCTTTCGGGGCAGGTCCTCATCCCTGAAGCAAACCTAAACCTAACTGACCACTTGGATGCTTGTGCTGAGATCCTGGCAACTAGAGAACAGGGTAGGAAAAAAAGCCAACAACTAAGACTCCAAAAAAAATGACACCACAAAAGGTGGGATGAAACCCACAATTTCCCAGCTGACAAGCAGAAATGAAAAGGGCTGCTTATTACGGAAGAATAAGGCGGTTTCTGAGAATATTAATATTCTTAATGTCCCCTCAAAACGGGGACAACTCTCATATAATGCTGTAAGTATCAACTAGTCGGTAAGTGAGCTCGCTAAAGTGGAAAAACCAAACCAAACCAACCATGCTAGGAAGCAAAGCTGCCTACTGCTCGTAGAAATGTTTTCTCCTTCTCATCCTGCCACCTCACCTCCACAGGTAACTTTGTACAAGGACTCTGATGGAGAAGACTTTGGGTTCAGTGTCTCAGATGGCTTATTGGAGAAAGGCGTGTATGTTAAAAATATTCGCCCAGCTGGCCCTGGCGACCTGGGAGGCTTAAAACCATACGACAGGCTTTTACAGGTAACGTTTCTGGCGTTCTTTTCTCTTTCTGCTGGGAAAGGATGTGTGCAGGAGGACAAATGATGGCAGTTGCTGTGTGCCACAGGCCATGTCAGTCACTGAGAAGGCCTGTGGCAGCGCCTCACGGTGACTTGGGGCTTTTTACGCAGTGGCACTAAGGCTAGATTTTTCTGTAAAATCATATTTAAAGAAACGGGGTATTTCAGAACGTCAGGTGTTTCAGACCTCCAAAGGAGACATTACAAATGCTCACTGGAAAGCTGGAATGTCTTGAGGCATTGCCAGACAGATTTGTCATTTTCGCTGTTCCTGATACGGACTTGAGTATCTTGTTTCTGTGCTCAGTCCAAGTTGTTGGTTGGCATGGCTGTCATGTAATTCTCACTGAGCACCACACTTCCCCCAGTGCCAAGCTGGAACGTGATGGAAAAATTACTTTTTTCTTTTTTTTTTTTTGGCCAACCAGCCTAAAAATATACTTTACATACTAATAAAAACCAGGGAAGACCTGAACTGGACAAAAATTTTAACGTGATCTACTGCATTTTAAATTAATGAGCACCATGGAAGGCAGAGTAACTGTGTGCTCTTAAATGTCGCTTACGGAGTGGGCATTGTGACAGCTGCCAACACCTATCACCAGTGTAAATGTGTCCACTCCAGCTACACTCTGTTAAAGGGGGAGTAGAAAACTTACTGGTGCCTTCAGACCAGACACCACGGTTTAAAGAGTCGTGTATTGGGCGATTCTCCACCTGGAATAGTTAAATTGGGTTCCATACTCTCAAGGATAAATCTGTTTCTCTTGTGATCTCATTTCTTCTTTGTCCCCCTCTACTCAGCACTGGTGAGGCCCCATCTTGAGTGCGGTGCCCAGTTTTGGGCCCCTTACCACAAAAAAAGACATTGAGGTGCTGGAGCAGGTCTAGAGAAGGGCAATGAAGCTGGTGAGGGTTCTGGAGAGTAAGCCTTATGAGGAGAGGTTGAGGGAGCTGGGGTTGTTCAGCCTGGAGAAGAGGAGGCTGAGGGGAGACCTTATCGCTCCCTACAACTACCTGAAAGGAGGTTGTAGAGAGGTGGGGGTCAGTCTCTTCTCCCAAGACACAGGCAATATGAGGAAATGGCCTCAAGTTGCACCAGGGGAAATTCATATTGGGTATCAGGACAAATGTTTACACTGAAAGGGTTATCAGGTATTGGAATGGGCTGCCCAGGGAGGCGTTTGAGGCACCATCCCTGGAGGTATTCAAAAGACGGGTTGACACGGTGCTGAGCGACACGCTTTAGTGATGTTCTGTTATCGGGGTGACAAGTTGCACCAGGGGAAATTCATATTGGGTATCAGGACAAATGTTTACACTGAAAGGGTTATCAGGCATTGGAATGGGCTGCCCAGGGAGGCGTTTGAGGCACCATCCCTGGAGGTATTCAAAAGACGGGTTGACACGGTGCTGAGCGACACGCTTTAGTGATGTTCTGTTATCGGGGTGAGGCTGATGGTTAGACTCGATGGTCTTAAAGCTCCCTTCCAACCTAGACAACTCTGATTCTTTTTTTCCTAAAATGCTAACAAAAATCTATCTTCCAACCATTCAGGTAAACCACGTTCGCACCAGAGACTTCGACTGCTGCCTCGTCGTGCCCCTCATCGCGGAATCTGGCAATAAGCTGGAACTGGTGATCAGCAGAAACCCCCTGGCGTCTCAGAAAGGAAGCTCAGAGCGACAGACTTCGGGGGCCGGGGAGTGGAGTGACCAGACCAACGCCTTCCTTCAGCAGAGCGGCCACGGTCACGTCAGCACGGAGACACGGGATCCGACCAACACATTATAGCAGAGCATCCCTCCGGGGGGACACGCGGTAACGAAAGACAATTATGGTGCTAAATCCCTTTTAAGATTTCTCTGAGATTGAGGCTCAGATGCTATTATAGCACTAAAAAGCACAGGAGGTCAGTCTTTCTGTCTCGAGGCTTATATTAATTCATGGTTACTTTGGAAAGAGTTTAATTCTTCATTAAGTAAGTCGTTCCATTTTAAACAATCTAGCATTAGCAACAGTAGGAAAAAAAAATTGTAAGAGCCTTTTTTCCCCCTAAAAAAGAAGAAACCGGTGAGATGTTTTAAACACGATTTAAATGTTTTTCTCCCTGCTTCAGCAGCTGCTGTCTGAGGGCAAAGCATGGAATGAACCTCTGCTAACAGCGGTGTCCAGGTCATGGTGTTTTTAAAAGCGTTTTATCCGAAAGAGGGAAGGAGTGGAACGCGGCGCCGGGTTTTCTTGTGAAAAGGCTAGATCTGTGATTTTTGGGGACCCTCGTTCCGCTGGCAAGACGGGTGAGCTCTTCAGACCAAGGAGAGTTTAGATGGTTGACCCAACTGCTCGTGGGAAGCTGTAGTAGGTGGTGAACATCGCTCCCCCGCTTTGGTGAATTCTGTTAAAACATCTGTTACTCCCTACGCAACGCAACATTTACTGGTCTGTCTTGCAACCTGGGGGGATTTTTAAGCAGCAACTTTTTAAATGGGATTAAAAAAAACAAAAAACCTCTGAAGGAGGATGACTGGTAAAACTGAAATGAGGTCAGACAAATCAGAAACGTT
Organism: Nycticryphes semicollaris; assembly: GCA_013400055.1. NCBI lineage: Eukaryota > Metazoa > Chordata > Aves > Charadriiformes > Rostratulidae > Nycticryphes > Nycticryphes semicollaris. The sequence continues at coordinate 187,563 of VXBJ01001356.1, read as the reverse complement.
TTAAAAGAAAAATGGCTTTTTTTAAACTGTGCCAGTAGAAGATTGATACAAAAGCTCTTTAACGATCCATAAACCTGTACTGTCACACGTGAGCTTTTTTAAGTTACACAATTTCTTGAAGGGACAAAATTCCCATTTAATATGCTTTGTTTTCAGCCTTCTTTACAATAAAACATAACCTTCCTGCAACACATTTTTAGAATTTAAAATTGTAAATAGATTTTACGAACACATCACACAAGTTCTCTCCTCTCCCCCTCAAGCAATAAAATACCGCCAGTTGCTTTATATGCTCACCAGCAGCTGCTTTGATTTATTCTGGTATTCAAGTCGTTCTTGGTAATTATTGTTATTGGTGAATATAAAGATACTGGATTTGTACATTTGTAGAGTCTCCATATCGAAGCAATCACCTTTACAGAGTCGTTTCTGGTCAGTTATTGAAACTGTTTAACTGTAGCCCCTTCCTCTCGCTGTTTCCGATACATGAAGAAGCTCACCTTGCCCCGCACACACCAGTAGCTCCCATTTCTATTTCAGCACTGCCAGAAAAGGTCAGAATGACATTCAAATGCTGAATCATGTATAAAAAAAAAAAAATTAAAATAAAACGTTCATGAGTCACTTAAATATGTATTTTTATTTGTAACAAATAAGTATTAAACTGTAAAGTATTTTTGTACAAATTTAATACTTTAATAGCATGATATTTATCGTCTCTGTTATGTTTTTTGAAATTCAAACTGTTGCAAATATTTGTATGGAAAACTGTATAAATCGAAATAAACAGTGATTTAAAGACATTAAAGTGGGGTAGCACGTTCCTACTTGGAGCAAAAAAATATGTTTATATTTCTTATACGTACGGCAGGAAAAAAAAAAAGTTGAAAGCAAAGCAGCTGGCCAAATTTTAGTAGAATTTGTTTGAAGCCTGAGTGTCCGTTCATCTTGCTCATCTCAAAGATGACAAGCAGCAAGTCCAGTGGTACCCAAAGGCTGGAAGTGGAATGTTATTTCAACTCTGCCTTGGAATTTTGCTTTTCTTACCGAGCCGATTATCAGCACAGAATTGTGATGCAGAGCAGCAATGGGACGGCTTTACATCCCTTTCGGGTACAAAGTGGGAAAAATTTCCTTTGTCACTGATTGCAACTCTCTTGTTCCATTTATAACCAGATTAAATCTGCCCCATTAGAAAAAGCTGAGGCCCCCTTTGGCGCCTCAAACTGACTGCAGTTTGGCACACCCTGGTAACAGCGTCTCGTCGATGCTGCAGCATTCAGAGAGGGAGAACTCCATACCAATGGTATGGACAGCTAGAGTCTGTACATCAAGAAACAGCCATGTCTTTGTTGAAGGCACCATCTGGATCTTACAAAGCCTGTAAGTTCATGCTTCACCAGAACAGAAGACTGATGTCATTTTTAATGACCAACGCATCAAGGAATGTCCTACTAACAGCAGGCCACCGAAAATATAAAAGGCTCCCTTTAAACCAAGCTGTTCTTCACAGACCATGCAAATGCAGGAAAGCCTTTGGCTATCACCTGCACAGCCAGCTTCTCCCACCCAAAAATCTTGAATGAAACGGGTTCAAGAAAGGTTCATGAAGGGGAGAGTTAATTGTTCGTTAACTTTTGAAGAGCTTCCTAGGAGTCGGTTGTCCCAAAGTTAGGTTCTTCAGTCTGGAAGACCCAAGTGGGGAATCTTTTACTGTTGGCTGTCAAAACAAAATAAAACAAAAAACGTTAGCAGAGTTTAAACCAGAACTAAAACACAGTAACCTCTTCAATAAAAGCACTTGCTGTGTGGTAAGAGCTCAGAAGTGAGAGACAATGAAAAGATCACCTGTTAAGCATCTTTGATGGTACAAAAATACAGCTGCTTTGATGATGAAATTACATGTAAATGTTTCACAGCAGTTCAGCTCCTAAGATGTGGCTTCTGCACCCAAAGAGTAAGTCAGCGTAAGCTCCATTAGCCAACAGACCACTGCCAGGAGTAACAAGATTTACTACTGCTGACATTAGAACTTACTTTTCCCTATTAGTTATCCATTACTCCGGCAAAACAGCTGCCAAACTTGACTGATTACTGGCCATCTTGACAATTATTAAATAGGTAATAATAAAGCAATCACAGTAGTATGCAGGCCGCTTGCTGCAATGAAAAAGAGCACGGAAGTTTGTTTTATATTGTCTCAGGAAGGAGGTACTTACGGAGGGTACTTTCAGAGCATCCTTGGAATTTTCTGCATGACTCTGTTGTCTTTTAAGTGGGCTTTGCTGTAAATTGCCTGGCTGCTCTTTGCTGAGAGCTGCTGACCTCTCCTGTTTGACGCCAGTGAGAGGGTCGGGTGGGTCGGGAGCACCCCGAGCTACAGAAACGGAGGGCATCTCAGCCTCTTGACGTTGCCAGCTCTTTGTCAGGGGAGACGAAGCTTGTGTGGGACAGTTGCTTGTTTCTGCGATGGCCTCTCTCAAAAATCTCTGCAAGCGGGTTTTTCTGGGCACTTTCTTGTTAGTGACTGCTCTCCTGAGGTGCATCTCTTCGGCTATCACGTAGACACGGCAGCGCCCTCTGGTCACGGCCGTGTACACGTGCTGCCAGTGCTGCCGGCCGGGATTGCCAACCACGTAGACAACGGTTTTTTCCTCGGAACCCTGAAACATGTTTGAGAACTCCTTGTTAAATTAAGATCTCCAGTAAGTAGTTTTAAAAAAACCAAGGCAGCTCAGAAGAACAGGAAGTTGGAGACAACCAGGGAGACTCTCAAGTCTGCAGGATCTTCTGCGTTCAAGGAATTTGAGTTTCAAGAGAGCTTCTGACTCTTTAACATGAAAATACAGTGCACGAGCAAGATAAAGCCATGAGAAAGTTTTATCAGCTCAGAGCTGCTTTTTTAGTTTGGCTGGGGTTTGTACCTGAAATGTGTGGATAGTTCTGGCCCACGCATGTTTTATCTGACACAGCTTCTTCAGTGCCTTATACCTCACAGTGAAAGTGGAGCCGTCCGTGCTACTGATGGTCAGTAAGCGCTGTTTATTAATTTCTACATCCTAAAGAGAGAGAACACTCAGCAGTTTGATCGATGTCTGTGTGTCTGTGTGTGTGCCCGTATTCCAGCCTTCCCTGCAATTACAACAGCTGCAAGGTCAACCGAATGAAATGGTGTCAGAAGGATGGCTACCTTTCACTGACCACCTTCAAGGGAAATAGTTTCAATGTACAGCACCTACCCCAACTCCTCCTGTTTTGCAAGAAAAATGCAGTTGGAATCCCCAGAAAGCTTAGATTACCCTAGGGTAGAGTGAAACGTACCGGTGAGGCCCTTTGACCATTTGTTGCCACACAGGGAGAAGAGCTGATGCTCTCCCACCAAACCTGCACCCACACTTTCCCTGGACCCTCGGCTGAGTGAACTCAGCTCACTCAACCCAGCAGAAAAATACAAGGGGGTTTTGTTGCCATATTTGTGTTTTTCTGCTAAGGGAGAGCTCAAGCTGTAACTTTCGCTTTGCTCTGTATTTAAAACTATGTTTGTACCCATGTCCAAAACATTATGCATTTCAATTACAATATATCTGAGTATTTACAGAATGTATTTACACTGGAAAGGGAACAACTGAAACACATTTTACAAAAAATGCCAAGAGATTTGTATTTTTTTTTTTTTTTTCATTCTCTATTGCGAGTCTGCCCCTTTCTTGCCTTTAACATGATGAGTTAGCAGAAGAACCAAGTGTATATTATGGAGGAAAATTTTCAAGTGTGCGTTGTTTTGTTCTGGGGATTCAACAAGGAGTGAATCAGTTACCGCTGGTGTGTGTTTGAGCAAGTTCTTGCAGCAAGAGCTTACATTTGTTATGAAGAATATATCTCCATTGCACAGTCGTTTGTCCTCAGCAGTCTCTGTTGTGAGGGAGGTTTGGCCAATTTTGCGTTCGTGGGAATTAGGACCCTCTCTGAAACAACGGTCTGGCAAGAGGTCCTTCAGGTATGTGTTCCGCATGCAGGAGATCTTGTCATCAATTTGGAATAAAAGACGGTTTTTGTGGTCTCTATGTCAAAGAAAGAAAAAGGGAGAAACGTATTTACAAAGTATGCATTCGCCAGCTCTCTGAACTGCTTCTTCTTCCCCCCCTTCTACGCTCTTAAGGCCAGATTAAAAGCCTTGATAACACTTAAAACAGTTAAGAACACTCACATCTCAAAGGTATTTCTGGAACTTTTGTAAAACATTTTGGTAAAAAACAGTAACATGGAGTAGCACCAAAATCCTGCTTCCAAAAATAGCTCAGAATCTATTTTGAAATCATACAGTGGCAAAAAAATTAACCTCAAGGTTTTTTTTCAACTTGCTTTCATGTTAATTTTATATACTCAGTAGTAACCCAAAATCTTGGAATTCACGTAATAACCACTGAAATGAAAGGCAAACACTTACTTTATATTATCTCTGTTCACAATCCAGGAAGAGATTAAAGAACCCATCAAAGACAGATTATTGTATAAATGATTTCTGACTTAAATAATCAGGTCTGGTTTTAAAATTTTATTTCAGGTTGTTGGCCTGGCTGTAACACCTTCAAAAGCCAAGTGAGATTGTTCATAGGAAAAACTGCAAAACACTGGCTTACCTGGTTACGTGATTTGAATAGTGTTGGCAGCAAAGTTCATTTATTAGATCGCAATCTTGCCTAAAACATACCAAGCAAGAACACGAACAAAATCATGACATGCTTAACGAATACAAAGCGTACAGCAATGACAAGCAATGTCACATTAGCATTTAATTTAAAAAGCAATGGAAAAAGCCTCTCTTAGACGTGGTGATCCTCCACCGACAAAAGCAATGGCTGGTGCAGAGCTCAGAGGGTGCAGCAGCAAAGGAACGGTTTTGTCCAAATAAGATCACAAGTGAGGCAGGGACGTTTGCGATGCATACCTGCATTTGATTTGAAGAACAGAACTAAAGAAAAACTAAATCCTGGAGATATTATTTCCTGTCTGTGGCTGTATTAAAAACAGACAGAATATTTATTTGCTTCCTGAAAACCTGAAATTTTAACTTTTAAATGCAGATGAAGTACCTATAAATATGTTCCAGAAGAATCTTATACGGAAATCATTAATAACAGTATTGTACCTGAACACAGAATGAAGAAAACAAATTGATTTCAGAGTTACTCAGCATTAACAACAAACAGGTGAACTGGCTAAAATTTATAAATAGCTGATTTGCATACTAGTAACTGGTAAACAGTGGGTGGTTTTTAATTGCTGAGAAAAGGTTCTTCACAAACAGAAGGAGAAGAGGTTTTTTTTAAGTACCCTTTTGAGCAGAAGTGCAAGTTTATGGACTATTGGTAGTCCTGGACATTACATTTATCCCTTGGCTGTTTCTGTGAGGCCATCCATACTGTTCACACCTCGGTGACAGTTCACATTATCAGCAACTACTAAAAGTTCATCACCTTGCTTGAAAGCGTGTCAGAGCCCTACATCCCACCCCTTCCTGAATGACTGGTAATTGTGCTTCTGAATGTCCACACTGTAGACACTCGCCACTGCCCAGCAGGAGCATTCAGGCACATCAGGTTATGCATCGAAATGCAAATATCTTCTGTCGTTTCATCCCTGTCCACCTGTGACAGAAGCACGCAGAGACGGTAGGGCAAGTGTTCCATCCTGTACCCTGCAGCTCCCCTCTGCCACGATGGTTGAACATAGTTTGCAGGTTCCCCACGCAGTCAAGCCCTCACCTTTCATTTCTGAAGGACGCGGCGCTGACAGCAAACACCAGAGCACAGGCTCTCACAGAATCTACTACAAAAACTGGCCGCTTATGTCCATCCTGCTTTTTCTTTACCATAAACAGTAGAGATGAACAGGAACACACAGGCAGGAATCATGGTGCAAGTTAGCATTAAGCTTACAGAAAAACAGAGCAACTCTCTGGGGAGTGACTGAAGTCATTGAGAAGGCAAAGGAAAAGACACCTGGGCCTCTTGTTCTCTCTGGTAACTTTAGGGTATTGCCACTAGTCTCTCCAACTCCACGCATTCAGCTATTTTTAGGTTGTGGCTGCTAGCAAGGATTTTTTCAATGCCTGCCTACGTGCTTCGTTACCTTCTGAACGCAATGAACTGCGATTGTTTGGCGTCCTGCAATCCCGGTCCCTTTTTAAGTAAAGTCCTTATAGCAGTTTGCAAACCTGATTTAAAAGACATAAAGGGTGAGGCACAAAAATAGGCAGAACAAACAAATTAAGAAAGAAAAACTTAATTCAATGTGAAACCGCCTTTGCTTATTTCTTGCTTCAGTAAGATTTCAACTTGTTTAAAACAAAAAACCCAAAACAAAAGAAAAACACCAAAACGCACTTCTCCCCCTCAAAAAAAAACCTCCCACACCACAAGATGCTCACATATATACTCCCCAAAAAGAAGTATCATGCAGTCAACCCGCTGTTAAAAGTCTGACAAACAAAAGTGATGTGGAAGGAGACAAATTCTTATCTCTGTGTTAAGAAAGCTGCATAGTGTGTATTTCATGCAAAATAAGGTCTTGATACAGCCACAAACCTATATATTTAGATTTCACAGAAGAAATCTGGGTTTAGTATTCTGTTTGCTGAGTAAGTGACTACAGTAAGATAAGGTGATAACGTTAGCACTATGGGGGTTTTTTTCCTCATATTCCCCTTGAAGCTTTTGCATGCACATGAAGTAGAGGCCATTCAATCCACTTAGCCAATAAAAGTCAGGAAAAAAATAAATCAAAACCAATGGCCCAACCCTGACCCTGATACATTTTGAAAGAAAAACTGCTGTCCCCTCTGCTTTCACTTTCCTAACTTGATTCTTGAGTTTTTGTTGCACGTTCCTGTCCCAACACACCATCCTGTTACAGTTGCTGTTTACTCAAATGATTCAGCTCTGGAAATTTTCATCTTTTATCTCCCACTACAACACAAAGAGACAATTACACTTCATTAGAGTGGCGGAAGTGGAATCAACCCCATTTCCAAAACTAACTGGGGAGCTGGAGCTCTACAGTGTATCCTTTGCACTGATGGGTCTTAATGCACGTACTTCTAGAAGGCAAAAAAGTAAACTATGAATCTAGCATTGAAATTTATACCGCAAACAAAACCAGACTAAAATCTTCCCAAAACGTCCGTTCCAGCCCAATAGCCTATGCTTTACCAAAGGGAAAGTCAAAATCACACACGTACTGTCACAACCCCCCCCAGCAGGCAAAGCAATAAGAATAAATTTCTTCTCTGGGCTTGGCATCGTCATTTCCTCGTTCCCATCAGAAACTTTCAGCACCTCATCGAATTCAGGAAGCATCCGGTGAGAGATTCTTGATCAGAGCAGCAGAAGGAAAACAGAAAAGAAAAATTATTTCCAGTTAAAGGATTCCAGTGTATCGTCTGCATCAGCCTGAAGTTCCTCATTTATAAATTTTCAGTAATCTACACTTACATACCCTAAATACTCTTTCTTCCCACCATAACTTAATTTCACATTTTAAAAAATTGTGATTTATTCTCTAAACCCTTCAGTAATACAGTAAATACTTTATATTACTCATGCAGTTCTTCTCACAGGAGCAGACTGGAGTAATACAGAAGTGTTGCCCCCCAACAAACATTTCATAGTTCTGGACATCTTGCAAATATTCAGAAAGTTTTCAAATTCCAACCAACACCAAAAGGTCTTGGACACTCAGACCTAGATTGTTGTCTGAGATTTTAAAAAAAAAAAATTCACTGTCAGTAAACAGGATTATTTCCAGACCAATGAAAATGCTGGAAACATTTAGAGATGCTAGGTGTTAGTCCAGTAAAAAATATAGAAAAACTATGACTTAACAGCCCTTGACATCTAAACTCTCGATGTAAATCAGCCTGGTGTAGCTGTTGTCACACTTAGCAGCAAGGTCTCTAAAACCTCCTTTTTGGAGAAGCAATCGTAAGTTATTTGACAAGGCATAAAATGATTTCTGCACGCACAAGTCATTTGAAAACAACAGAGAGTATTTGTCAGTGAAATACATCCCATAAAATTCAAGAGTATTCCAGCACACACATTTTTTTTTGTCCAATATATATTTACCCCTGGATAAAATGTGTGTGTGTTACTTTTTGAGGGGGTTGGTTTGTTATTCAAAATCAGTGTCACTGATTTTGAATAAGAAAATGTAACAGAAGCAGTACTATAGAGTCAAATCTGGAAGGACTTCAGTTTTGCAGGTAAAGGACCAGGCCTACGACAAGAACACTTCTGACATGCAAAATGCAATCCTACCTTGATGCATTATCTACAATTAGTTGTGATTCAGCTCTGTGATTAGTTCGCAGTTCCACAGAAAAGCCTCTTGATTTCAGACCCTCAAAGATATCAGCTAACAAGTTTCCTGGCTCTATGCTTGGTAGCTGTCTAGTATCACCTAAACAGAATACAAATTAGTATTTGTAAGAAGCAGTATCTGTTAAAAACTGTCTGGAACTGATAAATAAACCACTGGAATTAATAAATACTCAACCCTCCCCACAATGACATGCTTCCTCAATACAATTCACCTGAAATGAAACTGTCAACAATCTAAGAAACTTTGGGCAATCAGGCTGTAATGTAGTTTAATTTTTTCCTATTCCTCCCTCAGTGATGCTTTACTGGCAGGTAGAAATCACTGTATGATGAACACTGACAGTGATCACATCTTAGTCAAATACATTTTGAAAGTTACATATTTAAAAATGAATGCCATAAATAGCTTGCCAGAAAGCAAACCTCTGAGAAAGAAGAACATTTTGATTTTACACTTGTTTTCCTGTCCAAATGAAAAGATGATCTTAGACATTAAAACATAAAACCTCCCTTTTAACATCTGATCAACAGGCTAACTGGAGCTTCTTTAAGTAAATCAGAAAAGTTTTCCAGTTGCAAGATGGAGTATGCTGCTACATGGAAGTCATAATACTTTCAGAATCAGACAAAATACTGCTAAACAGATATAGTGGTACTTTCATACTGAGAGTTGAGTCTGAAAACTCTTGAAGAGCCCAAACTATCTCCATCTGACCTTATGAATAAGCAGAAATATCCAAGTACAGAACAATGTAACATTCTGGGGTTTTTAAGAGATTCAGTGAGACCAGAGGCAGTTCTAATAATTTGTGTATTATTAAATATTGTACAATGTTAATTTTTTTGTTTCACTTACCTAGAATAATCAGTTTGGCGAGCTGAGCATGCTCACACATGATTTTCAAAACTAAACTAAGAACATGTACAGACACCAAGCTTCCTTCATCCACAATCAGAACTGTCACAGTAGAAAACTTCCACGGCTGTACTTGTTCACTCTGCCTCCACAATTTAAAACTATAGATGATCTAGAAACAAATCAAAATAAGTCAAGCTCTGACACTCATCAATTGTCTTAGAACAGTATCTGCAGTGTAGCATCTTCTCATGTTGCATTTAGAGCTATTACCTGAAATTCTGAACTTGAACCTGTAAAGGCTCATAAGACTCAACTGTTCAGTCTCGGTTTTCTCCTTCATGAACTATTTTTTGGCCGAGATTATCAACACTTATTGACATAAAAGCGCAGAAATGCATCTTTCTTTTTTTTTGCAGGGACCCTAAAGAATATAAGGTCAGCCATTAGGTTGCTCAGTACAGAACACCTCCTGTTACAACTTACTGACATTAATAAATTCCCAAATCTGCATGTGGGGAAGGGGAACAGGCAACTATCCACTCCCCGTAGACAGAATAAGCCCACAGCACTTTTTATGTTATTTTAATTTCTAATCATCCAAGTTATTCTCCAACAATTACACCAGGTTAGCTCCAACAATTTCTTGGCACCTTCCACTACCTAGGACAACAGAGCCTTGACAGGAGCTTAACAAAGAGCTTGCTTTCTACTTTTTTCTAAAAAAAAAAATAAAAATAAAAAAAATTGCACCATATTTAAAAGCAATTAAGAAAATACTGTGAATGAAATTTATCTCATTATTCAATCCCAGGCTACTCACCTTTTCAAGTATATGCAGGAAACAGTATAATTGCTTAGCAACAGGACAGGAGAAAACTGCTTGGCGATCTAAAAAGTATTTCCACTCTTTATTCTTTTTAATTTTTTTTAATTAAGAAACAAACAAAAAACCCACCAAAAACGGAGAAGTTAAAAAGAGAATGTATCTTAGAAGGGCACAAATTTCAGATGTGTGTAAGTAGAAAAAAACCCCGAAGTTACAGTAAATAACATATTTCAAATAATTGACTTTTAAATGCTGGCATGCTATACCTAAGCATGAATTAACTACAATAGGAAAGTTCAATAACACACTTTTTGTCCAAAACAAGTATGGATGGTGTCAAAAGGTCTTTCAGAACACAATCTTTTTTAAAAAAACCCAAAATCTCTCCTTACCTGATGCAGTGTATATGCAGGAAGCTTAGTTTTTTCACTCAAAAGGCTTGCCGCCCTCCCTGTAGGCGCAGTAAATAGTACATTCAACATTTTTTTGGGGTACATATTCTCTGACTCCAGATGATGATCAAAAGTATTCCATTCCTCAGACGCATCCAGATCTTCTTCAAAGTCCTTAGAAGCAGCTTCGATTTCTTTTTCCATCTGCTTTAAGTGACGAAAAAGGCAGCTAACTATTGTGCTCTTCCCACAGCCTCCTTTCCCACTTATGATTGTGACAGGATTAGAACAAATCTTCTCCACAGCAATCACCTGGTCTAAGTCTACCTCTGGTTTACTTTGGGTACCAGGCATAGGCCCCGACCCCTCTTCCTTTTCACGGAAGTGATTTTCACCGTTATGATTGTCCGGGCTATTTTCCTTCAGATGTTCCATTTCATCAGCCTGAGTAACATCCATTTTGTCATCTACCATTTCTCTTGATGTCTCAGAAATTTTAAGCAGCTTTCTCACATCAACATCCAGTTGCCACGAATGCTTTGACAGAAGGTCACCTATGTACATTGCAATGTCTTTTTCAGATTTGTAAAGATGAGGCAGAAACACTAGTGTTTTCTCCCTAATCACTATGTTCTGATCTTTTAAAAATTCAAGAGATTGCCAAGCCTGCTCAATGGACATGTTTTTAGAGACAAAACGAGCCAATTCATCTTGATCTTCGTAAGTGTGTCCCATTTCTCTGCACTTTTTCTTGAGCTGATCATACAGAATTAAGGCATTCTTCTGCAATTCAGGAATCTTCCGGAGGAGATGATCACACTGACAGAAGGCAGCCCACGTTGCCTCACAGTAAGAAAGGTTCAGTTCCCTATAGGTGATCTTTTCCCAAAAAAAAAGAATAAAAGGAAACACATATTTATTTCAGAAGATGTTAGCCGCTTGTTGAATAACATTCGTCCTAGCAAATACAAATTGCAATTCAGAGGGTGGAAGTCTACAAAAAATTACGTATTTTTTTTTTCATAATGTAGGAAGTTATAACGCTTTTCAAGCTCTGTATGAAAGCAAGATATTTAAAAGTAAGATGGAATGATAATTCCTCTCAGTCACCCTTTCATATAAAATGAAAAGTTCAAAAATCAAAAACCCCGCAGAAAAACTGGGTATTACAAAGATCTTGTGCACACCTAATTAGCACGATTTCAGGTAAAGGCACAAAAAACCCTGTTGAAACAGAGCACAGGAAAGGCATTAGCCAGAATACTGTACCCGGTTTTGAACATGCTGCTTGAGGAAATACACAACCTTTACAGTGACTACTGCAAAACAGTGAAAGACTGAGATGTGCAAAAAAGATGAATTATTGAGGAAATGAAAAATTAATGGAACTTGCTAAGCCTTAAGAGAAAAAGCTCAAGAGACTCTTCAAGCAATTAAAAAACTGCAGCAGGAATGCAGATCCTTGGTACAAGCAACAAGAAACCAGCAAGTCTATGCTGCATCAAGGAATAGTCAAATTGCACATCAGGAAAAGGTTTTTAAAGGAAAGGATGCGAAATACTGGAATATATTGGCTAGACTGCTCAATCTCTGCAACTGGAGGTCTTCAAGACAAGGCCAGAACAACTGTCAGTAAAAGCAGTGAGGGGCTGACACAAAGGGATTAACTAATCACATTTCCTGAACTATTAAGCTACAGCTGGCATCTGAGGTACAGGAGCGCTCAGGTGAGGTCAGGTGAAGTCACAGAGGAAGCGCAGCAAAAAACACTAGGAAGGTAAGCAGCAACCACAAATCCCACTACAAAACAGGAAAACTACTACACCAGATGACCTCTGACAGTAACTTACCAACCTTACTCTGAAAGCATAGATACTGCTTCTCATATCAAGAACAGAAAATCTCATTTGCAAGTATAAAACTGTATAGGACAACTGAGGGTTTTAAATTAGCTTTCTTACTTTTGGCCCCACCACCTCAAGTGTTTAATTTTCTGCTCCTTGTAGAAAAGGCTAAATAAACAGTTGTAACAAAACCACCTTTAAAATCTACTGAAATTAAGTTATTGTAAACCAAGTGGAAGAAAAACCCTTTGCTAAAACTGAGTCCAGTGCATCATCCATTTCCAAATAAACGAAGCTAAATTCCTACAAATGCCCAGTTAATAAACTGAACGTTAACTGAAACAGCACTGTATTCTAACGAAGCTCAAACATAACAAACACCACGTTTTTTACCCTGCTTAACATTACTTACCCTGCTGAATCCAAGTTTCCATGGCTCATTCTTTAATATCTCATCCAATTTAGTTAGCATCTCGTCGTGAAAACGTACTTCCTCACCATCTGTGTCATTGTTTTCTTCAGTCTTTCTTTGCCAACCCACCATATCCAACAGACAGCACACATGGCGTGGCAGAAGAATCGGCAAGAATTCCAGTATCATCGGAAAAGTCAGAGCTACCAACACCGCCTTTCCTGCGACTATATGCACCATAAACCAAGAAAATTTTGAGCAATACATGATGATACTTGTAAAGGCAATTTCAACTGACTCTGGCTTTTATCCTTCTGTCTCCCCTACACCCAAAGTATCTCAAATTTCTTTCAGTTTCTTATTCTTTGTCATCCTTTACAAATTTTTTTAAAGTCTGTTTTCCCTGAACTGCCTCGGGAAAAACTAATGTAAAGAGATGACATAAATACTGCAACTAAATGTACTCATTTGAAAAACATGTATTAGACACTTGGTTTAAACCGCGCACTCAGTAGAATTTTGTGGCAAGTCAGCTCAGACCTCACCAAACCTGGCTCTTACCTAAAGATAATTTTCATACAGATGTACAGAAGAATGCTTAAAATCCAAAATAAGAAAAGAGGCTTCTAAATTTGTAGCATCAGATCAGTGGAGGAACTTAAGAACAGTGCTCTCCACTGGCTTTCTCAATGAACCCAAAATTAAGCTATCACTTTTCTCATTTGGATCAGTCTTGGGATCCCTACAAAAGGGGAATAATAAAACTGATTTGTTCTACAGCTTGCTTTAAAAACAAATTTCGGAACAAAGCAAAACAAACCTCAGAAGAAAGTGAAACTTTTAGAAGTTTTATCTCTTGGCAAGAAAAAACCCAACAATTCAATTTTGAATTGTTACAGAAATTTCTAAATTCCAAATTTAAACCACCAATTTTTCACAGTGAAGTGATTTTCTGATGACTGTCTTGCCAACAGAAAGGCAAAGATAAAACCTTTAAAGGAAGTACTTTAAAGAAAACAATTCTAAAGGCAAGTCTAAACATTTATACATAGAGAATCAACACACACTGTTTCCAAACATATTTCCACATCATGGAGGCTTGAAGAACAAACTGTTCAAACCCCTAACAATTAATGACAACCAGAAACAAATTACAAACGTAACAATAGCAACATGACATACAAGGGGGTGGGTTGTCATTTCTACTGCCTAATGATAGAGAAAGAAGAAAGCTTAATTTAAGTTACAAGTCAGGGAAAATCCATGAAGAACAGTGAACAGGATACCCAGGCACACTGTGCAATCTTCACTGCTGAAGATTCATGAACGTCCCGGGCACACCTCAATCAACAGTGATCCATACATCCCATTAAAACTCACACAGCAAACTAGATCTGCATTTTCTATCGCCATCGGTACCTTCCCCTTTGTGGTTATAAAAGGATTTCAGTCCATAAGCAGGGGCGTAAAATTTTTCTATCATTACAAAAACAGAACAAAAAGCCTAAAAGTTCATAGGACTGTGAAAATTTTCCTCTCTTTACACATGTGATTTTGAGTGAAGGCAGCTCAAGTCCAGCAGAAACTTTGAAGTCCCCGTTAGAAACGAAACGACCTTAAAAACAGTCACCTCCACGTTTTGGCCTGACACTGTCCAGTAAACCTCATAGCGGACGACTTCATTCGCTTGCATGTAACAGGAGAGAGACCCAACCTGTCTGTACAGATTTACGTACAGCTGTGGCTGAACTTAAAAGACCTCCTCCAACTCAGAGTACCGAGTCTCATGGCACTGACACCGAAGTGGCTCTGTACAGCACCAACCCAGGACTGCCTACATCCACATCAGGAACATCGTATAACAGAAATGGATGATTGGAGCAAGACAACACAACTAGAACTGAAGACACCTCTCAGACAACTTGACTTTCTGGATTTCAGTGTTTTGCTTCAGACCAGCTACAGTCTGATGCCACAGCCAATGGCCATTTAGGCTTGGGGTACCTTAGGTGTGCAACTAGGTTTCATCCAGCAGGGATACAGTCAATAGTCTTGGAGACTGCAACATAATGGGGACAAGAGTGAGGTTTGCCTCAAAAGCACACTCCTGATCTGATCTCTAACACTCACGTAGTCACACCAACATAGTCTCCTCAGCAGTCCTGAACTATCTGCACATGGGGACACCCCGGTGTTTCTGCACTCTGCTCCACAGCCGCACCAATCTGCTGATGGGCAGGACTGAAATAAACAGCTTACTCAATGCAGCTGATTTGGACTACACTGAGCTCATTCGCTGTTCCCCTGCACTACAAAGAAGCTCCTAAACCATTTCTGAACATGTATTTATCCTAAAAAGCCATACCACCATGTTTAAGCAGTGCTGAACCCATTTTTTAATAAGTCTTGGTGTATCTGAATAAATTATAAGAAGCCAGCACCAATTTATTAGTCAGCCTATGAATTAATTAAAATTCTTATGCCTTTCTACCTATACGACTATCTTTAACCTGTTAACTGTCCCCCATCCTCAAATCTAAAAAAAAAAGGATTTTTTAAAAAAAAATCTTTGTATGTTAAAAATTCATTTGAATGTGCACTTTATATGACGACGCATTAGCTTGAACAGAGCATTTGAGACAGAACTCATTACCTTATAAATAATCAATATAGCACAAGATATACCTACATGATTTCGAAACATAGTAGAAGATGTCATAATCCTTGGTGTCTCCTTGTTTCTTCCCTGCCTGTAAGTGTGACACTTGGAACTGCTTTAGTTTTTCTTCAAGAGTTCTAAAACTCAGCATAAAGTCCTTAGGAAGCCAAGTAAAAAACTTTTCTTTAAAATCCTCAGGAACGGCACATTCCTTAAGAAAGAGTGAAAAGATTTGTCGGTTGTTTTCTTCTATATCAGTCCGCAGAAAATATGATGGATATCCTTGCACAAAGTACTTCGACCCCGTTTTTTTAGCTTTAACATTAACTCTCCACCAAGGGCCAACTAATGGAAAACGTCCAACTACTTCATACTCCTTTTTGGAGTGGTCTTCTTGTATAACAACTGAATCATTAAAAAGAAAAATAAAACCATTGTTAATCAATAGTCATAAAGATTAAAAGCTTGGTTTGATTAAAAGACTTTTGTTTGTTCAAAGCTTATTTTTGTGCTTTGTCTAAGTTGCAGTAGTGAAAGTAAAGCAGGGGTTTTCACAAACTTCATGATGCCAGTCTTCCCTGTAGTATTTAAAAATGAAAGGAAAAATTAGCCTCATATACAAGCACTAAAGCTGCTTCTCTAAGTGTCAGAACTATGAAATTAAACTTGCATATGAATATTTATTAAGCCAATTTAACACATTGGCATATGGTTTAGTATTACACCATTTACGCCAAGTCAAGTTTGCAGTTCAATTTTAAACAGTTTTACCACAAAATACTGCATCATGGTGCCTGCATCCTCTTCAGATACATTTGTACACTGATTGAAATCACCAAATTTCTAACAAAT
Organism: Nycticryphes semicollaris; assembly: GCA_013400055.1. NCBI lineage: Eukaryota > Metazoa > Chordata > Aves > Charadriiformes > Rostratulidae > Nycticryphes > Nycticryphes semicollaris. Next base: position 171,338 of record VXBJ01001356.1, on the reverse strand, counting down.
AAATAGAAGAAACTCTTAACGTTTTGCATGACCTGGTTTGCCTCCCCTTTCCATCCTCACTCCCTCACAAAAATGAATACACCGCGCCTTAATCCATAACTGGGGAGTAAATTCAAGTTTTAGATAAAATATTATTGCTATGCAGACTATTTTACTCCAGTGTCACCTGCTTTTCTAACTACTAAAGAGAACGTAGAGAAATATTAATGTTCAGTATCAATGCTCCTGCATGTCATAAGAGAGGAACATAACATTATGTTTTGTGTACAGTTAACTTGAGCACAAAAATTTTGTTTTCTTACTGTTGCATACATGGCCGTGCTTCTACTACCTGTGCAAGACTCATCCCCTGCTTCGGGACACTTTCCCTTTACTCGTTATCAATTCAGTAACCGGGGAAGGAGCCAGTTTAGATCTGGCAGAGCTTTACATCCACACACAGGACCCTGCCGGCCCCAGTGCAGCGAAGGCTGCCCGGCACAGAGCCAAACCCTAGGCCTTCGGCCCTTTCTGCAGAGCCGCCCGCAGGCCGGGACCGAGGCAAACACCGGGTCCAGCCCACTCTTTTCAAATGCAGCCCCCCGGGCCGAGCCCAAATCCGCCTCCGAGGGATGCGGAGGGCAGAGAAGGGCACCGGGGACCGCCCGCCCGCCGCCCGGCCCCTTGCCGCCCCTCACCGGCTCGGCACGGGGGCAGCGCGGCCGACAGCTCCGGCCCGGTAGCCTCCAGGAGAGCGGCCTCCGCCAAGTGCGGCTCCTCCTCTGCTTCCTCCTCGATCTCCTCCTCCTCCTCCTCTTCCGAGCCCCCCGCCACCACCACCCACCGCGGAGGCAGCAGCACCCCCCACAGCTCCACCACTGCCGAGGCTTGCCGGCGGGCCACCGCCATGCCGCCGCTGCTTTGCCGCGCTGCGCTTCTTCCCGCCGCGACCGCCCTCGGGGATCCTTCCGCCCGCCCCGGCCCTTCCACAGCCCTGCGCCCGGAGCGGAGGGAGAATTCGAGAAGGATGGATCGACCACGACCAGGAAGGGGCCGTTGCTGAGGGGTCGTAGGTGTTGTGTTGTGTCGCCCGCTGGGACACTGTCGGCTGCCGGTGGTGGCCGCGACCCCGCTCTCCTCCCAGCGGTGACAGCCTGAGAGGACCGTGCCGCCTCAGGAGGTGCGGGCCCTACTGGCGGAGGCAGCGCGGCGGATGCGCTGAGCTGTGGTAACGGGTAATGGCGCCTGTGCGGCGGCGGCGGGCAGAGAATGGGTAACTGCGGGATGACGGCTCGGGTATAGAAAACACACGCACCGGCCATAGGAAGGGCTGAGCCCTGACCCCCAGCTCTCGCCCACGCCACCGTTTGTACTCGTACATTGGTGCCCTGCTGCAGAAACAGCGCCGTTTTTAATCAATCGGGTGATAATCCTGTGTCTTTACATTATCCCGGTCACACAACCATCAGATCCTAAAATCGGATTTCCAATATATCCGATTCTTTTTCACCCAGCTGCCCTCCGAGGAGGTCCCACCAGATCCCACCACCTGTACTTCCACAGATTGTAACCCCAACAGTTCCCATAGCTGCTCAGTCTTTGCTTTTTTTTTCTTTCAGCTCCCCCAATCTTTGCCTTTTCTGAAACTTTTATCAAACAGTAGTTTCATGTTGTCTTGCACCTCTTGGGTGAATGTACCAAGCTGTATCTACAGTTTTTAGCATTGGTTTTTCTTGAAGCCCACCAGAAAGCTTGCTATTCAGTGATGAAAGCAAATATTTCTAGGATCTGTTTTAAACTGTTTTTCACTGGTTAGTAGTTAACAAATTAATATTTGCCATGTTATTATGTAGCTCTGTTTCTTTGACAAAATGTCACATAGTTGTATTTTTGCGTGTTCAGCCCTACCAGCTAGTATCAAAGAATTAAATCAAGAGTGTTTACTAAGGTTTGTTTTTTTCTCCATTTTGCTGACTCTTGTGTTTTTATTTGCCCCCTCTTTAATTTTTTAACTGTCTTTTCTTCCAGTTTCCCCTTTGTTTTGCTTTGGACTGGTGTCACACTAACTAAACTGCAGGCCACTGTGGATGTCTTACCACTTCAGAGTACTGGCACACAGGTTAGAGGGAGAGGCAAAAGTAGTAGCTGCTGGTGCAAAGACAGGTGGTTTTGCACTCTGAAGTGCAACGTAGAAATGCCCGATTTTACACTAAATAATGTGACAGACTAGACAGAACAGCAGGTAGTTTGCCCAGCTGCTGAGAAGCTGTCAGCAGTATAGGTGCTGACATTTTCAAAACAGTAGCAAAAGTTGTTTGTGCATATGTTTAGAAAAAGTGAAAGGTAACAAAATACATCAATATATAACATTTCCTTTTGGCCAAAGCTAAAAGAGTCCTGACTTGATCTTTTTTAACAGACCTCTCTGCCCACAGGATTACCCTACAAAGAATAACACTGTCTTTGTCACCCTCCTTCCTGTAAAACTAGAGCCTTCAGTTCAATCAGACAAAGGAGCGTGAACTCTCCCAATTTCCTGCTGTGGTTGTCTGCCATCCCTTTCGTTTCTGGAAATACCTACATTACTGTGTCAGTTAATATCTATAAAAAGACAGAGACATGTAAATACAATTTATATTAATTTAAAACCAGCTGCAAGTCTCATGCAAACTGAGTCTTGAAATGGTTGTTTTCAGCTCTTGTGTGAGTTAGCTTTAAATAATGGTATTCTTTCTCCAGCCTAATTCATAGATAATGAAATAACTCCTTTATGTGGCAGGCTGAAAACACACGGCCTATAAACAGGAGACGGGAGAGGGGAAAGAGACATTCATGTTAATTTAAAAAATTTAAAGCATTAGCTTACTGAAGTGCTTAGTGGTGTTACGCAGTGATATATATTTGAATCGGTGCTGTAAGATACTTTTTTCGTATGAAACATCATTTCACATTTAACTGCGTATTTGTGTAAGTGGAATTGGATGTCTGAGTGCTCCAGTCTATTCTGAAAATGCAAACTTAATACTGTGTTCAGCAAGCCTGACTCTGGAATTTTTTTGTCGTTCTACAGTCTGTACTATGCATGCTGAAGTCCTCTATGGTGTCTTACATTTCCATTCCTATTTGTCGTTTCATTAAAGAAATACTCTATTTTGTAAAGACCGAGGAACAGATACCGAGGTTTCATCCCAATTATAAACAGCTTTCTGTGTGCCCAGCTTTAAAAAGGTAAGCCTTGATTTTCAGAAATGTGACTATTTGCTGCTCAGGTGAAGTAATACTGGTTTTCTAGGTGGTCAAGCGCTGAAAATAAAAAGATCCATTTGAAAATCTGGGACTATATGATTTGCTCTTCTCCACAGTGTGGCCAAGTTTAAAGCTCCCACCTGCTTGCTTCTCTTTATTCCCTGTATTTGATGCTGCAACCTGTGCAGCTAAAGTACATCTCCAAATTTATGAGGTCAATGGTAAAATTGTTAACCCTGATACAAGAAGGATTTCACCCCTGAAAGTCATGAGTGGAAAAAAATAATAGAAAAAAAATGAGCAGTTGTACAGATTTAGAAATTTACAACACATGTGCAAGAAGAGATCGTTAGGCCTTAAAAACCAGATGAACACAAGGCCAGGAGATTCACTCAAAAATTACTCTGTCATGAAGGTTTTAAATCATAGATTGAAAAATACTTTGAAATACTAAATCGGCTTTGGAGACTGGCTTTTTCTCCGTCATGTCTCACTTTAAATTCCACCCCAAAAGCCAAGACTATACAGTAAAAGGAAAACATGCTTTGACAACCCTGTGATTTTACCTCCCAGTGCACTGTAATATCACTGCCACGATAATTCGTGACTCTTAGAGTATAATCTGACATGACACTAAAGAAGTTATTACTCTTCTGTCCATGGGGAAAAATCTGTTTATAAATTTGAACTCAATATTGCTTTGTTCATGGTGAAAAAATACAAAGCCCTAAAATGCAAACAGAATGAACAAGAAGAGATCATTTGTGCTGTCTGTTATCGATGCGTATCTTGACATACAGTAGCAGGTTTTCACTTAATAAAAAGTATGCACATATAAATCTCCGTCCTTTAAATGGGTATTTGAAATCCTACTCTGAAAGCAGTTTTCAGAACATTCTGGCAGGTACCATTTATACACTGACGGGTTATATTCCAGCCTCCAGAATTAAACAAGACTTGCTACCTTTCTTAGTGTTGTCCTGTGACAGACCTCCCCTTTAAAGGGACAACTGGCAGCTCATCTTTGAGTCTGACTAGAATCAGGGGGATCCCCCTTTCTCGAACTTGTTTGAGTATTAATTGCTCCCCGATGATCTGCTCTGCTGGGATTCAGGACATTCCTGTCTGCCAAATTCCAAAAGTAAGTTTGGGTTTGCTGTGCGGAAGTGCCAGCTGGAAGCCCTCAGAGCATGAAAGTAGGGGAAGTGTATAGAGTATTGGGTGGCAGAAGTAGCAGAGAGAGGTTTAAACTTTCGTTCCTCTTGCGATGGAAGGGTTCTGCTTTTCCCTGTGATTTTTTAAGGGTGCCATAGAGGAAACATCTCCACAGCAATAATTTTGAGGAAGGGAGATTACAGACAACAGCAGCCTAGCCTAGCTGCCTCTTGAGATGCTAAATTCAAGCACCAGAGCCAAACAGCAGTGACCTGTCCTTACTGAGAGCAGTGAGCTTCCCGGAAGATGACATGAGGCCCAGGAGTTGTCACCTACCACCAGCATGACCTAGTACTACAGGATGGTGATTTTGGAGGTCCAGGATCCCGTAAGCAGTTGCCAACATAAAGAAGCTTTTAGAAGGTCGTAGCTAGTGAAAAGAGTCTGCAGATAAATGAAAACTTGCTTACCAGAGTTTCTCATGTGAGGTTTCTTCAGTGTTGGGTGAGATTTCTATAGATAAGGCAGAAAGTGATAATTCCACAGACATTGGTTTTATCCCAGACAATGAATTTCAGAAGATGGCAAACGTGCCACGAATGAGATATATGTGTCTTATGGACTTTATTAGGTATTGAACCAGCAGAGCTTGAAATGTATGTAAACATTGCGAGGGAAGGCGGGGGGGTGGAGGGGGAAGTGAGAGTTGTTGTAGGAGCATCATCTTAGAGTGTACTTAAATAGATGTGCTTTCTGAAAACTTGAGGTTGTAGGATAGATCCCCCTGGTCAGGACAGATACAGTGATTTGACTTAGACCTCTGCCAGCATAAACCATAGCATTAGCAACAGCGTTGAACTGTGCTTGGAAAACATGCTTGGCATTATCAGAGCTTTAGGAAGCAAGACAAGTTATTTGCATTTAGTTCAAAGTTCTGACACAGGACTGCTCCCTAGTAACGGCTTCAGAAGAATCTAAAAAACAACACAACCTTTTCATTATCCAAAAAAAACCTGATGAAGCCTTGATCCAGTGTGGAGAGCAGGTGCTTTGAAATAGATGTCAAAAAATCCTACTTTAAAAAAACCTGTTTCTAAAAGGTAGAGGAGAAGCAAACATGTTTGGTAATGTCATAAACCTTACAGTCCTCTAACCCCTGTAGTCCTCTATGTAGGCCTCTACACTGAAATCCCTTTTAAAAAAATCAGCTCTTACTTTTCTCGTGCCTTGGCTACTGGTTCTTGTTTCACAGCTTTGTGTAGTGTCTCAGCATCCTCTCATTCTTTTGTCTGTAAGAAACGTAAGACAGAAGCTGTTTCAGCGTTCCCTCAAGGCACATGGTATGTAACCCAGAAGCCAGAGTTGCTGCATCAAAAAGCAAATGTTTGACTATTATTGGATATAATCAAACCCTTAATGTGCACATTTATGTTTTTCATGTGCTCAGGCGAGTAACACTTTTAAGAACCTAATGTGGTGAGTATTATAAGGCCACTGTCACCAATCAGTCGATTGTATCCTGTCAACTATGCCAATTTGTCACAAATCTTGATTTTACACAGCTTTGAGGTAGGAGCAATTTAAGATTTATTGACACTGTTATGTTAAATCACAGGAGCAGATTGTATGGCACAACAATACTTAATACTAACAAGCATTAGCCAATCAACAGAGTGATTTAACAAAATTTGCTGTAATCAACACAGCGACTTAAGAGTTTTGAAAATGACAGGGTTCACTCCAGACTTACGACAATCAAATCACAGTCACAAATACACACAGAGATTAAAGGTTAACCTATGATCAAGATTTTTCTCTTTTTGCAAATTGTAGTAAATAATTAGTACCAAACAATCCTTGAATGTCGCAAGATTTAATCGTAGTGAATTACTCATTCTTCATGAGCATTTGGCAGAGCATGATCTTTGAACTTCGCAATCTACCCTGAGATGAGTCCATGCTCGGGGGAGATACTGGGCCACAGCCTGCTGAGATCCTGTGGAGCTGAAAGGGTCTCACTTAGGATCGCTATTTATAGGATGGTAAGATGTTTGACTGACCTGCTGGAGAGCAGCTCTGAGGAAAAAGACCTGGGAGTCCTGGTGGACAACAGGATGACTGTGAGAGCCAGCCATGTGCCCTCGTAGCCAAGAAGGCCAATGGCATTCTGGGGTGCATTAGAAAGAGTGTGGCCAGCAGGTCAAGGGAGATCATCCTCTCCCTCCATTCTGCTCTGGTGAGGCACTGTCTGGAGTACTGTGTCCAGTTATGGGCTTCCCGGTTCAAGAAGGACAAGGAGCTGCTGGAGAGGTTACAACAAAGGGCTAGTCCCCTACTAACAAAGGGGACTAAAACATCTCTCGTATGAGAAAAGGCTGTGGGACTTGGGTCTTTTTTGTCTGGAGAAGAAAAGACTGAGGGGGGATCTGATAAACACCTATAAATACTTAAAGGGTGGGTGTCAGGAGGATGGGGCCAGTCTTTTTTTCAGTGGTGTCCAGTGACAGGGCAAAAGGTGACGGGAACAAACTTGTACATAAGAAGTTCCATCTAAACATGAGGAGGAACTTCTTTACTTTGAGGGTGGCAGTGCCTTGCAACAGGCTGCCCAGAGAGGTGGTGGAGTCTCCGTCTCTGGAGACATTCAAAAGCCACCTGGACAGGCTACTATGCAACCTACTGTAGGTGGACCTGCTTTGGCAGGGGAGGGTTGGACTAAATGGTCACCACATGTCCCTTCCAACCCCTACTGTTCTGTGATTCTGTGTTTTTCTATTTTATTCACAATTCTTGTCAGGTAATTCTGGTACCTTCCAGATCAGGCTATGATCCAGGCAGCAGGAGTTTCAGGTATAGTAGGAGAGTGACAGATCATCCCACCTCACTGCACTTGTAGCCAAGACAAGACCACAATGTGGGCTTACCCTGACGTTGCATTGTGGCCCCCGTGTGGGGGCAGGGCTATGATCGGGGGCTGCCCCACCAAAGGCCACCTATCTTGTTCCTTGGTGTTAATGCAGCCTAAATTTCCTCAGGCTATCCAAAAAGGCTTTGCCAGTGTGTCACAGTGATGTCAGCTTGTGCTGCATCAAAATGCCAAGTACAGCGTGTCTGACAGACAATAGTGTTGTCTCTTGATCAGACGCAGGAGACCAACTTGATTGAAGGGCCTATGAATATTAAGTAGGACTGGTATTCCTAGGAGTTGTTAATCAGCGTGTTCCTTTTGCGGTGAGCGTGCTGAGATCAGGTACACTGCTGGGAATTGTTTTCTTTTGGCAACTTTTTTTCTTCTTGGAAATTTCTTTTGGAAACTTTTCTTCTTCTTGGAAACTTTTTATTATAGGAATGTTAGGCTTAGTTTAAAATTCATCAAGTTTCTAGTCTCCAAGTTTTCAAGAAAATGGATACTAAATACACTCTGACGAGCCCTTACCTGCCTTTCTTGCAGGCAGTGTTCTCTTTTGGCCATATATGTGCCATTCAAAGGCAGGATAGATTAATTTTTAAAAGCAAATTCAAGCATACTTTCTTTGGTGCTGCAAGGCTAACTTCCCCACAGAAATACGGCAGGAAGTGAGGTCTCCTTCCACTTTCTTCCCAAGAAGTGTTTGCAGCGTCCGGCACGTTCCCCTTACAGAATGGTGACCTTATCTGGAGGATCAGGGTCGCTTTAACTTACCGTGGTTGCAGAGCATTAAAATAAAGGGTGTTGCAAGTTTCTTTTCTATGTCTGAGGGAGGAAAAAGCAACCCCAACACAGAAAACTCTCTGGATGGAATAACTGCTGCTACAGCCTTAAAAAAGATATAACTATTTTTGTAATAAATATATGTGTACATGGAGTTCTGCTTGAATATATTACATTCATTAACCAGGCTCCATGTCAGGCTTATAGGTTTGTACCTCTCAGGAGAGAAATCCTGAACTGTTTTATAATTCTCCAGGAACAGATAACACCTCCTTTAACAGAGTTTTGTAGTGGCTCATACTTTGCAGTGCTGTTTCTAAAACAGTCTGTATCTTGGTGGCATAAAAAAATAAAAAAAAAAAAAAAAGAAAAATTAAAAAAGACTACATTATCCCAAAGTGTTCCATTAATCAAAAGGCTAAGGAAAACAGAAAAATGGGAAAAAAAGCAAACAATTAGAAAACCAAAGACCACCTTCCTATGAAATTTCTGAAATACCCCACGGCTATTTGTAATTAAAGTTTGGGTAACTATAATGACCACGCAATAATATTTTGGTTTGCCTTTTTTTTTCTCCAGTACGGTGTCACAGTTAATGGTTTGGAAGAGAAATAGTTGGTGAATTGCAGAAGCCTGAATTTTCACAAGAGAATCCAGGACTGTTCATTTATGTTTATAACTTACAGAGCTAGGTTGTTGTGTAATGGTGTGTTCTCTGCATTCCCGGTGAACCAAACAGCAAAGATCTAGTTAATAAGCTCAAAATTAAAAAGAAGGGGGCCTCCGAAAAGCAAAAGTCTCTTTTGAGTCCATCAAACAAAAGGATATTAGTAAATATGTTTTAAATACTGTTTTGTACTTGCTCATCTTTGCTTTTCAAGATTATTTGTGTGATAACAGAGAGGAATAAATGAAGGGTTTGTTTCCCTCAGGATTTGACTGAAGACTTGTGTGTCTTCTGTGCTTAACGGTATTTTTTTTATATTTTCCTAAGCAGAAGGTCACTCTACTGACAGCTGTATGAAACCGTGTGACTGGTGGGAGGTGATTCTGGGCCCAGTTTACATCTATATTTGCTGGAACAAGGGCTGAAGCAGAGGCGTGCCATCACCCACACTGTAGCCAACTGTGGGCATCCTGGTACAATTAGTCCTGTGCCATCCCAGAAGATGCCCAAACCCCGGGTGCATTTCTCCCTCTTCTCACAGTTCAGCTTCAAAGAACAGATGCTGGCTGTTTTCTTTCCTGGTCCAGAGGTAGCCACTGAACTTCCCAAGAGATGTCACTTACCTGTGTACAGTTCTGCTTTCCAGCTGTTTGCCACCAAAGGCCACCGCTCACATTAGCTATATAAAGCCTTGCTTGATACTCAGGTCTGGAAAATATTTGTAGCCACTTTCCCCCTGTTTAATTTTTAACTGGAGCTTTTTCTTGAACAAGGACTAAATAAAAATGAGTAAGGACTTTCACAGTCGGAGGTTTGAGCTTGTTTCCAAAGGGTCCTTTGAGAGCCTTTCCAATTATTTCCCTTCAGCTAGGCTCCTGAGTTTGGCTATTAATCTTTCTTCATAAATAAATCACTGTTGTGCACTAACCCTTTTTTTTTTTGTTTTGTTACTGTTCCTCCATTTTTTCTACACTTGCCTGGTAATTAATTTAATGTAACATTCTTCATGTGGTCTTACAAGCATAATGAGCAGCTGGAAGTGCTAGGATTACACCTAAAAACAGTTTAAATGCAACTGTTCATCTTCTTTTGTAACCACAAAATTGATGAATACAAAGATTAACTTCTCCTCAATTTTCATTCTTCTCTTTTTCCTCAAAGAGCCATTCCCAATAGGTATTCCATTGGAAAAGCAAAGGGCTTCAAGGAGGATTTACAGAGGGGAAGGGGTGGAGCGGGAGCAGATCAGAGACGCTAACAGAGCCCAGCATTATGGGAAAGAACCTTGCAGTCCTCCTATTCATCCCAGCTGCTTCCAGGTCTGGGTAGGTAATTACAGACTGTAAACCCTGCCTTTTGCTTTTGTGTAGGGCACTCTGATACAAAGGACTCGTGGATAATAGAAAAACTGAGAAGAGTGGTGAGTTCTTGTTGATTGATACTGTCAAGCAGCAATGGGCATATAGGTCAGGAGGATTTAAAATCCACTGGGATTTAACGACACCATGGAATTTTCTCTGTGACCAGCTTTCACCCTAAATAAAGCACGTGGAGATGGAAGTAGTTGTGACAAGAGGGATATGGCAGCTCTGAACTTAATAAAAAGGTAAAATGCTCGCATAACGCTGTGCTGGATCGCACACCTAGTGGGGATAAGAAGATGCTCGTGGAAAATGAATGCACAATGACAGCCAAATTGCTCAAACCAGGTTGGCTTTTCTTAGCATAGGAGAGGGATTAAAATAAAGCTCCCTTTGGGGTGCTCACGCAGAGTGAAAATTAAGTTGTCCAGACCGAAATGCCAGAGACATTATGGACTGGTAGAAATGCACTGTGTTTAGGGTTTGATACAGTGCTGCAGCTCATCCCCTTTTCCTTTGGAAATGTGTTAGACCCTTAGCAATCATCGCAGGCCAGGACTTTGCGACATCAGAGAAGTAAAATTATAGGATGATTTTTCAAAACTTACAAGATTTTTGACTCTTGATTTCATGTAGCAATTCCTTTGTGACCCTGAAACCAGAATGTGTTTTCCTTACTGACGTGTGCTCCCTTTTTGTTGATACGCAACGATCTTTTAACAGGTAGTGAGTTGTGTGCTCTGTTTTTTTTTTCTAAGGGCTGTTTCCTCAGGTTTTGGTTGGTGTAGTTTTTTGCAATGAACTTGTAATTTCTTCTGAAGCATAAAATTAGACATTACATACAGCAATTAGTCGGAGATGAAGTAGAAGGGCAAGCCTAATGTGGAGCTCTAACATTTGCCACTTAGCCATGATTTATCTCAGGAGTGAGAGTTTGCACTGGTGGCCATGGTGTGTAGGGGTCTCCTCCCAGCATCTCCAGTCATGCGAACGCTCTGGGGTAGCCCTGGTGGAGCAGGCAGAGCTGGAGGGGATGAAAGCCAACACAGGCAAATCTGGGAGATACCTTGAACTGTCAGCTGAAGAATTTGAGATGATGCCACATTATGGAGGAGTGGGGGAAGATGTGAGCATTGAAAAGAAAAAGAGGTCCTTTCTGCCTGAGGATGTGGAAGAGAGAAGTAGAAAATTAATCTAAAGCAAAGGAACGCAGACTGTCCATAACATTTTGTTGAGGGAGGGTGAGCGGGGGAGGAAACAGCACTTGAAATCTCAACTCTTAATAAGCAGCACTATTCCACCTAAGCTCATTAAGACATCAGCTCCCGGCTGGAGTTCTGATTAGTAATTATAAGCAAGTTTGCTTTCACCTACAGCTTTCCAGGGAGAAAGGTAAAACACTGGCTGAGTCCATGCGTAAATCCCACACCTGATGAAGTTAGTAATGAATCATGATTTCTCTTTTATTGTATTACCACAACTCACACACTATTCATAATGCCCCAAAGAGTCATGATGCACATATTCTATACAATGAAATCTTTCAACCCAAAGTTACTTGTTTAATAATAAGATGGTCCCAGAAAAGCTTGTTTTAAGATGTAAAACAGAAAATTATTTAGCGCCATGACATGTGGCAAAGGTTTTCTAACAAAGGAATAATTTTACACTTCCCTGATCCTTTGCGTATGAGTCCGCTCATGTTAACAGCTATTGAGAGAATAGCACAAATATGTTTGTATTAATGTAGCAGATTTAAAAATTTTAAACTCTTCTCACATATTCCCTTTCAATTTAAGAGAGCTGTTCCCATGAGGCATACTTGCCTGATAACATAACTTGTATTTTGGGTTCTAATGAAGAATGGAGTTTGCTACGTTCTGACTTGTCTTTTTCACAGGCAAGAGTGCTTACAGGAGAGGTTCTGACTTCTTTAACACAAACCACTTATATTCAGACTGTGGTTTTATTACTACTGCAGGTACAGTCAGTAATTTCAGTGAGCCAGCTAGGATTTCAAGACTGTTTAAATGGAATAAATCTTCAAATTTGTCATGTATTGAACTTGATATTGAATTAATAAGAGAATACACATGAAAACATACCAGGTCATTCTTCCACAATACTTTTTTGCTGCAGAACTCAAATTTCACATGTGTATTTTGAACGGTGCCAACATATTCCACTGCTACTAAGGCTGAAAGAAGGTGTTTATGAAAAAGGGTTTTTCAGTGGTTGTAAGATCAGCCTGATGGGATTCGGGATGTTTACCCTCCAACATAGTACTGGTCAGGAACAGAACAGGTTTTTTCTTCTTTCCTGGTAATAATGGTTTCTTTTTTAATTATTTCCACTAGGACCTTGATGTGTTCATATGTTGCTTGTATCGCTCTTCTGCCTCTCAATGAACAACACTTTTATCCAGTTGCTGTGGCAGTAGAGGTCAGACCTGAGAGTTTAGAGCATATTTTTCCAATGACACAGATGAAGGGTATTCATGCTAAATATGATGAGGCGAGCAGACAGAACAGCTTGCGAGTGATACCTCCCTAAATTCTTTCACCTGAAAGAGACTCTCTGATCAGTTACCTATCCTCCATGCATTTTGGCTTTCTTCCTGACTTGTTGCAAGGTTTAGGGGAGAAATCCAGATTCACTTGAAACAGCTCTGAGAATAGCAGTTTAAAAATATTTCTTGAATATGCCATATTTATACCTTCTGTTATGCAAGCTGTATTTTCCTACATTCTGATACCAGAGATTAAAACTTTCTTCAGAGAATGAAATACCACCTCACGGTAAATCACGCAGCTTCTTATTAACGCTGCTCTGTCAGAGCATCCAAATCAGTGCTAAGCAATCTAGCAAGTGGAGGAAATGGTGAATCGTTATTAAATTTATGAGAAGCTGGTTCATAAATCCTGTCTAATCACTTTTTTCTGAGCTGACTTGGGAAAATCCTTTAAAGCTACCTCATTCTTTTTGGCATCCACAGTAGCTCAGTGTGATAGAGAAGATTTACCTTTCCCCAGACAACTTCCCAGAGCCCTTGCTTTTCAGCTGACAGTGAGGAAAGAGCTTGTAGCCGTGCGTTTCAAATTAGAGCCAGACTTAAAATCTTTGAAGGCCCCTGAATTTAAGCAGAGATTAGGCACATAAAACCAAAATTACAACTCAAGCCCCCTGTGTAATTCCCTCATTCTTGAATTATTGAAACACCCTGGGTACCTAGCTTATTTACTTCAAAGTCTCTGCACATGGACCTGATCTAAGCAGCCCAAAGCCCAGTGAGGATCCAGAGCTGGTGTGTTTTCCCTCCTAACTTCTCCATGGGGTCTGCTTCAGCAGTCCTCCTAGATATCTGATTCCTAGTGAGATTAAAGATTCCTAGGTGGAAAGTAAAAGAAAAGGAGCAAGATCAAAGCCTGACGTGGCTTGGTCCAGGGAAGTGAGGTCCTGGGGTCTCAGCGGACATCTGATGCCTCTTTCATCCCAGAACAGCTCCTCAAACCTCCCTCCTAAGCCGCAGGCTCCAGGCTGATGTGTGTGCCCAGACCACGTGTGGGCCTTGAAGTGACTTGCTGGGTGCTTGTCACTGGCCACCTCCTCAGACTCTTGGCCTCATGCATGGCCCAGCTACAATTCCCAGTGGCAGCATCCGCTAGGCAGGACTCTGGGGTCAGTTTCAGTGCCCTAAATATGGTGTTAGAGCCTAGGTCCACCTTGAGCTCTCAGCAGTCCAATCTCTGGAGTGGGAGAGGGGTCTGGAGCTCACAGAGCCTCACAGCTGCGACTGAGTTTCTCCTGAGTCAAACCCAAAGTCTGGCAAGACAGAAACTGTAGTAGTAGTGTGCCAAGAGGACTCTTCAAAGATGTCTAGAGTAATGTTATAATGTAATATTTTTGAAAGATTAAGATGTATTTTTCATCTTAGAATTGCTACATATTTAACCTCCCATATCTTTGAAATATTTCCCAGTTTTAGGCTAGGATTCATTACCTTTTTAATTTTGGGGATTGACATTTTTCATGACCATCCCTCACGTTTCTCCAAAGACCCTTAGCTAATCAGGAGACCTACCAGGGAATGCTCCTGAAATACACTGTACTTGCACTTTACATCGGTAACTACTGGCACAGAATCAAAAAGCATAATTGGGATTAAATATTCATATAAAATAGAGAACAGTGTAAACAACAGAAGCCTAAATTTGCTGGAGTGGCTGTGTTACCTAACCTGCGTTACTTCTTCATTAGTGCACTGTGAAAAACCAGGATATCACTTCCTCATCCATAACAGTGACAGGTTCCTGCTTGCCTGCCTTCCTGATACCTGCCTCTCCCTCTTTTACTCCATTCTCATCCTTGACTTTACAGATTCCTCCTTGTCACTGCATTTATATATAGGGTTTTTCCTTCCTCTGTGATTTAAAACAGTGGTTGTAAGAGCTCGGCAGCTGCCAGGGTTATTCTTTTATTTAAGCCATCAGACTCACTTTGTTATATTAATAAATGAGAGAAAGCTTTCTTCAAAATGCTTTCCTCAGACTTCTGCTAGCACAGAGACAATTTCTCCTGAAATTTACAGAGGTTGTGAAGATGAACAAAGCTCACAGTCACTCAATTCCCTGGAAGCCCAGCAGATCTCTGCTTGAAATATGATGGCCACCTAACCCATACATTTAATGCAGTGCAATTTTTATTTTAAGATGCTTCTTATATATTTAATGATCCTCTGCTATAGCATTATTAGAGAAGAAGGTCTGGTTTGTTAGTGTATTCCAACAGAAGAATTTATTACTGGAGGTTTTTCTTGTTTTCATTGACCTAACCAAGTAATAACTAGCAATTGATGCCTGTGAAGAAAGATACTAATGCAGGAATTTTATAAAAAACAGAGAGAAAGCAATTTAGGAATAAGTTATCCAAAAACTAGCCCTGAATTTTGGCAGAGTGTTTTTTTCCTTGGTTAATGGATGAAAATTATATCTTATATTTCTTCTTATTCAGCTCTCTTTTTGCTTTAATTTCTTTGGGAATGTATTGATTTTATGTTTCAGCATTTTTTTCTTTTCCTTTACAGGAACTCTAAAGAGAGTTCATCCTTCAAAACAACTGGCGTGACACAACACCAGCAGTGTGCAAGTGTGGATTATTAGGACCATAAATAACTTTCACGTGGCGTTCAGTGATCTGAATTTTCATGCTGCAAATGTAAATGCCATGTTCAATTTTGTTTTCTGCTGCTGTAATGCAAGTATGAATATTGCCATTTTCTTTAAACCCCAAAATATCTGGCAAGACAACCCTGCTCCTGGGCTTGGCAGTGATGGCAGCTTCCATTAAAGAGATAGGAAAAGACTTTAAAAATTAAACACAAAGTTGAATATTTCATAGTGACTTTGCTAAATGGGACTGGTCTGTCTCTTCCAGAGAGCTGTACAGAAAGTGACCCCTCGTGGCATGAGGAGATGTGCTGTGTCAGAGATGTCCTTCTGCGGGTGTGCAGGGACTCCCGCACCACAGCGCTTCTCACAAGGCTTTTCTGAGCTTCCCAAGCCAGGGGAATGTGACCCCAGAGATCTGAAACACTGATCAGAAGGGTCAGGAACCAGGAAGGACCAGCATCATAAAAAAGACTGGAGAAGTGCTGCTGCTCCTCAGCTCCTGGTCTTGTTTTCGTGCAACTGCAAGGAGATCTTCAGGTAACCTCCCCTTCCCTCCCTAGACCCTGAGAAGCTGAGATGGATCTTACCTGTGCAGGGGTTTAGATTTATGCCAAGAAAACTAACAAATAATGACTGGGCGCTTTGTTCCATTTCCTTGACAAAAAAAGATCCCCACAGTTTTCAGGTGCCACTTCTCAGTTTCTTCCTACTATTGGGGGACATTAACTGTTTTGTTCCCAGATTCCTGATGTAATTTGCTCTTGTAGTACTTCATGGTGTCTGAAAGGTGGAGGGGGACCTGTGGATTGCAGGTCCGTGGGGCCTGGCAGCACGTGGTGTGCTCTGCCTAGTGCACCGGGGAAGAGAAATACGTGCAACGAGAAGAGTGGGAGCTGCAGATGCACCTGCACAATCCGTCGGCCAAATGGAAGATGCGGCCTGGAAAGAGAGACGATGCTTGTTCAAGAAAGCTGAGGGGACCCGAGTGAGGACTAAGGAGATGCTTTTCAGGTCGTGATCCCTCCTGGGCTGCTCCGCAGTGTGGAGGACACTGGATGAAATGAGACATCTCTGCTTCGTAAAGCTAAAGAGCCAAGGTAAAGCAATCGCGGTGCCTTATATCCCATTTTACGTTCTCAGTAGACTGCACAAGCTCCATCACAAAATAAATAATCCAGCAAAGATCTTCCAGAAGGTGAGGTGTTAACAGTGTTTTGAGGACATTCACATTTTCTGTGTGCTTTCCTATGTACGCAAGCTTGTACTGGAACTGATCCCCTAAGAAATAGCTTATTGCTAAAATATTCTGCATAATATTTGATAAAATTTTATAAAATGCAGCTCATAAAATGCTGCAGAATATCTTGTATGATACAAAGCTGTGAAGTGCATCTCATAAAATACCCTGAAACCTGTATCTTGCAGCAGAGGATAGATCAAACGCTGCAGCAAATGAATTTGGATGACACCTGGCTTTCACAGTGATGGGTTTATTATTGGAATCTGCTGTGCTGGTAGAAATGCGAGGAGGGAGGGGAAGGCAGGGGGAAGGGAAGCAAGGGTTGCCATCCTGTGTGATGAGCCACCCCCAGCCAGGGAATATTTATATACTCACAGGAACAGTGTTACTAGAAATTATTCCCTTCCATCCCTCCCAGCACAATCACCATTCTGGGCATGGAGCAAAGCCATAGAAATCCATCTCAACTGGGCAAAGCATTTGTCAGCTGCCTGGAATGTGGCAAATACTACATCTGCCTTCCAGTCTCTTAATAATACATACTCAATGTTTGTCTTGCTCTGTGTAAGGTGCCACAAGGAAGAAACTGGCTCTGGTTCCTCCCTTGGGACTGTCAGGATGGATGGATGCCAACCATCACGTTTATGGAGGCTGTTTGTTGGAGGGAAGATTCTGTTGCATGGGCAAGGTCTGCATCTCACAGCACCACAGATACTGTCATCTGCCCAACCTCTACAGCCCTCATTGCTGCCCACATAACTTTCAGTTCCGTGTTGGCATCCCAGCTCAGAATCCTATCTAGAAGATTGCTCTTATATGGAACGTACATTCACACAGCTCTGATTTGTGGTCCTGGAGGTGTTATCAACTCCTTAGTCTCGTTCCTGTATTGCTAGTGCTTTGCATGTGATCCCCATCATTACTCTCACAGAAACTTCAGGTCAACTCTTGTTTCAATCCCACTAGAAACCTTTGCCAAAAAAACCCACAAGGAAGTCAAACCTCTGGACTGAAAAGGGATCTCCCACCTGTTTTATCCTCCATGTGTTTCCCTTCTCTTTTGCCACACATCCCTTGGTTTGCCTTTCTCTGCTCTCACTATTGTACAAGTTGTACTCAGAACTGGAGCCCAAGACCCCATGAGGACAGTCTTGGTAGAAATTCAGGTCCCTTGGGCAGGGCCTTCTGCATGCTCATTTCTCATGATAGGTCTGGTGTTCTTGGGGCAAGGTGGATACTACCTGTCCACAGATCTTTAATGCAGCCTATTACCAGGGTTGCTATAGACATTTAAAGGTAATGACAGGATATTCATCTATGATGCAATACTTCAGCCAAAAAAATATAAAATATCCATGAGAAGAAAACATTGTCATGTAAATTGACTTCATTTTGACTGAAGTGATGGCAAAGTAAAGGTAATTTTTATATAGCTGGATAAAAGGTGTTTTTGCAATTCAGATGCTCACCACAGGAAACACAAAGGGAAAATAACTGCAATTTTGGAAGTCTCCTTCTTTTAATACAGTAGATACTGTTCTAGGGAAAAGGGATATAAATTAACATTCCCACAGAGATCTTACACTTGCACAAGAGTATTTAGAGTACATATTCAGTTGCACTAGACAACCATTACCTGACTCTTTGGCTAATATGGTGATGTAAGGGCCTGGTATTTCATTGAAAATGGGAACAGGGAGACTGTGCTGAACTCCTCATACCTTCATCACAGACTTGCAGCAGTTCCCTGAGAAGATGAGCTGCTGAGATGCACCATGACTGACATGTGGAAGACAGGCTCGAGAGCAAGGGTGTCCTGTGAGTGCTAGTTTGGGTATATATCTAGAGTGTTGGTGGTGGATGGTGAGCTGGGAAAGTTGGGGCGTTTTGCCTCAATATTAGGCTCAAGGGCCCAGGAGAGCGAAGCCCTCGGCCATGCATGGACAGCTTGTGAATCACAGCCTCTCCCAAACTCACCCAGCTTACTTCTCGTTCAGACTGCCTGCTCCAGTGGAAAGTAGTGGTTGTCTGCCCATGCACCTACACAGCTCTCAGAGAGGATTCTATTGACCATTCCCAGACTTGCGGAGAGGAGCGTGTGATAACTTTGGCTGAGGAAAAAAAAGAACAAATAGCAGAAAACGACAAGGTCTTTGACACTAATGTCTTGTTTCCCAACAATATAGCAATTCAATCTTCTCATCTTGTTAGTGTTATCTTGATGATAAATAATCTATAATATTCTTACTTTGCACGATACTGTCCTCTTAAATCTCCACTGCATTGTAAGACAGACATTCGGGCACGCATGAGCTTAAGCCTCTATGATTCTTCTATTGAGTCTCCCTGCTAGATGCAAACTTCTTCACAGTGAGGGTGATGGAACACTGGGACAGGCTGCCCAGAGAGGTTGTGGAGTCTCCTTCTCTGGAGATATTCAAAACCCACCTGGACACGTTCCTGTGTGACCTGATCTAGGTGTTCATGCTCTGGCAGAGGGATTGGACTGGATGATCTTTCCAGGTCTCTTCCAAACCCTGGTATTCTGTGATTCTGTGAAAGACTGGAGCTGCCATTGATTGAATGCATGCTGGATTTCTCAGTTTGAAAGACAGCTCACAAAGCATTGCACTGTTCAGTTGCGTGGTTTAGGCATGTCCAGAATTGCCAGCTCATCCCATGAATCTGCATCTGTGGTCTCATGAGGAATCAAATAACACAAATAATTTGAAGCTTCTTCTGAGTTTTGAAATTTTATTATCTTTTATGCTTTTTCAAGACATTGTTTATTTTTTACTGACTCATTTTGACATCACACAATTTCTAATCTCAGCCTTTGTGGTGGGGTTTTTTTCAGCTCTTCCTTGCTCTGGAATATTACCCTTGGTAACATTTGTTGTAGGCAAACCCTCCAGGGCATCACATTGCTCCTGCTGGCACTCTGAAAGTCAGAGTGACTGACTTTCCCAGCAGCTTTCTGAATCACAGCTCTTGCACAGGCAGGGTTAAAAGGTTGTCTAGTAATTTCTTCCTGCACCCAGCTTAATTTGACAAAAAACATCACTGGGTTATGGGACTGAAAAAGACTTTTGGTGGATTTTGCTATATTTCATCATTGGCTGGCAGGAGATGCTGTAATTATTAGGTGGCCTTGGAAGTCTAAAGGACTAATGCTGACCTGCGGGTTGCTTGGCTTTTTGTCTCTGTAGTGCTGAACCCATTTTTGGCTCTTGATCTGCAGCATACTATCATGGATGCAAGCAAAGTGGACTTAAGTTAAAAAAAAAACATAATGCTTTCTAACTGGCCTTTTTTAATTATTATAAATTTTGTTGGCATGGGAGCGGTATGACTGTAATACATCTGTATGAGACAGGACCTAGCATAACATTTTGACTAAGCAGCTAAAGAAATACCAATGTCATGCATTAAATGGACCAACCACTGCTGTATTTCAGGATGAAAACTTGGGACCTTGGTTAAATAGGCCTATTACTACGGAAATTTGTTGTTTCTTTACTATTAAAAGTATAGGTAATAAAAAAGGCCACTTGTCTCAAAGTTATGTTAGGTCAATAGCAGTTGGATTTTAAGTAAAGGATTTGGGGAAATCCTAAATTTTGCATTACGTAGAAGACTACGTAACAGCTTGGTTCTCGCCTTCGGATCTATTAGTTTCATTCTCGCACCACATAGAAAGCCTGGCTGATACCCACTGAAATCAGTGCAAACCTTGTGCTAGTTTCAGTGGGTCAGGGATTGATTTCTAACATCTGGTTTACGTTATTAAAGTTGTAAACTCTCTGAGGCACTGGGCTTTGAGAGTCTCCATTCATAGCATGCCCTGTACAATGGGGCCCTGGCAAACAGTATTACCATTGTGTTCACTTTACTTTTGCAGTTAGTGAAACATACAATTCTTTTTAGCTTCATGCTACTCCATTATAAAT
This sequence comes from Nycticryphes semicollaris, assembly GCA_013400055.1. NCBI lineage: Eukaryota > Metazoa > Chordata > Aves > Charadriiformes > Rostratulidae > Nycticryphes > Nycticryphes semicollaris. Next base: position 150,881 of record VXBJ01001356.1, on the reverse strand, counting down.
CCAGATTTGTGTCCTAGTTTACAGAATTTGTATATCATAGAATGGTTAGAGTTGGACGGGACCTTAAAGACAATCGAATTCCAACCCCCCTGCCATGGGCAGGGACACCTCCCACTAGAGCAGGTTGCTCAAAACCCCATCCAGCCTGGTCTTGAACACTTCCAGGGATGGGACATCCACAGCTTCTCTGGGCAACCTGTTCCAATGCCTCACCACCCCCACAGTAAAGAATTTCTGCCAAAGCTATCTATTAAATGACACATTTTGGGCATAGGATATTCTTGTCCATTTCTATTCAAAACTATAACCCAGTGTTACTGGGCAGCTTTAACTGCACCTATATAATGTGATGTGTTGTGCTCTGAGATGTGATTTTCACTGTCTGGAAAGTTCATATTTTGCCCCCCAGTCTTTTTGTAGCTGTCATATAGTGGCTCTCCTTTCTCCTGTGCTTCGTGCTAGCATACAGTAATCTCTATGCTCTACTAATTTTGTGCTATTTTGTTTTTTCCTTATGTCTTTAATTTCACTGTATCCTCTCCCACCCTACTTAAAATCCTGATTTGCAAAGAATGTATGTGCCATCTCACTGAAATCAGTGAAGTTCTGCACTGGTTGCACCTTCTTATTGTAAGCTCCAGACCACAGCCTGTCTTGACTTTTGATTGACTCATTTATTTTTGTGTGTTGCACTTCTATGACTTTGCTGATTCTCTGTATGTGTATAAAAATTAAGTACAACTATTGACATAGAAAAAAGAAAAAAAAAGTGCATGTAAATGTGTGTGCGCTGATTATCACTGCATCTGAATGAGTAGTAAAATATGGACTATAAACCCATGTCTCTCTGGAGAAAGATGTTCCCTCTTCCTCCAGGGAAGAGGGATAGAAAAACAGAGCCTATTAAAGCACTTGGCCATTCTGCCACCTCTTGTCACAAGTCACTCATGCGTGAGATGTCAAGCTGTCACAGTTTTGTGACATCAACCCACACTTAAAACATGTTTGAAATATCAAGCATTTGAGAAGTCTTGCAGAAATCAGAGAGAGTAATTATGTGTCTGAAACCGTCTAAATGGCTCCTTGGGCCACACTGGCCTGAGGGTGCACTTGCACCATGGTTGTTGTTTTAAACATATGCTGGTCATATACGAAACTCCTGGCAGTTCCTCCGGTGTCTCAAAGGCCTGTGCTCTCTGCAGCAGAGAGCATGAGTTGGATCTGGTTGTTTTCCGTTTGAAGTTCCCACTGCTGCAGCCCACCGGTGGAGCCCCACCACAGAGCAGGCGGATTTTGATTGCTGGGATGCAGGGACCTGATCTGGACAGATTTCTCTGACACCTTGTAAAAGCACCTGAAGTCTGTCTGCAGCAGTGTTTGCTCCATTTTAAGCACAAATGCCATTTCCACATTGCTAAAACAGCTCTAAAACTTCCCATTGCAGAGCAGGCCAGAGACTTTGGGCTTCCTCACCCATCTTCCCCATCAGGCATCGCAAGGAAACAACCTTTGTCTGGGGATCCTATTTTCACAGAATCACACAGAATTGTTATGGTTGGAAAGGGCCTCTGAGATCACTAAGTCCAACCATACACAAAACCACAACCCACTCCTTACAATCTCGGCCACTACAGCATGCCCTGAAGTGCCACATCTACTCGTTTCTTAAATACCTCCAGGGATGGTGACTCAACCACCTCCCTGGGCAGGCTGTTCTGGTGTCTGACCACTCTTTCAGCAAAGTAATTCTCCCTAATATCCAGTCTAAACCTCCACTGCTGCAACTTCATACCATTTCCTCTGGTCCTGTCATTATTCATGTGGGAGAAGTGGCCAGCACCCACCTTTCTACACCCTCCTTTTAGGTAGTTGTAGGGGGCCATGAGGTCTCCCCTCAGCCTCCTCTTCTCCAGTCTAAACACGCCCAGTTTCCTCAGCCTCTTCTCACAGGACTTGTTCTCCAGACCCCTCACCAGCTTGGTAGCTCTCCTCTGTACACACTCCAGCACATTTATTACATTTATTATATTTATTATTATTCACATTCATTTATGACTCTGTAGTCCTCCCACTGCAACAGAAAAAAAAAAAAAAACTGCCAGAATCCCGTTGTAGTCACTTTGTATACTCCATATTAACCCAAAAATTTCTCCTTTCTACTTAGTTTAGCTTTCTTATTGGGAGTTAAGTCCTTTCCCCATCTCCCGAATCCACAGACCTGTGTAGACTGCCTCATAGTTTACAATGACTTAATCGATGCTTCAGAAAAACTTTCCCTCAAAACATGCAAGAACTAGATACAGTATGTGGGAGCACAGACCACCTTGTAAGCGACCCAAATGAAATAAAAATGCCAATTCACATTTAATGAATGCATGAAATTCTGGAAGCTTTGCAATTATTTCTTCCAAAAGTGGAAGAAGTTATGCGAGCTTAAAACAGCAGACAATCAGTTTATGCAAAATATCTGTTAGGCTGTCCAGGGAAATCTCATCCTTCTCCTCACGGATACAAGTAAAAGCAACAATTACACATTAATATAAACCCTGTGCTGAAGTCAACTGACATTCAAAGTACTGTGCTTTGCAATAATAAAACATGAAGAAGTACGGGTAAATTGGGCATCTAATAGACCAGCAAATGTATTTTAATTAGGCTGTGAATTTATAAAATGACATAAAATCAGCTCCAGTGAATAATTAATTTTAAAAGGGATATTTATATGTATAATACTTAGATATAACTCTGAAGTTTTTAGAAGACCATTACTATGGGAAGAAATGCTACTGTGAGATTCTGTTATTCTTCATCCCTTTCTTTCCAATATTGGAAAAACTGGAGCCTCACATACGTCACCCGTGATGCAAAATTGTCCCGATTTGCCCAAATAAAGTGTTTATTATACATCACCAATGGTGGTTCAGGCAAGAAGGACCTGCCCTGAATGCCAGGGCGCTCGGGGCGGATGGGCTCAGCAGACAGCACTGGAGTCAGACCCCTGCTTTGCTCTGCATCGAGATTCAGCAGTCCTGGTCCAGGACACCCAACTGATGCTGTAGCTGTGCTTGGGTCTGCCACAGGCTGAGCAGCCATACTGGTGTCTGTGGGACCTCTCATGGTCAAAGCCTGACCACTCTGAGCACCAAGGACTCAAGGAGGATCTGCTGAGGTAGGACATCAAATCTAGACAGAGTGTGAGAATGTGCCTGTACTTCTGTCGAGTAAGGAAAGCACCCAATGCAGTGTTTAGGCTGGTTTGCTCCATGGGCATCCCTTGCATCTCACGGTGCTGTCTGAGAAATCGGGCCTTGCTCATCTACCTGCCTGCTGCATGACGAGATGCAATATTTGTAAGATGCTGACCTGGGAGACCAGCCTACTGAGATCACCCACCACTCTGAAAAAAGCACCAACTTTGAGATGCCACCTAAGCAGCATCACTCCATCCTAATTTCTCCATTTCCTGGATGCATTCTGCAAACTATGCTGAGCGGTGGCATCCATAGAATCATAGAATGGCTTGGATTGGAAGAGACCTTAAAGATCATGAAGTTCCAACCACCCTGCCATGGGCAGGGACACCTCCCACTAGAACAGGTTGCTCAAAGCCGCGTCCAGCTTGGCCTTGAACACCTGCAGGGGATGGGGCATCTCCAATTTCTCTGGCCAATCTGTTCCAGTGTCTCACCACTCTCACAGTAAAGAATTTCTTCCTAATATCTAATCTAAATCTACCTTCTTTCAGTTTAAAACCCTTACACCTTGTCCTATAGCGACACTGCTTTGTATCATTATTATCCAGACTTGCATTATCCATGCTTGGCAGCAGCCTCTAAAACAGCAACGCCAATGCATGCAGTCTACTACCCACTCCCTCCTGTCATGAATCCCAAACACGCAAGAGGTGGTGCAGGTGGCTGCAAACTACTCCCCTGTTTTTCATCCTGAGTCCTGGGCAAAGAGGAGAACCCTAGGGCTGTAGTTCTCCACTCCATGCCCTACTGCTGCACCGAGGCATAGCTAAAGTTGCAGGAGTGGCAGTTTTTCTACTAATCCTTAAACTGTTTTCTTCTTCTGTCCAGTCATAGAAATGGGACTTCAAAATGCTACACTCAAGAGTTCGCTTAAGTTCTATGCTCATTTGTCTTTTCTGGAAGCAGTGAACTGATTATTTTGGTGCTTGCTCTTTTCTACAGATGTACTGTAGGCAGGAGCCTAAAAGAGGAAACTATGTGAAAGACTTCAAAGGTCTTGGCTGACCGGTAGTGAAACTCAAAGTGTTGAGAGAATTTTCTAGTGTCCAGTGCCTAAAAAACCCAATTAGATGGAAAGACACTGCAAGTGAAAATAGCAGGAAATCCCAAAGCTGATCTCTGCAACACCACGTCCTGAAACAGTGCAGGGGAACTGCAAATGCTCAAGAGTCCTGAAAATGAAGCTGTGAGAAACAACTCGCATTCTAAACCAGGCTTGAGCTTTTTCCTCCCTTGTGCATTCTCCCTCTGATTTCCTATATCTCTCATCATGTTCTCTTTTAACATTTTTTTGCTTGTTCTACTCCCAGATTCCTCCCTTCTGGATTTCCTTCCTGGCCCTTTTAGCCGTCCTTTGAACAGCTTCCTCCCTCCTTTTTGGTCACATACAAGAAATCCAAAAACGGACAACTGTCCAGCTGAAAGGAGACAGAAAATCTTTCAGAGAGTGCTCTAAGAAGTCTCACTCAACCCTAACACTTTATCAACCCAAAGTAAGTAGCCACCACCATCTCAAGCTCCCATCAAGAGCCAGTAAAGTATATGCATTCATCATAACATTAATATATAAAAATACGCATTTTTAGCGTGAATATATAAAATATCGATAGAGAATGACTTCCAAATGAGACATGCACTTCACTAAACCAGGCAGAAAAGAATATTTTCACTCTTCGATAGACTGATGATCTGCTAATACTGTTAAATACCAGGGCCCCTCATCAGCAAATTCGAATGACTGGTGGCACAAGGAAGAATTGCACAAAGACCAGGACCGGCCACAAAAGCTATGATGCTGCTGCCACCTGAGGTTTTCGTCTGGAAATACAACCCTTGTGTGGAAGGAGTTACACAAAAATGGGGGTTTAGATGGAAAAGGGAACCCGAGGCTCGTTAGTGCCAAAAGACCCTCGCCAATGCAAGAAGAAGAGACTGTCCTCATGGGCAGTTCCAAGCTGTCATCTTTTCCAACTCAGAAATCAGGTAAATGATCCAACTAAAACCAAATGGCTTTTTAGACTGCATTTAGAATCCCATACCTGGATTTTGGTCCTCCTGATACAAGAAGAAGGTATCAACGAACTGCAGTACATTTAGCTGAGGGCCACTGGGATGGCCAGGCCTGGAGCGCTTACCCTGTGAGAAGAGGCTGATGGACCCGGGTTTCTTCAGCCTGGGAAAGACGTGGCTTCAGGGGGACCTTAAAGCAGTTTTCCACTACCTGTGAGGAGGTTATCAGGAAGGGACAAGCTTTTCCCTGCAATGCACAGTGAAAGGACACGAGACAAGGATCATTAAGTTGAAAGAAGATTCAAAGCCTGTCAAAACTTCTATTATAGCCTAAAATAGTTCAAAATAAAGTTAGGCTGGTTTTTTTGAGATCATAAAATATTAATAAACTATGAATAACAAACTATAGCTGTTAAATATCTTTTAGTAGTTATCTTTTTTAGCTAATAACTTTATTGCTTACATTCCCTATAACAGTAAAATCATTGCACAGTATTTAACTATAATAAAATAATGGTAAAAAATTAAGATCATCCCCTCTCCTAATCAGATAATTTAGAAAAAAAAAGGTTTGTTTCTTGGTTTACAGAAGTTGATATTTACTATTCTCTAGCTGTAGACATAATTTTATAGAGAGTTTTGCCCATTTTAATAACTCCTCTGGTATACATCTCCAGAACTTACTGGTATCCATATTTTCAGTGCAATTCTGAAGTATGACACAGGATCTCAGACATGACACAGCAAAACCTGATAATTTTGGTTGATTATAGTCATCCAAAAGTCTGTTTTACTGGAGTTCTATATAGGTGTATGTACATAGCTTACCTATGAGAAAAGGGGGGGAAGGAGAAAAATCAGGCAAAGAAAATTCAATGCTTGCATTGTCCTAATGCATCAAATTCTTCCTGTTTGTTAGATAAGTATTTTATTGTGCATTATAGCTCCAGTGAAGCAATCCCATTTATGTCCATGCTGGAATAACAAGTTGAACAATTCTCTCACTTTCAGTGAGATTCCTTAAATTTTTTTCAAGTTGAGCAGATGCTTAAAATGAGCGCACACTGGGTCAGCACCTAACCACACTGCTCGCTACTTATTAGTGATAGTGCATGGCTAATGTAATAGCTGCTTCCATTCTAAACTCTCTCTTCAGCTGTTCGTAACTTCCGAGCCCAAATTCCTTTTTGACCNAAAAAAAAAAAAAAAGCAGATCTTTGTGTACTGGTCCCCGTAAAATCCACCCATCTGGATTCACATTATGTGGAGAAGACAAAAGTGATTCCCATGAGCTCTGGCTCATATAACTAAGACTAGGCCTGAAGTTTCAACCACGGTTGAAATTGCAAAATTCAGCCTCTTGCTTTACAACGGATCTTCTGCAGGTGCGCCATGACTCCCACTTAACAGGTTAACTGAGCTCAACAAGAATCTGAGGAGGATCAAGTGTCATCTGTATGATGTTTAGGGAAGGATTGAGCACCCACAGTCACTGGAGGCAGCCAGTCATTTCCCCCCAAGGAGATCCCCATAAGGGCAAGCAGGCCAGGGCCCATTCCAGCAAGGGTGTGGGGAAGACTTGGGGGGCAGACTGGGGTATCCCCCAGCCCCGATAAAGACAGGTCTGAGGCCAAGCCACAAAGTCCTTCTGCAACACTAAGTAAATTATTTAATACCCAAACATTTGAAAACCATCATTTTTTTAACAGAATTATACAGTTATACTCTACAGAGTGTTTGCTTTCTCAATACATGTCACGTCATGTGGGTTTCTTCTGCTCTGTCCATGTATGCATACTACACAGCATGTATGAAAATGTCATTTCTATGACATACCTTGCTATTCTGCCACATACAGAAGAGCAGTGCTGGAGAGTACGAAAAGCTTCAGCTATTCCTATTTATATATTCAGACATGTTTGCTAGGATAGAGAAAACCCATCACTATAAAACCAAAGACGCTAATTAAGTAGGTATAATACATACATATAACCTGTGTAATACAGAAATTCCACTTCACAAAGCACAGCAGTGGATGACAATCTCAAAAAAGGCCATATAATAATTGCTACCTTTCTGGTTTTGGATATTCATGGCAGGACTTTGATATGTCTACATTACCCCCATCTAAATGCTTCTAGTATATTTTTCTTCATTAAATGCCACACAGTAGAGTTTTGCCATCAATAAGGAAATAACCTTGTAACATTTTCAGAGGGGCTAAAGTTCGTATTACTCCTTTTCAGCAGAAAATAAGGACACTGCTGTTGGAGAAATACAGATGTATTTGCAACCAATACTCTCAACACCACCCTTTCTCACCTTTACAAAAAAAGAAATGCTTAAAACAGACAGTGAAGCAATTGGGTTGGTATGAACACCAGCAGATAATGGAGAGTGTTTTACATTGAGTTGTACTGGAGGCTTTCAAAGCCCATTTAATCTTAGGAAAAATCTATTGCTATTGCAGGTTTCAATTATTGGCAACAAGGGTTTCTCAACTGATGTTGACAGAGCAAATCCGTTTCCTGTGCAGTTATAAAAGGATTGACAGAGACATGGGAGATTATGCGCCATCACATGTCTTGAAAGGGTGCTGAAAATGCTTTTGTTCTGTACATGGCAGGATTAAAGATTTTTTTGCCTCTCTACCCCATGCTGCTCCTCTTACACCACAGTAATTAGGATAAATGATCTCCCATTTGACCCTCTTCAATGCCTGTGGTGCATAAACCCAGCATATAAGATAACACAGGTGCTACGCTTAATCCCCAGTTCAGCAAAGCACTTAAATGTATATTTTGAGAACAGATTTAAAGGTATGTTTAAAAAGAAACAGTCTTTAACGGCACTGGTGAGTTGGGGCCTTAGCAGGCTTTCACAGTCACTGCTCAAGGAAACCATGAGTTAATGCAAGTCTTTGGAGAGTAGCGCTTCTTCTGCACCTCACACAAGTTACACACCTGGATCGCCCAGCACACTCTGCCCCTGGACACTTCGCACCCATGGGGCCCTTCGCTCAATCACTCACACGTGTTTCTCCTTCCTCCACGTGCCAGGTTTCTTCAGGAGCATCAGCTGGTGATATCTGCCGAAAACCAGCTTTCATGGATATTGTCCTGGGGGGAAGTAATGGACCAGCCCTGGAGTCTCACGGTGTGACAAGACGTACACGGCACTGTGGAGCCTCACATGCAAACAGAAAATCCAAGACACAAATCTAGATCACATTCTCACACCAAAAGTTCTCTCCAGCAAATGCTTTTCTTTGGGAATATATATCCTGTACTCAGCAACAGGACACCTCATGTAGTATAAGCAAATATTTTGATAAAGTCTAACACAAAATGGAATTGCCAGTGTTTATTTGCAACCTACAACTTCCACATTATTTTTTCTTAATATAAAGCAGAACGGCCCATTCTCTGAGAAATACCCACCTAGTTCAACTAAGCTTGAACGAAGAAACCTAGGCATAAGGTAGATTTTTAATCCTTGATCGCTCAGCAGAAAGAAAAGGACCAGTATTTTATATATGCCAGTGTGGTCTCAGGAAAATCACTTTCAGAGACAATAGTTATCAGCACAGAAAGCCATTAACTGAAGTAAACAGTCATCTTAGGTGAATGTGTTATGAATTTGAATGTACCATTGGCTGATGACAACACAGAAAAAATAAGACTATAAACGAAAGCTTAACTTCAAATGTAATAGCTTTGAACTTTTTCTATAGTGTTCCAAGTGCAAATTGTTTTTCACCATAAATAAATGCTCAGTGGATAAAGCCTGTAAGATTTGCTGGCAAAGATACACAACCAGAGTTATAAATACGTGGGAAAATCTAATAGTTCAAATTTACTCCAAAGGTCATCTGGAGTATAAATGTATTCTCAGAAAAATTATGCAGAAATTTTATCATTCTTTTCTTCACATGGGCTGAGATTGCAGGAAATAAGTAAGTCGTTACAAAATATAATGACAGGAAGAGAAAAATGCCTGTGCTGTGACTGAATCCAGTTTCTTCTAACAAATTATTATGTGTTCTGTGACATAAATTCCAACCATTAACCACTTCCATGGGCATGAAGCCAGAAGAATAGCACTGTTAAGACCGGTTTCAACTAACCCCTGGAATATTTTACTCTTGAAAAAGTTGCATTTTCTAGACAAAGGAGGTTTACATGCAGCTTGGCAAGAAGTTAATGTGAAAAGGAAAAACTAAAACATAAAATCAACTCACAACTCCAAAGCTTTAATTTCTGAATGAAAGAGTTTCCACTGTTTCTTGTATGTTTTGCCTATGTATTAGCCAGGAAACGTATATAATCAATATGTGAGTTACAGTGCACAGATGTTCTTAAGACTTGTTAGTGTGGGATGCAGCTCATCTGTCCTAAAGGGAAAATGCAGTCATTTACCTTGCTTACATCCAACGCTTGGGTCATGGGGGAATGTGCAAGAAGTGATGTGTTTGCTGGAACAAAAGGTAAGAATAAACATATGCCAGGGAAGATACCAAAGACTTTTCCTTTTTCTTCGCGTGCAGACAGCCACAGGTCCCAGGAGTACTCTTGCCTTGGGACTGTTTCCAGGACGGCTGTAAGAGATCCAGTTCACAGTCTTGTCCATAAGGAATGGGAATAAGCTACACTTTGTGGGAGCACATACACGCTAATTAGTACCATTTCTTCTGCAACTATATTTTAGTTCAACAATCTTTAACAGGAATCGGACGGATAACAAGCCCTCCCAAAAACAAGCACACAAAAAGCCTGTGCCATCAGACAACACCACATAACAAAACCCAAGAAAATTATTACAGTATTTCCATAGGTACAAAATCTAAATAAACCCTATCTATCACCTCTGATGTCTCCATCCCATTAGCCAAAGAGTTATTTGTAATATTATTGCCAGTAAAAGGTGAATTAATTTTCCCTTCTTCTTTTGTTCTATTCTAAATATTTATCCCAGAGAACAGAATTTCAAGGCATTTAGTTAAAATTTTCCTCCTATTAAAATCACCCAGCAGCCTTCAAAAACCTCCACCAAAAGACACATAGGTAAAATTAACACTTACAAGACTCAGATGACATCTGAGCCAGATTACATCCTGGTAGCATGTGGTAGCAAGTAGCAGCTCAAATGGATGGCTACTACCCTCACCCAAAGGCTGCACATACACCTGGTGGAATATGAGGACATATCTCCTTATTCCTGCTTCATTATTTTAGCCCCCATCAAGACAGATTAGGTTCAAAGACCCCTTTAATGATTTGTATTTACCACCAAAGACATTAAATCCAAATTGCAGAAATCCTCTATTATTTAATGTTTCTTTTCAGTCAGACCTGCAGGAAAACTATTACTATGTAAAGCGTACTGAAATCAAACTTCAACGTGACCAGGAAGGTTGAAGCAGTAGAGCTGAAACATGCACTGCTTCCAAGGTGTTCAAGCTGTTCCTTAACGTATTTTGAATTATAAGCAAGGTCAGCCTCTAGGCTTCTGTACTCTTAAGCACTGGCAAATAAAGAAAACTAGAAAAAAAAAACCCCACATTTCCTGAATGGAATTATGCAAAAATTTGAATGTTTTTGACATTGAGGAGGAGTACCCATTATTAAAACATGCAACTACCAATATTAAACCAACATTCAGCCTTATTTTAAAGTTATTTCTTACCTGTATTTCTATTTTTCACACACTCTGGACAACCTTCCCATAACCCACTGTAAGATCCAGACCAACATTTCCATGTGGAATCTTTGAAAATTGCACAAATGATAGTCTTAGAGCTCGTACAGATCAAAACCACCGCCAGAAGACAATGGAATATCTCATCAATATTTTCAGCACCAAACAATTCCCTGGTTTACCCACATGCAACATACAATGCCTGAGAAAGTTAAGACTGTTTCAGCTGGGAAGATAAATATTGGGCAGATCTTAGTAAGACAATAATCTCGTTTTCATACAGCAGCATTACTTTTAGCTGACACCTGCTTAAAAAAAATTAATACCATATGTTCATATCTGTATGTATCTGCTTTGTGGACTTCAAAGAACTTTTCCTCTCCAGCCAGCAACTTTTCAATGAAATTTTCTGTCTCTGCTGGTTTTAAGTTGATAGGGGAGTGCAAGGTTTTTCATACAAACTGAGCATTATTCATTAACCATTTATAGAATTAAAACATCTTTGCGTTTCTTTCCCCTTTTTTTGTCACCGCTATTACACTTTTTTCACTGCTGTGTGCACAGAGTTAAAACTAATAATTGAGAGTGGCACATGGATGCTGAAGCTGGTTTCTGGGACTACAAGGCAGAGAGAAAAGCGAGACTCTCTTTCAGGGGATTTTACTTGCAGAGGATGCCACGATCCAGAACCAGTGCTGCTGGTGGGCACTGGGGACTCACCTCCTAGACCCGTGCTGAAGTCAAAAGCGCAGCTGGAGATACATGGGAAACTTTAAGTATTTTGTATTCTTCGCATTTTGGAGCTTCTCAATCTCTCCACTTCTTCAGTCTCTTCAAAGATCAAAACAAGGTTTACGCTAAATGTAAATAATGATAATGAAATGGTAATTCATTTTCAGAAAGAAGCAAACACTAAGTAATAAAGCAATGCACACAAAATAGCATTATTGCTGTTCATTTTTTTTTGTGTTGCCAGGGGCACAGTGGATCATTTTCTGCCCGGTCCTTGCATGTGGATCTATGATATTTCACAAAGACTTGTATTAACCTATTTATTCACCTGTGTCATAGAAGTGAGGCTCCTGAGTTGGTAATGGACTTATCAGAAAAGTAAAATATTTTCTTTTTTTTTTAATCCAATTAAAATTTATGTGATTTTAAAACATTTTATGTTTGAGAGCAATACATATTTCGTATGTATCGTGTACTTTCTCTATTGTCAGAAACCCGATTGGGGTTTTGTTAATCAAGAGCTTTTCACATAAAGACACATCTGTCACAGAAAAACACAGTCCCTGTATTAATTTTGACCAATTAAAGTAGAAGATTTATGCTTTTTTACTTCAGGATAGTGGTATCAGTGGAGTGGGATGCAGTGTACACATCTAGTGCTTAGGCTGATATAACCTAAGAGATGAAGCTATGGTTTCAAGGCCAAAATAGTTAGTCTGTATTTAGAAATACCATAAATGATACCATAAATGGCATCTACATATTGCTAGATTGTTGACAAATGAAAACATCCATAAAATTACAAAAATGCAGCAGTTTTATATTTATGTTCTGTGCAGAAGTAACAAACTTCACGGATGCAGAATGACAGCAAGCCTCTGAAAGAAAAATCTACACTTGTATTCTGAGAACTAGAAGGCACTTAACATGAGTTTTGTAATTTATTGCCATCATGGGAAGCATAAATTTCAGGAAAGCATGTGAGCTTCTCAAACTATATTCCCAGCATCAACCTATTTACAGAAAGAATTTCAATGAGAATTACAATTATATGTGGGGCTGATGAAAAGCATCTTTTCCCACATCGGTGCTGCTAGAAACTGTCAGTCAAAGCATATTTAAGCATTTTTTTACCTTAATGATGAGATTCAGAGTTGCATGCTATACTAATTGTTTCCTAAAGAAAAAGAGAAAGGAACAACTGAGTTATAGATACTGTTATCGGTGCCTCATTAGAATTTTTTAGCTTACCTTAGTGTATTAATTCCTCTACAAAATTCAGCACAGCACAACCAATTAAAAACTTCAGTTAAAAAACTGCACATGTTGCAAATTGGCCTCTGGAAAGCTCTTGTCTACAAGCAGCCAGCTCATCATAACCACTGCTACACCTGGTTCCCCACACAGAATGCATACCTGCCCGAAGCTCTGCTCCTACACATCCCTCTGAAAAAAGCTACAAAATATTTGAGGTGGCTTAAGCAAGTACTATATTTCTTCAGTGCCTGGTAGACACAACAATCTTCCCTATTACTGCCTTTAAATGCCATTAACACAACCTTAAATTATATGAATTATGCGTAGGATGCAAAGAATGTTTAGGTAATATTTTCCAGCAATGCAAAATTTACTCTTTTTTCTTTCTTTTTTTTTTTTCTTGTATTCTGAAGACAAAAACGTCATGGGGTCTGAACTTTCTTTCATATGATTCAATAAAATCATATCCATTACAAAATGTTCCAGAAGCATATTTTAGATGGAGGAGGAGCTCTGCTTGGGATTTCTTCCCCCAAAACTATGTCTGACAGGAGTGGCAATTCCGCTGCCTCCTAAGTGATTCCCAGGAATAACCACAGCAGTGCAACCTCTCAGCCATGTGCAAGTGTCACAGGAACGTGAAGAGAAAAGCAATACAATTTTGGAGAAGGCTTAAGGGAGAATTGCCTATCCAGATAACACTTAACATCTATCAACCACTCTACGCAGGACATAGATGTGGACATGGCAATTTTCAGCGTATTTTGAGATTGCCTGTGTGTTTACATCTCTGAGCAAAAATCCTAAGAAGCCCAACATGAACTACCAGCCACAAGATGTATTTCTGAGACTACCAAAGATCTATTCAAACAGTTGGCACCACAGCATGGCTGGGAATCAGCTAGTCTTGCCATAAACCTTGAGCCACACACTTCTATGCCGGTACCTGGCGTCTACCAGAGCTCCAGTCCTGCTGCATGGGAAAAGTTATTTCCTCTGATACTGTCCCAAACTTAAACACTACTAAAGGGCTAATTTTTTACTCTGAATAATATTTTAATGTAATAGCCACAAAAGAAATAGTTGGGACAAGTATTAACTAAACAGTTAATATATCAATAATACAGAAACTCTCCCCCAGCCTGGGAAATTCAGAACCCGCCTCGGCAGCCCTGGGAGTTAAAGTCACATACTGTCTGATTTGTTTGCAGAGAGTCTGCTAGTATTTAAGGAACGCACCCAGAGGCATGGTAGAGTCCAATTTTTTGGGAAGACATTTAATTTTTTAATAAAAGGTTGATTTGTTTTGTTTTGTTTCTTAATTTGCTAGGGAGCTTATTGTGGCCTTTTGGGGCACTTTTGCATGGAATGACTTGCATCACAGCCATGTAAAATCAGACTTTTTCCAGTATTGCTACCTACTAGAGCACAGGAGTCTTGAGAATGAGATCCAGTTCTTAGAAAATACCTTGGAAGTCAGCTGACAGATCCCTCTCTCCTTGTTACAGAGATGATTAAGCAGAATCCTGCATTGCTTTTCACTTAAAGGGCAAGTAGTAAGTAGCTAACACAGCTGCTAACTTTAGTGCTCCAAAGCAACTGCACAACAGTTGTGAACAGTTATTTCTTCTGGCCAGGAATCAAAAAAGTACCACTAAAAGGGTTCACTTGCAATTACAATTATTTTCTTGGCAGGTATAAATGACTATGTTTAATATTTTAGCAGAGATATTAAATTTCTAATTAGATTATATGTCTAACACCAAGTATTAGATTTAATGAATCAATCAGTTTAATGGCTGACTATGCAGAGACAACCATCTTCTATAATCATTTAAAAATCTACTTTTCTCAGACAAGGATCTCTAAAACCCCAAAGCAGTATTGGATAACTGGATTAGGATATAATACAATGCAGATGTGCTCCAGATGATGCATGCTTACATGCATCTTACATGTTTAGTAAAATCTCACACAGATGACAGTAGGCCACGTTTAGGGATTTAAAGTGGAAATTTACCTGGATGACTCCATTTCTTAGCACAACTACCGCTACTACGTCGCTCTGGCTGCTTTTGTGCTTGTTCACATCAACCATTTCTGAAACAGGCTTAAAATCAAACACTGATGTCAAAAATACCTTCCCTTAAACGAAATAAGTGTACTTCGCCTACCAATTTGACATGGCTGTGCCTTCCTGAAGAGAGATATAGGGAATGTCTCAACATGGACTTGCCCCTTTCCCTTGGTTACTTGCCTTAGATTCCTTGCTTTTAGGAGGGAGAGAGCTCAAGCTCAGCTGGTGTCTTAGCAGACATTGCAAGACCAAGACGGGACTTACATGCCGCAGCCCACTCAACCGGCAGATATCCTCCAATTGGCTGTTATCAGCCACGGCGTGGACAGAGATTACAGATCTGGTGAGCATAAATCCACTCTCCAGCCTGCTCACCTCTTAGCAGCAGCATTCTTCTGGAGAAAGCAGCACCACGGATTTTTTTACTGGACTAGACAACAAAGGTTTTGTGGAGATAATGCCACTAACGGCAGTCCTTGTAGGCAAAGCCTGCAGAGTTGGACATGAAGCGAAATACATAATTCGTTCCTTTTTCATGAACATGGGCTGCTGAGCTGCTTTGGGGCTGCAGAAGTGATGCTTCTGCTTTTAAGTCACAGCATTAACACTTGGCTTCGATACATCTCAATCCTAAAAGCACTGGAAAAATCTCACCCTAATTCCACTTCCAAAAAACAACTGAGCGTTTTTTTGCAGGAGGCAGGGTTTGTCCAAACACCTTCCGGAGGATAAATGCGGGTGATGCAAACAAGAGTGTTGAAATGATGCTGGATTCAATGGACAATTGTCCAGCCCATAATTTCTACCAAGTTACCACACACCAATGAATAGTATTTCCCAGGCACATCATTCAAAAGCAAGTTTTAAGAGGAACACCTAGCTAAATATTCAGTAGTGATTATCCAAACCTCTGGCTGACTAATAATCCACTGTTCTCCCTGCCAGTATCTGAGAACATCAACATTACACGAGACTCACTAATGTTCTTTAAAATGGTACTTAAATATTAATTAACACCAGGAAACACTCAGGTGAGAGACCTGTCTTCAACTCTTTCTCCTTTGCTGGACTAAGCATGGTATTTAGGGATCTCTAGTATTCTTTTCTGACTGCTGTTCTGCAAAGGTTCCTTGAAGCGACGTGGAAGTACTTTGCTACTTTGCTACATCTGGAACCATGAGCTTTGTTTCTGCCTCATGCAAAATGAGCAGCAACTATATATCTGGCACATGTATCCTGAGACTTAACACTGGTCTGCTTCACACAACTAAATAATTAACTTTGTGAGCAAGCAAAGGATTTGCTGGTGACCCACTTCCCGAAGAGCCCGCATGAGGCTGCCAACAGTCTTGTTCCCCCACCACCAGAACAAACCTCTCACATCACTTTTGGCCTTCCCTCCATATTTTTCAATGCTCCAGCAAGTGTCTTGGAAGTTACTCAGCTATGGGAAAAAAAATAAATGGGAAAACTAAGGGTGCAAGGGTGTCTTTGGGTAAAGGCAAAGACAGAACCATCCCTTCAATAAGAGCAAAGCCACACCTTCCATGTATTCCACTGTAAATAGAATGCACACTGGCAGTTGGGTTTTGGTTTTTTTTTTTTTAATTAGTTTTTACAATTGAAGTGACATATCTTCTATCCACTTCTGACTAATTAATGCAGCACAGAGGTCCTGGAACTTCCCACCCCCACCTGTGGGTCTCAAGTGTCCACACGTCTGAAGTGGCAGGCAAACCTGCATACAGCTGTATTTCTGCTCTGCAGCTACATAACATACATTCCTCCCTGGGACCCCCCATTGTCAGCCCACCAGTTCGTCACCCACACACTCCCCTTCCCTCTCTGCTGGACCCTGCAAGAGGAAGAGGACAAGGAGGACAAGGGAGACTGCGCAATGGGCAACGGCACCTCATGGCCCAGATCCCCCTGGTGCCCCTGGCATTTTTGCCTGAAGACGCTAAAAGACACTGAACATCTCGTGTTTCTTTTCCTGTACCCTGCAGGAGTTGCCTCTTCCCATCCACCGTGTGATGGCAGAGCGAGGAGATGAGGTGCCTTATACAGCCACTCCAGGCAAAACCCTGGTCCCCAAGGGCAAGCTGTGTCCTTCTCTCCTCCCAGCTCTCCTAGCACCCATATGAGCCCAGAACAGAGGGGACTGTACTCAGTGTAGGCTCTTCTGCACTGACAAGACTGTCCTAGCAGAGACAGGGACTGCATCTCCATTAAAGGAGGTTTGCTGACTTGGTTTTATGGGTGCACCTACAGCAACAGGCCTGCTCCTTCACACAAATAACCAACTCCCTGTTTTTTTGCCACGTCCCCATCCCAGCTATGATTTATTTTCCCGATGTGGAGGGTACTATGGCTTGTGCATTGGCATCCAACACATCCTGGGAAGCTCCAGGGTACCCAAGGCATCTGCATGGCTTTGCAGCTAGAACAAAGGATTTACAGAAGTTCCTCAGTTCCTTTCTGGAGGAAAACATGGAATTGAGACTGATACCCTGGAGGCCATAAAACGGCACCAGACACTTATGTTTAGGTATCTGAATACCATCACTAATTCCATTAACAGTAATAGGTTCTTAGGCTCTTGTAGATTGCTATTTATAGACACCCAAATGCAGTTGTTTTCATCTGGAGCTGAAACCTGCTCTTCAGTCCCTGCAGAGTAGACCTGACCAACAGCTGCAAAGCCATTGCTATTTCAAATGCAGGATTTTTTCCCTCTAACAGCACACAGTCTATTACTGTTGTTGCACGTGGGAGTTCTTATCAGGACCTGATTGCACTCGACTCACAAACAGAAATAAGCAAATCTGACCTCAGCTTTTCAAAATGCAAGGGAAAGAAAAGGTTCAAAATTAAAAGCGTTCATGACACAATTAGCTCAAAGGTTTAGATAAACTAATTTACATGAGTACATCCAGGTTTTATTAGATGACAGAATGCCTTGCCATTACAGGTCATGTAGGCTGTCTGGTGAAGACAGTTAAAGCATGTTGGAATTTGTATAGAAAGAGCAGTTAAGTGTTTTATAAACAGACTGCATATGGCACTCCCAAAATTCAAGCACCCCTTGCTGCTAAATTGAAACTGAACAAAATAATAGCACACTCCAACCTTGGTATGTTTGATGTTTCATTCAGAGAAACAAATTCAAGAACGCTTCACCTTCTATTTCATGAGGCAATGCAGCTATTAAATTGGTTTAGTTTGTAACATTACCTCTGTTCCAAAAAACAAAAAAAAGACCTTTTTCCATAAAAAGGGAAAATTACTTCTAACTGGGCTGTCAGTGTAGCACTCTATATTTCCCCAGGATTCAGTCCTACACACGGAAACGTAATGCTCTTTTTTTCAACTCCAGCAATTACTAAAATAACAAAGGTGGGATTATGAGCAAAGAGCTTTCAGTTTGATCACGAACTTAAAATATAAAATACTTCAACTTGTCAAAATAAGATTGCACCCTTGAAAGATATGAGACTTTCATAAATGGAGAAACACCTTGGGAGAAGACTTTTAATGCTGGGATTAATTTATTAACTACCAGCAGCACGCTATTAACTGCCAAGACACATTGATCCTGAAGCCCTGTTTTCAAAAGGAAACATGCCCACCCCGATCCCATTCAAAGCGTCTCACCAAATCGCATCAGTCAAACCAACACGTTGGTTCAACATCCTTAAAATAAAGGTTCAGGCAGTGCAGGCAGTTAACTTCCACACCATGGCCCCTGGCAGGTAAGCTCAAACACCCCTCTGGCCCCCAATGATGGACTAGTACCACCAGACAGCTCAGTTCCCAGCTGTCCCACTTGTGATTGCATCTGAGACCTCCAGTGAGTCCAAGACCCAAAATTAACCAGGCATGTCTTATCAGCAATGCATAGGGAGGGGAATAATGGAGCTAATCAAGTTACAGCAGGGTGAGATATAATGTAAAATACATAATGTAGATGGGATTTAATAGGAAAAGGAGTATCCATATCATTATGCAAAGATGAGAGCTCTAGGAAACTTAAGGAACGTTGAGAGAAGTTTTTCATCCTGCAATAATGAAAGGTTGGCTTGATGACCTGCTTGATAAAGGGGAGAGCCTTTCTCATGACACTGTAAGTATTGAAGAAGATAAACTTTCTTCTCTTGATTAGTGGATTTGAAAATTCACTGTCAGAGATTTTAGAGCACCAGATGGCACATCCGGTATTTCTTTGTTATTATTATTTGTTACTATTATTGTCTCTGAATTTGTTATTTTCCTGTCCTGTAAGAACATCATGCCAGTTTTGCAGTTATGTACTGTACATTTTGAAATACAATTTGGAAGAAGTTTGCAATTACAAGACTGTCTCCACTTCTCATGGAGAACTTCATATTTTGAGTGTGAGGATCATTTCACAGTAACTCACGCTTCTTCAAATTAAAGTTCCTCAGGGTCACACAATAAAATGATCCCTCTGACTTAACAAGCCACCTATTTTGAAAATGAGAAAATGAAGTTCACCTGGGGATAAATTAGTGGTATAATATATATATAAATATAGTGGTATAATATATATATAAATGGGATAAATTAACAGCCCTGTGGATGCACCTACATAACCAAACTTCTCTCCTGTCTTCCTACTTTGCTTTGCACCTGAGCTGAGTGCACTGTGCCATTGCAAACACCAATTGCCTGGATGTTACCTCCTTGTTGAAAGGCTGACAGGTGGCCACGGGGCCCCGCGTGTGACTACGTCCTCCTGGAGCCACACGCACCCTGTGCTCTGGCAGTATTTCAGCAGCAGCCACGTCTCACATGTTTGTGTGGAGCCATGCAGAGGCCACAGGCTTTGCAATCTAGGGAAGAGGAGACGGGTTAGTCCTGCCTCAACAACAGCCCCGACAATGTGAAGATACACAGATGTATATCAAAGCAATGCTGAAAGGGGTCACTCTGGGAACACAGCTCAAAGCTGCAGCAAACGAAGGGGGCTCTGGCACAATTATTTAAAAACAAACTTTGGGAAAGAAGCAGAATCTTGGCAGCGCTCCAGTTACCTCTCCCAAGTACCTCCCAGCGCCAGCTGGACTTTTTCCAGCAAAGCCACCGATTATGTCTAACGCAGACAAAAGGCACAGAGGAGTCCGTGGTCCTTAAACGGGGCTCTAGTGAGAATGAGCTTCCTTTCCCCGTACCAGAGTCCATCCCAGGACCCAGAGAACAGAAAGCTCTTTCACCCCCGCAGGCGTGCTCGCAGAGTGGAAGCGTCTAGCCGGGCCCAAGCAAGTCACTGTGGGACTGCAGCGGTTTCAAATAAAAATAGTCTAACGGAGATATGTTTATAGAAACATCAAATTCCAGTTAAAAAAAAAAAGAAAAAAAAAGGCAATGTAAAGCATACTTCGCTTTTTATAAGGCATATTTAGCATTTTATAAGGTATACTTTCCCAAGTGAGGAATGGGAAGTTGCACAGACGTTGAAAGCACTCAGCCAGGCTTGGTGTTATTAAACCTTGGTCCAGTACAGTCACTCTGAAGCACCGCTCACTGCACAGTGCATTCTGTGTGCGCCTGCAAGTAACACAGAAAGATCTTAAGACAAGAATGATGTTCACTTTTGGCATGAAAATTTCAGTCTTTATCAGTATTGCAGATGTAAATAATTTTCCCATTCCCATCTGTGGCAAGCCTGGCAGACTGTGCTCCTGAGTAGTACCATTGAATCATTTGCTGCTTTGTCTCCTGCCTTTCCCAATAAGCCCCATGACAAGCTTGTTGGTGGCTTACATCACACTAACATCTTCCACGCAGGAGGTGGGTGTGGAAAGTGCAAAGGTCCACATGCCTGTTTCCTGCAATCTCCTATCTCCCAGCCTGTGCCTAAACCCCAGGCTAATTGTTCCACAGTTTTACCCTGATTACTCTTAAAAAGTTCTCAGCTTTTCACCCTGAATCTTGCTTACTACAGTTTAAGCCACACTACCTCTTATGTGATACTTTCTTCACAGCTGGAGAACTGCAACAGCCTTTCATAAAAAGAAGACTACTATTATGTCTCTCCTTCAGCCTTCTCTAGGCTCAAACAGTTTGCAGGAGTCGACTCTGTGGCAATGCTCTGGAATTTTCTGTTTCTCACACAGGAATAAAGCCATCTCTGAGAGGCATTTTAAAGAAAATTGCACTGCACTATTAGGAGAAGGCAACAACAGATGCTTGTCCAGAACTCTAAATGCTCCTTCTGGGAGAACATCAGTGTTGTTCTTTTGCAGAGGCACCTGCAAGAAAGCAGACAGTGTAATTATTTCAAAACAGTTACAATTCAGCAATGCAAACCATGCATAAATCTTCAAATTCAGGATTAAAGCTGAAAGATCCTACTCTGCAGCAACTGAAAACGCAAAATGACATTAGGAAAACCATAAATACTTCCCAGAACATAAAGTCATGTTCATAACTTTTCTATCTGCACCTGAAATGTAATATCTTAAGTCAACTCAGTAGAAGAACTTTGCTCAAAATTATTTCATCACAGAATCATATAATTTATTTAGTTCTCCCTTGAGAATCTGAATAGAGGCCACTATTTTCCAATTTTTAAAAGCGCTTTTAGTCTAATCTATTACATACATTTCTAAAATGTCTATCACTTCAGTTTCTTGGCATTCTTTAGATAATATTCACAACTTAAAGAATAACATATTGTGCTCCCCATCCCACATCCCCAAATCTTAGCTTTTGTGGATTCCTAAATGTTACCTACTACCTTGAGTAACTTTTTGGGAGGTAATTCCACAAGTACAAAGTCTGACTGGACAAAGTGGTATGTGATGCCCGAGAAATGTTAAGCACCTTTGTGTTCTATTGAATTAAGCTGAGTTTACTTTGAAGGATATAACACAAAACTAGGAGAAAGGCTGAATAAAATTCTACTTTGCATTAAAGGTTTATAGAAGTGAAACTGTAGTGGCACATCCATTGGTAGTATTAGTGAGCCTTTTTAATCACAGAATCATAAAACAGTTTGGGTTGGAAGTGACCTTTAAAAATCATCTAATCTAACCTCCTCTACAATGATCAGGGACATGAACTAGACCAGGTTGTTCAAAGCCCCATCCAACCTGGCCTTGAACGTTTCCAGGGATACTCCATCTACCGCCTCTCTGGGCAACCCATTTCAGTGTTTCACTACCCTCATTGTAAAAAATTTCTTCCTTATATCTAGTCTAAATATACCCTCTTTTAGTTTAAAGCCATTACCCCTTGACCTATCGCAACAGGCCCCACTGAAAAGCCTGTCCCTATCTTTCCTCTAGGCCCTCTTTAAGTACTGAAAGACTGCTCTAAGGTCTCCCTGGAGGCTTCTCTTCTCCAGGCTGAATAACGCCGACACCCTAAGCCTGTCCTTTTAGGAGAGGTGTTTCATCCTCCCTTATCAGTTACTGCTGAACGCTGCTATGATTTTGTAGCTGTGGACAGCCCCCGTGCGCTGGAGAACTCTTTACACAGAGCAGCTTGAGATTGAACCAAAGGTGAGAACCAGGAAAAGGGCTGATTTTGCCATCACTGAAATCTCCTCTCCAGACCTTTAAGACCTAAAACAGACACAGCAAATGGTGTTTGAGACAAGATCGATGGTGCTTAACAATGATGAAGTATGGTTTAATAGGAATAGTATTTATCCAAATCCAAGCACAAGGCTTCCTCAAGCCATCACGACTCATGCACAGGGCAGGCCTGGGTGGGAAAGCATCGGTAATGATGGGTTGGATCTTCATAGGAAACCCACTCCTGCTCCACTCACGCAAAACCCGCGTGTAAGAGCAAAAGGCCGCGGGTGCCTCTTCCTCTGCATGGGTGCACCCCGCTCAGGCACCCGACGCCGAGTCCCGCAGCCGCTAGGCCGCAGTCCTTGACAGCGCCACCCGCGGCCGTTCCCCGTAGCCCACCGACCCCTCCGCTGTAGACTCCGCCCACCCTGCAGGGAGGTCAAGTGGGTCCGGCCCGATGACACCCCGAGTCCCCCCGCTGCCCCTTCAGAGCACGATCTCCCCCCACAGCGCCCCCTGGGCAGGCGGGCAATCCCCATCGACGAGCTCGGCTGCTCGACACAGAGCCCTGCTCGGCGCTGCGGAGCGCGATTGTCTCTCCCGGAAGCGGGGAGGTTGTTGCCGTTTGTGAGGGAGACGGCGGCGGCGATGGCGGCGGCGGAGCAACTCTACCCGCGGAACTCCATCGAAGATGACTTCAACTATGGCACCAATGTGGCCTCGGCCAGCGTTCACATCCGCATGGGTAGGGACTGGGGATGAGTACGGCAGCCACACACCCCTTTTACCGACACCTCTCCCCCGACCGGGAGAGGCCTCTGCTGCCTCCCCTTGCTGGGCTGGCAAGAAGGGTGTCGAACCCCAGCGCTCCCAAACAGTTCCTCTCTGTTAAACGGCATCGCCTCTGGCGTTTAGCAGAACTCGGGTCCAGCGCAATGGTTTAATTTGCTGGGTGAAAGCCGTGAGTGTGGAGCCAAAGGTGTTACTTGGTCCGGGTTAAGAGAAAGAGCGGTGGCCAACGAAAACCTGGATTTTATCATCTCAGTGTATAGAGTACAGGTTTTTTTATCAGAGGGATTAAACTCTGATAGATACAGACTTGGTTTTCTTCAGGATGATGCATTTTTGAAGCCCAAACATGATGTGTAAGATGTATAAAAGCATATCTTTATGTCCTGAACCACTAATTACAGAATTATGGAGCCTTTTAGCTTAATTCTGGGTGTTTTTTTAAATTTTTTTCTAGCAATCTATATCTGTAGATAACCAATTCAGTACAATGAGAGTCACAAATGATGATAAATTACATTTAACATGGCAGAATCTTAATCAAGTAGATATTACTGTAAAATTTTTTCCTTTTTTAACGTTTATGTCTGTCTTCCATAGAACTTCCAAGTTAATCTTTCTTTAGGACCATTAGATACCAGTAATGTGATGGGGAAGGTATACTGTTAGTAATTCCGTAGTGAGTTTAGGTGTATGTAGTTTTAAAAATAGTCTGAAGTAAATTCCTTTAATTTTTTTTTTTTATTTCTTTTGTTGTTGTTTAAATAATGCCATCTAGGAATAAATGGCTTCTTAACACTGTGCTTTTTCATGACTAAATAGTTTCTAATAGTTCCAAATCAAATAGAAAACTTTTATCTGATATGCTGTTGATCTTTGTAATGTAACTCAAAAGTGATTGCGGTTTTGTTTTCCTTATTCTAGCTTTTCTACGGAAAGTTTACAGTATTCTTTCCATTCAAGTTCTTTTGACCACAGTCACATCTGCAATTTTTCTGTATTCTACTGGTGTACAGGCATTTGTTCATGAAAGGTAAATACTAAAATGAAATGGGGCTGTTTTATTGTGTGTTAAGTATACTTTGTGTAGTATTTTGCTCTGGAACACTTCAGTATTCCTAATAAATTTTATACCCTGTGTTTTTATTCTGAAATAGAAATTTTATAACCTGGATAGGAAATAACATTTCTTCTCCTTGGTTTATTAATAAGATTTATTTTTATTATCATTAAAGTTTATCTTAATACTTTATGAATAGTGCTTATTTTAATATTTAAGCTATCAAAACCTATACATCAGTTGCAGATGATTCCAGTTATTGGCATTTCTTGTTTCATGATCTAAATATCTGCTTTTAGAATCTGTTTGGAATGCTAGTGTTTATAAGTACCTCTTCCAAAAAGCTGAATCATGTTTTACTTCTCTCGTTTCTTCATCTTCTTTTGTATTTTGCTTTTGGGTTTTTTTCCCCCTGAAAACTAGTCTGCTATAATTCCTGTGGGCTTGCTTCTTTTTGCCTGTCAGGTTTCCAGGAGAAAAAAACAAGTCTTAAAATCAAAGTGGTGCACAGGCAGGGGAAAAGAACAGCTGGGGAAAGGAGGAGGGCACTGAGTCCTGTTTCTGATTTCCCCCAAGTGCACTTCCGGAGTTTGCTTTTACTTTCACTTCATAGCCCTAAAGCAGAAGGAGCATCAAGCACTATATGAAAGTTTCGGTATCAGCTATACTGAAAAAGTATAAAACAACAGTTTTATATTTAAATTTGATAATTGAAAAATCGTCCTGCTGTCTCAGAACTGTTGTGGTTTTCTATTTGATTTTTGTCTAGCTTTTACTTGGAGGGCTGCTTGAATGATTTAATTATAGTGATATTTACTGGTCAGTGCTGGTTTTCTTTGGTACAGTTATTGCCCATGTTTGTTGCATTCAGGTGCTTGTAAAAAACAGTTCAAAAAACAGTTCCCTGAATGTGGAGTTCTTAATAGGCAAAATAGTACATATAGTTTAATACTGGTGGATTTTTCTCTTCATATGTGTTTATCTGTAGGTGATGGATTCCTGGACAATCTTTACCTTCAGTATGAAAAAAATAATCTTTGTGACTGTACTGTTTTTAACTGATTATCTGTGGTGGTATGTTTTAGAGCAGATGTAAAACTTGCTTAACATTTACTTTGCATATACAGAGTACAGTATACAGTATCTTTACCTAGGTGATCACATAAATGCTTGGTTTTATATAAACTGCTCTTTAGTCTTCCAGATATTTTAATTTCGGTTACTTTTTTGTATGGAACTTTACAGGCCTGCATTGCTTTTGTTGTCTGCGTTTGGATCTTTGGCTATAATTGTGGCACTGACCATCTACAGACACCAACATCCTGTTAATTTATACCTGCTTTTTGGATTTGTAAGTATTTCTACCAATTCAATTTTAATAAACCCTGGAATGTCTTTTATTGTGATGAACCTGAAGCAAACTAGCGGTAGCTAATTTGTTTTTCTTGTATTCCTTGAAAGATACCCTATATGCTCATGAAGTTCTGAGTTATTTTTTTGGATGTTCTATCCAGAAGTTGTTCCTAGGTAGCCTCTCCTTGAGGTTACTTCCAGCATTTTTTTAAGGAAGAATGTTAGAACTTGGAACCAGGTTGTGCAAACTTTTTTTTTTTTTTATTTTGTGTGTATATAATATATCTGTCTGTCTGCTCTCATTGTTCTGTTGATGTCAGTGATTTTTCTATGAAATTGCTCTGTCGGAAAGAAGGAGGCATTTCTCTTACCTTATTTAATGGACAGCTTCCAGCAGAGACCCAAATGCAACCAGCCAGCCATAGGTGTTTATTTTATTAATAGTTTTCTTTTTTATGCTAATTTCTGAGCATATTTCCTAAACAGGCAGGTCGATCAGAGCTGTCCTGAAATTTCAGTCTCCTGCAAATTTGTAAGTAGGGGTAACTGTTGCTCTAGAATGTCTTAGGTTATGTAGCAAAGAGTGTCTTCTGAAAAGTAGTAATGGAACCACTGGAAATGGATGCTTTGGAGTTGCCTAAATTGTATTTGTTATACACCAAAGCTGTCTTCCCATTGTATAAGTAAGTAGACTGTTTAACTTGTAATGCAGTTACATGCTTCCTGACTTTGTAACTCTTGCAGGAGAGTGAAATCTTTAAAAACTTTCAGCAAGTGCAGCTGTAACAAGGAGTGATGTAACAATTTGGCCAAATGTGGTGTAGGAGTTTGTGGTGTGACAGTTTAAGTATTACATTGTGTAGGAAGAGAAGGGTTCAAATCTGTGTGTCCTAAAGTGGTTTAAACAAAATATGGGTTAAATGTTCCCTTATTTCTGATCTCTTGGTTCATGCCATACTTTTCTCATCTTTTATTGTAATGAAACTTAATTTGAAATTACCTTTTAGAAAAACTGAAGGCTCATACCAGGCTTCAGCCCAGATGTGAATATGGTTGACTTGTAGGTAGCTGTTTCAAAACAAGGACAAGTGGGAAAAGGAAATTGATGCAGACGCTTAGCTGTCTAATGAGATGTTAAGAATGCTAGATAAAAGTATTTCAAATATTGATAAGTATGCAAAAAGCTGGAAACAGTTAATTTCTAGTATCAGCTCAGGGACATTTTATAGCTTCTTGAATACTTTGTAAGAAGTGTGATGAGAGTGCTGAGTGCTTTGAATAGAAAACCTAAACGGTGTTTTTCTGTAGGGGCCATCTCTCACTTACTTTCAGTTTACATTGTGTTATTTCTGTGTAACACAACAACTCCCTGCACAGTAAGACAGTACGACTGCCATTTTCTTGTTGAAAATTAAACATGTTTTCTTATACAAAGACTTAACAGCGGAGCTAATGTAACACATGCTGGGATATATGTAGCAGAATGGAGCTCATTGCATGTGAAGTCTCTGTGTGTTTTGTGAGGGGTATTTTGTCCTTGTAACTTAATTCTTTTTTTACTTCTTGTAGACCCTGCTGGAAGCACTGACAGTTGCCATTACAGGTAAATAGGCTGATTCCTTAAACAAATTGGAAAAGGAATTCATATGTTGTACTAATTGTCATCTGAGATGCTTAGATGTGACTAAAGTGATTAAAAAAAATCTCCTGTTTGAAAATTTGAATTTAGCTGTTTAATGAGTGTAGCAAAAAACAGGAAATCAAGGGAGAAAAGTGGATTCTGATCTAGAACTGAAACTGTATAAACCTGTGAGAAATGAATTGTGCCATCCATTCTTGCAGTACAGCTAGCAACGCTCTTTCCTATATGGCAACTCCCAGCAGAGCTGATCTCCAAATGAAATAACCTTATTTTCTCCCTTGGTTTCCTCCAAGGGAGTTACTTTGAGTTTGGAGAGTTCCGTACTTTATTGTCAAGGTTGAGATGGAGCATTGTGTGGACAAGTTATAGCATCACCTTGCACTATAGCTTCCAGCATAAGTTGAACTCACTTCATTATGCTTTATGGTCTCCTGCAAAAAAAAAAAAAACACCCAAAAAGGACGTTTGAAGACAGGAGAGAGTAAGGAGGAAGGAGAGAAGAAAAAGGTCCACTCATTTCTCTTCTCTTTCCCTTCCTACTGTCTAACAAAAACTTTTATGAGCCTTTACAGAGTTCCAGTTCTCTTGTGATTATTTTTTTTTGTGTGTTTCAGTATCCTGAAAAATCCAGCTAGCTTTTTGCTAGCTCACATATCTAGGCTTAAAAATACTTATTTTCTTTTCTTAAAATTTATGTTATTGTGAGAAGGGAGGATCTGTTATCTCCATTTAAGAAGCTACAACTGTCAAACTTAGCTAGTGCAAGGGTCCCTGAGTCCTGTGATGTGATTTTTGAAATGCAAAGACATGTTCAGGCATAATTTACTTTTTATGTTCACAGTTAACATTTTTTTTTTCCTGTCTGTGAAAGTTTAAACTTCTCTTTCCTCAAAAGATAACTTAGCAAATCTGTAGTGTGGTGTTCTTTAAGTGACAGTTTACTCCTGTTTATAGTGAGTTTCTATGACGTGTCCATCGTCTTGCAAGCCTTTATCCTTACTACTGCTGTGTTTCTTGGGCTGACCGCATACACCTTGCAGTCAAAGAGGGACTTCAGCAAATTTGGAGCAGGGTATGTTTTCATATTGGTGATCTTTTTCTTTGTTTCCTTTGGTTTTTCTTAAGCTTTTCCTTTTTTTAACAGAAGTTTTGCACATATATTAATGAATACAATAAATTAATTCAAGGGAACGGTGAGGTTGTTTATTTTGAATTACTGTTTTTATGTAGTTCTGCTTTCTTGGTAAGAAATTATTTTCTGTGATTATGATTCTTAAAACCATAATATTACACTAGAAAACTAGGTTAGATTTTTCACTGAGACAGAAGGCAGCTGCTTCAAATATTTTTAAAAAAGTAAAGTTAAAGCATAACTTTTGACATCTTTATAAAACCGAGTTTTATTGCTGGTACCAATGAACAGTTGGCATCCAAACATTATAGACATTTACTTACCAAATGTACTATGAAGAGGTGTTATAGGAAGGGAAGAGATTTAAAGTAAAATTTAAAAGAAAAAGACACCATTGCTCACAGTTGTAATTTTATTTTCAGCCTCTTCACCTGTTTGTGGATTCTAATCTTCTCCGGTTTCTTGAGGGTAAGATACCTTGTGTTCAAGGTTAAAAAATATTCTTTAAAATCAATGTATTACTAACTTCCAGTATAACAAAAATGTTTTGGACAGTCCAATACAGCTTAATAAAAGAAAATTCCCAACCAGATCCATTACTATTGTAGATTGTGCTGGTGATCTTTAACCATGTATTTCCAATTCAAATTTTTGTTGGATGCTGTTCTTGCTAATGTAACAGAGGTGTTTGCATTGATTGGCAACATTTGCCAGTCAAGATACACTACTTGATTAAGAGAATGGGAAGGAGATTTGGGTTTTAATTGTATTGTGTTTTTCTAATTTTTCTGCTGCTGTTAATATTCTGGTGGAGGCACTTGTACTCCTGCAAAGAGACTGTGTGACTGGGGACTGTGTAAAACAAGAACATTGAAATGTCATCCTAATATTGTATTTGTGTGTACATAACAGTAAAAGATGGTGTGTATCCTTCTTTAAAGTGTGGCATATCATGCAGGGATTTTAATAATAAAAAGAAATTGAAAATTTTTTTCATGTTTCATTTGCCTCCAGCTGTTTTTCTACAGTGAGACAATAGAGTTGGTGTTTGCTGCTGCCGGAGCTCTCCTGTTCTGTGGATTTATTATTTACGACACTCATTTGCTGATGCACAAATTATCCCCTGAAGAGTACATACTGGCTGCAATCAATCTCTACTTGGACATCATCAATCTGTTCTTACACCTGCTGCGTTTACTGGAAGCATTTAATAAAAAGTAGACCAAAACAGCGGGATTTGACTATAGCATATATAAAGTTAAGTACCTAAATAGCATTTGGATGATCTACAAACTGTATGGTCCTGTCTTCTAGAGACTGAATCTTTACTACATTTTCATTCCATGAATACTGATCCCTCCTTGGGGAAAAAAAAAAAAAAAAGAAAGAAAAGGGCTTTTTATGTAGCTAAAGTTCTTCTCTAGGATATATATTTTATGTAGTTAACATCTTGTCATTCTTTTGGTCACTTTTTTAATCACTTTAATTTGCACTTGACATGATTTCACGATTAAAACCTCCGCCAACTGCCGATTCCTCCAGAGTAAGGCTCTTGCTGCTCTTCTGCAGCTGCTGGAGCGGCTTCCTTTGGGACTGTTGTGTGTGTGCCGCGTAAGTGTAGCCTGAGTTTATCACTGTGCGATGTTTTACTAAGCTAAAATTGTTTCTAGCTTATGTTTGGTAAAATGGAACACTGTCTCTAACACAGATACTCTGTTCTCCTTAAGGGCTCTGAGATTATTGTGTAAACCGGGAGGGTGTTAAAGCAATTGAAGGGTATGGTCTTCATATAAGTATTATTTATTGCCTGTCTTTCAGTGTTCTGAAAAATCATTTGGAGAGGGATTCTGGCGTTTTATCAGCCTGTGTGTTATTAAGGTTAATTGCCTGTCAATAAAAGTTGGGGAAACTTTAGTCTGTTCTTGCAGTCGAGTCTGGAGGACGTTGGGGCGCTGAGAAGGAGCACTGCCAGCCCTCACCAGGCAGGGGACAGGGGCTGCTCTCCAGGCTGGTGAGATCCTGGAAGGGCAGAAAACATTGGGAAAGGCTCGCTTTCTGCATATTCGGCGTTTCTTGTTAGTGCCCATCTGTCCTGTGCCAGCCAGAGGTTAGCAAGAAGGTGACAACGTGCATGGGAACCGTCCTGTGTCCCACCACCAACAGCGACAACACCCGTTTTCCGTGCAGGGGCTTGACCAAGGCAGGTGTGGTGATTTCTCTCTTCTGCCCTTAAGAAAAAGTGGAAGCAGCTAAAAAGAAAACATCACCTCGGTGCCCGCAGCTGGTCCGTGGCCCGAGCATAGGGTAGGAAGCCCCCGGGGTTCGCCTTCCTCCCGCCGGCAGCCGGAGCGGCGGGGGTTGCGCGCCCACTCGGAGAGTTACGGTAGAAGCTGCCGTACCGCGGGGAAGCTCTCAGAGGGCGAGGGCCTGACGCGTCATCCCGTCCCACCCTGCGCGTGCGCGGAGAGGGAGGGCGGTCTAGCGCGAAGGCGAGCGGAGGCCTCGTGCGCGGTCGGGGTGAGTGGCGGGTGTGGGGGGAGGGGTAGCTCCGTGTCCGCGCGCGACGCGGTCGTTGGGACCGTTGGGGTTGGGGGTGGGGGTGGCAGCCAAGGTGATGGCGCCCGCGCCGCCTTTAACGGCTTTTCTGGCCTGCGCTTCGCTCTCGCTCTCACTGTTCGCCTCTTACCCCCTCTCAGGCCATGGCGAAGAGCCTGAGGAGCAAATGGAGGAGGAAGATGCGGGCGGAGAAGAGGAAGAAAAACGCCCCCAAGGAGCTGGAGAGGCTGAAAAAAATCCTGGGAACCAACGCGGATGTCGTCATGGCGGAGGTCAAGGAGGTGGCCACCGTGGTGTCCCCCAAAACAGTCCTCGAGCAGGCGGGTGAGTTGGGTTCCGGCTGGGCGGTGCGGGAATCCCGGGGGCGGGGAGGAGGGCCCCGCTGGCGTCGCCGGACCAGCCCGCGGAAGTGCCCGGGCCAGGTGTCAGGGCGCCCCGGGTTGCCCACGACCTGCCTTTTGCGTGCCCCGCTCTCTTTTCCTCCCGCCTCCTCCGCCCCCTTCCGCCGGTCACGTTTATTTTTACATTTCTCTTCACTGTACCGGTTGCACTACACCTCCCTTGCAGCCACCTAAGTGCAGGGACGTCCCGCGCGTATTATTGTTCCTGTCATTTCCACTATCGTGATCAGATTTAGGATTATTGCAGGTTGAGAATAGTGAGTTGGAACACCAAATCTTCACCTTTTAAAGCCAAAGCGTGATATTAAATCATCGAATCTGGTCATTTCATGACATTAGCTTCTATATTGCATCTGGTCACTTGCAGAAGAAGCTGTTAACATTTGATTTAAAGTCTGTAGTGTCTTATGAAGAGACATCTCTTTGTGAAGACATCAAGTGAGGATTTGTCACTTAGTTGTACCAATCGCAGGCTTATATTTGCTGTTAAACTGGAGATGGGATATAATTTCCCTCCTAGTTTAAGGAAGACACTAAGCATATAAAAGTTGGACCTAAATCTAAAGTAATTTTGTAGATATTAAGAATAGAGTGCTTTATGTATTTTTTTTTTCCTTTTTAAATATTCTGTCTGGGTAGGAAATATATTGTAGGGGTTTTAGGGACACTGGTTTTGTATGGTAATTAATGCTGCATTGTACAGGGAGCGGGAGGTATTGAGTGTCTACAGGTAATGCCATCTTCCTCACTGTTCCTCACTGAGTTGGATGTAATCTGTAAAGGAAGTAACCCAGGAAGTGGAGACAGAAGTTTGAAGTAGCTATGTACTGGACAGGAGTCAGAAAGACACCATCTCTTTCTAAAACTGCAGTCCAAACTAAATCATAGTCCTTTTAGCTTCTCCAATTTAGGCTACTTAAGCTGTTATGATATTGCTGATGTGAGCTTTTTATGTGGCGTGCAGACGTCTCTTGAGACACCATGGTGGGGATATAAAATAATGCTAGTAATCACTGGCAGTCATGCAGCCACTTTTGTCAGTGTTTAAGAAATTAGGGAAGACAGGAAAGTGTTGTGAGGTTGAGAAGCAGAGCCTGTAAACTATATGGAAAATGGAAATAGGGTGCTATATAAAAATACTTGCCCGATTAAGGCTAGTTTGGAGTATAACTTGTAATTTTATATGTGGTTCTGATTTGTCCCACAGACCAGATGTAAAAGTTGTTCTTTATGGGATTGTTAAAATTGAATTTCAAAAATGTTTTGGAAAATTGTCAGCCTTCTGGTCCTGAAGCTGGGTGAAACGTCATTGTCCTAAACCTAGTTTCTGGCTTTTTGTCATTCCTGCACCCACTTCCAGGTCTGCTGGCAATTTTTCTACAGGTGGCCAATTTCACTTGGTCTTTGTAGAGAGATAGCAGCTCGGAAATACCTAAGAATATATATATATTCACAGAACAACTACAAGGTTTTTGAAAATAATGGTGTTGTCTTTGAGTAGAAGGGACTCAAGTGAAGTGAGAAGTGACTGAAGTAATTGAAAGCTTCATCCAGCATATGCACTTTTCATAGATAGGTTAATAATCTTCTAGCCTAAGGAAGTATGTAAGTGTACATTTAGGGACATTTTCCTGTGTTACCTTAAGGTATTTTTCACAGCACAGAATCACAGAATATCAGGGATTGGAAGGGACCTTGAAAGTTCATCTAGTCCAAAGCACACTGTGAAATAAATATTTTTTTCTTCAGTTTTTGTTGTTAGGAAAAAAAATAATGGAAAGTCTTACTAGTCTTTAGTCAAAAAAAGGTTTTGTAGCTGTTTTTAAAACTTTGTGGACATGTACATGTTTTTCAAGATAATTGTATTCATTGAGTCTGCTTTGATAACCTCCTTATATATTTTTTCTTTCTTGGTCCTTTTTTCTTTGTCTTTTAACCCCTTTGATAGGTGTTCTTTGTGTCCTTGGACCACTTCTGTTCAGTAACATTCTTCCTGTTACTGATTCCTGCAGCATCCTTGAGATTGCAAAGGATGATGAAAATGTTGTGCCATGTGAACAACTGATATTTTTTGTCCAGAAGTAGTTCTTCATTTAGTTAATGTTGCAGCTGACATTTATTGCGGATGTGCTTTTTTGCAGTCAATATTGGTTTAACAGATTATCCTCAATTGTATGGTGGGATG
Organism: Nycticryphes semicollaris; assembly: GCA_013400055.1. Taxonomy (NCBI): domain Eukaryota; kingdom Metazoa; phylum Chordata; class Aves; order Charadriiformes; family Rostratulidae; genus Nycticryphes; species Nycticryphes semicollaris. The sequence goes on along the minus strand of VXBJ01001356.1, from coordinate 117,192 downwards.
GGAATCAGAGAAGCTTATATGTGTAGAGTTGGTTTTCTTGGGGTGTTGGTTTTTTTTGTGTGTTGTGCTGTTGGGAAGCCATCTCTCCTAGGATATTTGGGAAATAATGCTGTTAAGAAGGCTTCACGTGGCATTTCCCTGACGTCTCAGGAGGTTTCTGGAGCTGGGCCTTTTCTTCATGAGCTTTGTTTCTCAACATCAGACAGGCACAACGTAAAAGAAAAAAGTCTTTTTTCCTTCCTGTAAAATCTAGTGATAAAACTTTTGGAGTTGCTCATGGATGGTCTGGAAACAAGGTTGAAACTAAGTAAAAGAGCACAGTACAAATCTGTACTTAACAAGGCGGTCCTCTTGTAGCCTTGTTGTCTCACCAAGACGTCCTGTGGTATTAGCTAGCTGGGGATGCTGTTTTTGAGAGTGATCATATCACAGGCAGTCTTCCTGATCTGAGAGATTAATCCTCTCTTTCTGTCTCTAAATATATTGAACTTGGCCTCGTGCTCTCATCTTCAGGCAGATGTACCATCACTAAGTCACAATCGGCTTCTCTATTCTCTTTACCTATCTTCGTCTTCCACTCAAGTGAATTGATTTTTTTTTTTTTTAGAACATATCTTAAACATTACATCATAAAAAGCATTTAATTGTGCATATGTTTCAATAAGCCTATGGCTTCCTGTATGGTTGCAGCTTTTGATGGAGACCACACACAATGTTTTTAAAAGCAGTATTGGAACAGACGGCAGACTGAAGAATAAGGTGTTTTGCCCAGACATGGGCCTTTAGGGAAAATTCTGCGTATTTACTATCAGCTGTTGAAGTTCCTGGGTTGCAGTTGTATTGGTTTGGAAAGAACTTTCTGAATAAAGCATTCAGTTCTCTACTACAGATACTGTTATGCTTAGGAATATTTTTATCATTTTGGGGAATCTGGTAATAAAATAGCTTCTATGAAGCCAATTCGTGTATTTTACTCACTATAAATGCCTTTCTTTTTCAGATGACGGTAAAATGGACATAGATAATAAACGAAACAAAAAAACTCTTCTGGACCAGCATGGACAGTACCCAATATGGATGAATTCCAGGCAGAGAAAGAAGCTCAAGGCACAGCGTGTTAAAGGGAAAAAAAAATCAAAACCGGCCAAAGGCCTAGCCTGGTGAAATCAGAGTTTTGTAAAATCTTGCCTATTTTACCCACAAAATAAATGTCCCAAATAGTTACGTGATATTTTTGTGCCTGGCCATCGAGTGTAATTTATTGTGTTGCAGGAATTTTTGAAGAGACTGTTAGGCCAATAAGTGATGAAAGCAGTATCAACTTGGTGTCTGTCAAAAAAAAATATACAAAAAGCAAGCTGAGTGCCTTTGAATAGACTAAATATCTTCTGTTTTCTTGAGGAGAAAGGGTCTTCATCTTTTGTATTGTGAATGCTGAAAATGCTAAAGGAAATCCTTAAAATAGTGAAACTATAAATAGTTTTTGTACTGCGGTATTTGTCAGCGTAACTCATCTTTTACTAAATTTAACCAAAGAATTCTGTAAACTCACCATATCCTTTAAGTGATTCTGTAAAATTACTTCTGTTGTGCCAATCTGTATTGCTTTTTAACATCTGGTAATTAAGGAAAATGGGTCTTTAACATGTAACTTCAAGGAGATTATACATTGGTATCAACACCAAGGCTTCATGAAACTTCTGTCAGTAAAAAGACAGTGTCAGTCCGACTTCAGTTCACAAAGAGAAAGCTGTTGGAACAAAGAAGTGTTTCAGTGCTGTCTGCAACTGAAGTATTGTAGGAACTAACTAACTGAAAGTAAAGCTGATTCTTTTATTATTAATATGAGAGAATGCAACTGCATAGACTGGAAATAAAAAGTTTTATTTAAAACCTTTTCCAAGTTTTAGCAAAGTAAATGAGAATTTACTTTTCCATATGTATTTTCAGTAGCCTTTTATTCCTCTCAAAACGGTACTCATCTATCATACTTTACAATGTGGGCATAGGATAAAATATTGCACAATCGCATAACAGATGCCATTTATATGTGATTAGCTACAGTTGGTTGCATATTGCTTGGCAATAACATGTGATGACAGATGTAAGAATTGGTTGCCCTGAAAGCTTGAGTTTTTAAAATGCCTCTCATTTAAAGGATGGAAATAATTACAGTACCAGTCCTGCAGTATGTTCCCTGTTGAAGTACCGTTCATCGATACAGAGCATAACCTTTGTCCATCTTCATCCAAAATGGGATCCATGTTCTGTAATTCCCTGCAAATTCATATGTGTCTGTTGTGATAACTTGGACATAGGAAACAGGATTTATCTTTTAGAAGTAATTATACTAACTATGCTGTACTAAAATCCACTAAGAAGAACTTAACCTGGTAGAATATTCATTTTTTTTCCTGAAAAATACAGTAGGTTTTTTGTTATTGATAAAGGAAAGTGCTCTGCTTAGATGAAGAACTACAAAGGTGTTGGAGGAAGTACCAGTCCATCTCTTGTTTTCACATACATTGACAGTTAAGGAGACTTGGGAAGATGTGTAGATCTAAGTTTACCAAATTTTATGCCATTAATAACTTTGTACTTCAAAACTATTTCCATTAAGTCAGTAATACCACAATTAAAAATGTACTGCTTTAAATTATTTATTTTTTAAAATTAGATCATGGGTCTAGATTTATGTATCAAATGTGTTAGCATTTAGATTGGTACTACTTTAAAACTGATTAATATGGAGGAAAGGTTCATAATTATGTTTATTATCATATATATTTTTAATGGAATTAAACGAGCAGTCAGTTTATATTTCTTTACTATTTTAATGACGTAGGCTGTATTTTGGTTAATGAAACTTTCAAGAGTTCTTGGGTTTAAGTGCTAACAATATGCTTTTCTGTAAACACAGCGCTATTTTTGATATGCTCGTGTGTAAATCGGGTTACTCTCAGGCTGCTGGTGGGAAAGCAGACTCTTTTTCCTGAGGGGAGATAATCAAACTGGCAAAGGGCTCCCATGTAAGTGTATGGGTTCAGAGTCAGGTTTTTTTTTCCTTCTTCAGGTGCGCGGCCGAACGCTGTGTCTCATCTTAATCAAGGGTGCTTCACCCTCTCCTCTCTCTTCTGAGTTGTTCCGGTTCTGCCTCTGCTCCTGCCTCTCTAAGAGAAAATGATCTGCACAACTGAGTCCTCTTCCTGCTGCTTTTGTGACCAGGTTAGGGATCTGAATCTCAAATGAGAGACAGCAGATGCTGCAGTGATCTTTTATTTAGCCGTTGCTTCCTACCAGCTGAAACAATACTGCCTCTGTGAGGTATTTCCTTCCTGGTGTCCACAGGATAAAGTCAAACAGGTTTACTTTTTAAACTACAGATACTTTAAGACATCCTGTTTGATTTTTATTTTTTTTTCATTATTTTTTGAGCTGAAACAGAGGGTAAGAAAGGAATAAACCCCAGTCTTTACTGGAAGGCAGCGCTTAGTCCAGTACCAGGTTCTGTGTAAAACATCACAGCTCACTCGGGTGAGGCAGAACTCTCTGGGCCAGGAAGGATTTCGAGAGCCTGGTTGGGAGGGATCTGTTGTACAGGCTGGAAGGCTCGCTTGGAGACAGGCAGCAGGAACCTGGCTAAATGTGCAGCACGGATGTAACCTCAGAGCTTGAGTCACAGATGGAGCAGGGAAATTTTACCTTCTAGGATTTCAGCATGTTCTATATATGGATATTGTAATTTTGTGTTTGGAATTCACTTTAGATCTGCTTTGAGCAGCTGTTTTTGAACGTAAGTACGACCTTTTTAGTCACTATTGAATATTCGATTTACATTGATGAAGCAGAACCACATTCTGTTAGATGGAAAAAAAAAAAGCAAACCATTTTTTTTCTCTACAAGAGGAGGTGAATTTAAACATAACTAGGTTTTGCCTGAACTACATGTTTTAAAACCCTGTAGACCAATTTCCTAAGAATTAAGCTACCTGCCTCTAAATATTGTGATTATATCACAGTTTTTTGATCTTTATCTAGCAATTTTTTAAAGTTGTGGTTGGGGAGCGAAGCTTGCAGTCGATGAAAGAAAATGATGGCGTAACTTGAAATTGCATCACTTCAATGCATAACTGAATTGGCGTTGAGGGGGGTTTTTTTGTGTGTGTGTGTGTGTAACCACTGTTGTGAAACTGCTCTTGTTGAAAATTCCTGCTGCTGGAGCTCTGCCACCTACCTGCAAAGTGCTGTGGTAGCTGTATTTTGTGGACCTACAAACAGGTAGGTGAGATAGCGCAGGGCTGTTCCGAGCTACGGGCATAAACGCCAGAACCAAAAGAATTAAATGCTGTCATTTTACTGATTTGTGATACTGTGTATTTCATTAGTGCCGTGTTTGTGTGTATGAAGTGTGTGTGTGTGTATAGTATAAAATCTGCATTAGCAAACTGCTAAATGCCCTGCAGATTGTTGGCAGCTTCTTGGGGGGACACACAGTGTCTGCCCTTTTTGAGGCAATACGCAGGACTTGGGTTTAAAGTGAGTTATTTCAGATGCCTAAAATAACCAGTGGTGGTGCAGTTCCCAGGCTTTTCTGGTAACTAGTTCCTTCTCTGGGCCACCTTTTTTTTTTTTGCATTGTGTAGTCAAGCGGGTTGGGGAACGAATCTGAGATACTAAAATAATAAAAATACTCTTTTGTTTTGGTTTGGGTTTTTTTTTCCAGCTGGATTGGTTTCCAGCCTTACTCTGCAATGGGTGGTGTCGGTAGGAGGCGATGGAAGACTGGGAGCAAAGAGCTGGTGAAGGCAGGGCTGCATGAGGAGATCCTCTGGCTGAACGCACTGCGTGCTGAGCTGGGTTCTCCTGTGCCCCCTTTTCTCCTGCGGCACTAACAGCTCTATTTCTTGATGCGGGCACCGCGCAGTAGAGCGTTTGGAAGATGGGGAGAGGTTCTGGGGCTGAGGTCAAGCAAGGGGTGGTTTTGAAAGTAGTTTTTTTATTCAACAGAGGTTATAGTATTAGAAACATTGAAGTGAGTGTTCTTTCTTACGGTCCCCGTTCAGTTTTGCTGTAACACTCGGCCAGCGTTGGCTCTGCTGGTGCATGTAGTCAGCTGCGAGATTTTTACAGATTCTTCCAGTTTGCTTTATCTTTGGCTTTATCTGCAGCTGACGCTGTGGTTATAGAGGAGACTAAATTTGGCTTGGGGATGTCTGGTGCTGGAGGAAGAATGTCATGGCCACATGATGCAAAGTGTTCCTCTGATACATGGTCACAACTGGGTTTTTTTATTTATTTTTAATTTTTTTTAAACAAAAGCAGCCCTCCTCTGTAAAAATGCTTTATACTGGGTGTCTGCTTCTAGTATGCTACCTTTTCCTCCTGCAGTGTAAAGTCACTTGGGTTCTAGTGAATTTGATGAAAGCTGGATGTCTGATCTGTATCAGATTTGTGGTGTGAATTTGTCTGGTATTAAAGATTATAGGAGTACAGCCTGAGCATTGCAGAAATCTGAGAGGGGCAAACAATCTATAATTGAGTTGTGGCAGTTGTGGGGATGATTAGAGTCTGAAACAATAGCTGTGAATTGCTCTCCTCAGGCCAGGGTTTTGCCATCAATTTTAGCTTATCTAAGGGTGAGGTTTCAGGGGGGACTGAGCCATCTGATAGCTCACTGCTGCAGGAAGAGGCTCTTCTTTTCAACTTTTTCCCCTCCCTTCTCCAGCTGTGCTGCCCAACTCATGATTTACTGCTTCAGGAGAAACAGACATGGGGATTTTATTTATTTATTCATTCATTTATTTTCCTCTGGTCTAAAAGTGAGAGAGAGCTGACAAGTAAGCACTGCGTAGTTCTGAGAGGCCCCCAGTGCCCGCTGTCCTTTTATTCGTCCTACTAGGCTACTCCAGGGTTCTGATTTCAGCTTTGCCTTATCAACAGCATCCAGAGGAAAAGAGAAGGCAGAACAGCAAGAGGATGGGCTTTTGCTCTCCCCCCCCTCCCCTTCCCTCTTCCCAGTCACTTTAACATCATTCTCACAGGCTTCTAGTTTTTCTGCTGCACATTTATTGATAGAAAAGGTCTGAAAAGTTAGAAGCAGTACGTGGTGTGGTGGCGGAGGGTTGTGTGCCGAGGGTCCTACACAAGGTAGCGTGAGGACTGCTTTATGAAGGGCTTCGATACAGAGACCAAACAATCAGTGACTTGTCTTTCTCTGATTTCAATTCAATCAACTTAATCGGGAAACTATGAAGGTTATGAGTTGGATTCCGGTTTGGTAAGCTCTTATGTGGCATCTTTTCTTGCTTCTAAGGCTTCTAAAGTCTGGATGTAGATTTTACAGCATTTTTAAATTTCCACCTTTAACCAGAAATTGCATTTGTGGACAGTATTTCAGAAAACAAAGGCGCATTTGTTGTCTCGGAGGTGCTCGTCCAACTCGGTCCCACAGATCCCTCCATACCTGTAGCTGTATACGTGACACATGTATAATGTGTCTTCTTTGAAAGCTGACAGCTTCATAACGTATAGGGGCAACACCTATTCCGTGCTACCCTGTGTCTTTACATGACGTTGACAACTGACGTTATGTAAACTTGGCTTTGACGGATTGTAACGTGTGTGCGAAACGAGAACTTTTTCCAGCTATTGACATGACTTTCTGTCCATCTTACGTCTGGCCAAACGTGATGGAACTCTGCGCAGAGCGGATCAGAGCCGCAGGTTGTCCTGTGAGTGAAGACAAAAGATTTCTATGAAGGATTAGAGGGAGGGCTGTGAGTCAACCAGCTTCTTGCTTGTGGTCTCAGGTGTAGATCATGATCACTACTGCTACTAAATCCCCACCTCAAAACACCAAATTCTAGTTATGTCACTTAACATAAAGAGTATGTGCCAAAATGTATTTAAAACTAAAGTGGTTTTGAGAAGTAATTTAGAAAGCTCCTGATAACATTGCTTTTTCCACACTTCTTGCACCCCCTTGGAAGGTGGTATTGTCAGAAGATGCAAAGAAGCTGGAGACAGGATTGCACTAGGTTATGTGGGAAGCTGATGGTGGAGCCACAAAGTGGTTATTTTTTTCTCTCCTAAATGTTCTTAAGACTGTCTGTCGATGAGTTCTTCAGCCGCCCTTATTCTAGAGCAACTGCAGCCAAAGTATGGTCCTTATACAAGTAGTTGCCTGGACTGCTCGTCGTAACCTTGGCTGTTGGACAGGAAAAAAACCAAAACGGGTGTAATTCCTTGAGCATAGGACCAGGGTGTGAGATCATCCATGGGAAAGATTTGCAGGTCGGTCTGTTGATGCAGGAACTTGAGGAACCGTTGCTGCAGTAGAGGGTGTGGTGTTTATAAAAACGTACACCTATGGTTTTTATCTTTTCAAAGGATGACTGAGTGAATGTCAAGCATGAGGCCTTCTCTTCCTCCCCCCCCCCCCCCCCCCCCGGCAACACACACACATACGCNGGAAGGAGAAAATCACATGTAGGTCTCTTATTTTTGTTATTTTGCTTGCTGTTTAAAATGAACGCTAATCTGCTAAGACCTTTAAGCGTCCACTATTTTAGAATGATTGTTATAAAACTAAAAAAAAAAAAAAAAACAAAACCCAACCCCCAAAACAACAGAAAACAAACAAAAAAACCCCAACCCAATTTGTAGTTGTTTCCTTAGCTAGCCACTATGTTGCTAACAGCTGATGCATGTCATTAACACAAAGCTATCAGAACTCATCTCCAGAATTTCATCCCCAGCTACTCGCAGAGAGGCTAGCTTGAGGAAGTAATCTTTTTTTTTTTTTTTCTTTTTCTTTTTTTTTTTTTCCTGTGGAAAGAAGTTTTTTTTTTTCTAACTCCTCACCAAGTTCTTGACAGATAGCTCCCAGCAACGGGGACCGGATCTGTGCTTCCATGTCTGGTGATTGCCCTGTAATGGGGAGGAGGAGGAAGCAAGGAGGACGCCAGGCAATGTACTGCCCCAGTCGCCGTCTCAGCATTTCACTGTCAGTAACAGCATCATCCAAATTCTACCAGTAAGAGAGACTGGATTACCTGCTGTAGGGCCCGATGGCATCACCTCCTACGCGAGGGGTTCCAATTCAGCGGTGACACAGGTGCAATGAGTTGGTGGCTCCACTCCATTTCCTCCTACCTGTGTGCCTGGCACCGCTAACCGGACCGTGGCCCGGCTATTTGAAGAAAGCAGCTGTGAAGAACAAGCCCTCTCTCCATGGAGCGATCCCAGGTGGGCAGGGAGCTGTGATGCGTTCCGGGTTTTGCTTTGGAAGCCGAAGCCCGGTAGATGGCACCAACGGCAGCGGAGAGAATGATCTCCCCCGTCCCTGAGTCCCGTCCCGTCCCGTCCCAGCCTGGCGGGCAGCGGGAGGGAGCCACACAAACCTTTGACCGTGTCCCCCCTGCTCAAGGACCACGTGAGAAAATCACAGCTCTAACACCCCGTACAATAGTTTTCCCTTTAAGAAATATCATTAGTTCCCAGCCGGGGCATGTATTAATTGCAGGAAAAAGCTCAGCGCTGCGTGTGTTGCAGGATACTGCAAAATTCTGCAATGGTCTGGGGGGAAGAGGGGCTGAGGGGGTTTGCTGTGGGTATTTCTCGTCCTTCTGGGGTGTTCATATTCCTAGCTGTCAGAAAAACTGCTGGAATTAGTGGCAGATATTTTGCCCCAATATAGAGTGACATTTAAACATGTAAAATCACTTCGTATTTTTACTGATACTCATTAATTCTCTAAAAATATACAAGTGCTACTTGATGTGAATGCTTCCTCAATCTATTTTTTTCCCCCTTAAATGTGTAATTTTTCCAGAAAAGGACACAAAGGTATCCATGATTACTGATATATAACGTTTTGTTTTAAACAGGAAGGTTCTTTAAAAATCTTTTATCAACCAACTAAAATGTTTTAATGAAAATTTCAGAAACGCAGTGGAAAGAGAGTTGTTTTATATTTGCTTGTTTAATTTGGATTTTAAAATCTCCACGTGGTGATTTCAACTAAGGTACTGTGTCAGAGAAATCCAGAAGTGAAGTTGACCAGAGACAAGTAAAAAATGCCTGTGTTGTTTTCATTGTCCAAACGTAACGATGTGCAATAATTTAAACCAGCAGTTTCACATGGTTAAAAATGAATTGGATTTTTACAAATTCTGAAAGTAACCTCAGGAACACCAAAAAGGATAACTGTTTGTTTTAGGTTAGAATTAGTTGTGAAACTACAAAAAATGTTCTCTATGCATTCCAAAAAAAAAAAAAAAAGGTGGTTTTATTTTTAGCAGTGCATAGAAAAAAAAATTGTTCTTATACCAACAGACACTGTTACAACAAAGGTATCCCTTCCTACAGCTGTCATTGAAGCTGAGAAAAAGTAAACAATTTTATGTGTGTCAGGAGGAAGACACGAGGAAGATAATATACAATTAGAGGGAAAAAACATTTTAAAAGTACAAGGTTCACTGTGTAATAGAAACATGGAAAACAAGATTTATTTATCTAAACAGTAATTTAAAAAACAAATACAGTGATACAGTTGAATGAATTTATGGAATAAATAACTGAAAACGATTTTTCAAGTTATAAGAAAATAGATGTTGCTTAACTTGGAGAAATAGATTCATACTTGAAAATATATGTTAGATTTCATTTGCATAAATTTATACAAATGCATTAAATTTATGTTGCATCTAAACTTGCCCATTCCAGGGAATGGGAATTTTGCTATTGTTTCGCCTCAAAACAAAGATTAAAGCTTAAAAAAACACAGGAGCTGGAATTCCAGCTTTCATTAAAGAACAACAAATGAAAATAAGTTGTGCAAAATAGTTCCTGCAAAACTTTTTAAAATGTAAATTAAGCTTCTAAATGCATTGGAAAGAATTTTTTTTAAAAAAATATATTATCTTTCATTCACAATCTCTACATTTTAGGATCATATTGCTGTCAGAAACCTCACTAACACAAAAATGTAAAACAACGAATGCAGCTTCTGGTCTGCCCTGATATCTTTAGAGATTGTTTCATGAGAAACAGAGGACCCACAGCTTTCATTTAGTTTTGGATGTAATGTGAATTTGCTGTGGAAGGAAATTAAATAATTTCCAAAATGATCTTTCCCAAGTATCTTTTTGCGTTAAACAGGGTTTCGATTCAGTGGCTTCTAATGAATTTGGATATGTTAACAGGGACTGGATCATATCCAAATATGACTTGATGGGAAAGCCATTAGTTTTCTTCCCTGAGGTTACGCTGGGATCCCATCTGGTGATTGCTAGTAAATGTATATATGTTTGGAAAAAAAGAACTCGTATTGGATTCCAGTATGAATGACTGGGAGTGCAGTCTCTTGAAGTTTCATTCATGCACTTCAGCTGAGTTTGAGTACCTTAAAACTTGACAAAAGGAAAGCGTTGCTCACATGACATATATTTGTTGTTGTTCTAACATATATTTGTTGTTGTTCTACAGAATTTTCTTTTTTGCAATGGAATTATGTTTGCAATCAGGAAAAGTGTATTATTGTGTAAAAACACTTATGAGAAAATCAAAATCAATCATTGAAAGCAATTTTATATTTGATTGTAGCTGCCAAGTACTTACCCTAAAATAACAACTTTAATTATCAAGTGAGTGCCTGAACAGTTTTCCTCCTTAGTGGGATGAAATCTAAATCCCATTTATCTTTCCTCTGAGCTATCCAGAGCACTTAGGCAAGTCGTTTCATTTCTATATGCAGTGTTAGGGAGAAAATCTTAAGACGAACAGAAACATATGTTTGTCTCGACAAAGGGGAAATGCTGATCCATTTTCAAAATTTTTAAAATTCTTGAAAAATACAGCAGCACATTTAAAATAGCAAGGCTAATGGTTGTATGCAGCATATGTTATTTGTGAACACTATAGCTATTAATTACTTGCAGGGGAATATTACATTTCTTTCATAAAGAAAAGAATTCTGGAATTCTGTTGTTCAGCTTTTTTCTTTTTTCCTTTTTTCTTTTTTTTTTTTTTTTTTTCTTGACAAACCAATTATTAGCCAGGGCAAATTGACCCTGGTTTTGATCAAAGGAGCAATTCATCTCATCCTGCAGGTCCTGCAGCCTCACATCTATCTGTCTGTGCAGAATGTACAGGTCTTCGTTAGCTGCCAACCCCCATCCAGGCATGAGAAAAGGGAGTGAGGAAAAAACCTATAAAGCCCAAAATAAAACTGCAGATTCTTCTGGTTCTTGTCAGGTTCAGTTACAGTGAGACAGAAACGGCAGTAAATTCACTGAGGCTCTATCAGATCAAAACAGCTCCGTTATAAATATCATTCATATAAACCATGTGGGCGAGAGAGAAACTGTCAGAAGAAGGGAAGGAAAAATAGGTCTTCTGTACTTCAATAAATTATATGATGTTTTTACAGATTATAACATAAAAAATTAAAACAACATATATATGCCTATACATGTGTGAATGCATGTGTGTGTGCATACCCACACAGTAGTATTAGCTTAAACATTCAAATATTATAAATCCAAATATTTTACTTTACTAAAATACAGTGATTTCAGTGGCTGTAGATAGAGTGAGGTATAAATCTCGGAGAACAAGAGTTTTGATGAAGTGTTTCATGTTTGCCTCAGGAGTTGACTCAATGACTCAAAGTGCTTCTGATGGGATGAACAACTTGACTTGGCTTTGCAACTGGTGAGTAGCTCAGAGGGTTGTGATCAGTAAAGGTGATGACCTTTAAAGGTGATGGAGAGGGGATGACCAAAGCCCTTGTTTACCTACACGGTTGATAGAGGAAGGTTACTTCCTATGTCCCGCTGCTGTATTGAAATTATCAGTAAGAATCTTAATTGCATACAATTTTGCGAAGCACTCTGTACTTGATGGTCACCTGTTTGGATTTTTTACATTTGAGATGCCTTCACACTATTATGGGGCTACAATTAACAATTAATTCGCATGAAATGGCTAGAAGTTGCCAGATGATAATGTGCTTCCTCTCCTTTCCAGCCTCAGCTAGATCTAGAGCAGTATCTTAGCTACCAGAGTTCATTAATTAGTGAGAGGTTAATATATATGTCAGCTCAGTAAAGCATAAATGAGAGAGAACACACTAGCAAAACCATTAACGTTGCAATGACTACAGCTATACAATAAAAGAATAGCAATACATTAAAATGATGGGAGCGCACCAAACCTTTTAGCAAGGGAATTAGCTTTGTTACAGAAGTTCATGAGAAGTGAAGCTATGCACAGATTACACGCCATCTAATAAAAATGAATAAATCTGTATTCTTCTTAAAAATTGTCATACTTTTGGGCACACCTCTACTTCCATCTTTAATTATATTTTTTAAAAGCAATTTTCAAGTGGGTTTTTTTTGCCACTGTCTCTTGGTTTCTTTCCCAGGGGATCCAAGGTCATTGAGTTCTACTGCCAATGACATGCATTTGCTGGTTTAGATCCCAAGTCAGCTAAACACACAGATACTTGCTTAACTTCAAAGGAGAAACCATGGGCTTCAAGATAAGGTTGGGACTTATCTGCTCAGGTAGATTGCTCACTGCCTTACAGGTCACTCCTTAAAGACCAGAGGGAATAAAGCCAGTGCCAAAGAAAAAGGAGGTTAAAGGAGCGTACCTCTCCCAAAGTTTTCTCTTTCCATCCCACACTCACTTCCCAACCAGCAAAGCCCACGACCTGGTAGCTGAAGCCACAGGGTGACAGAGTGAATGGGCTTGACTCCTTGCTTGGCAAATGTGCCTTGCATTAACCTTGAAACTATTGCATTAATGGGGCTGCTCCTCTAGCCATATCTGAAAAGACAGGACTGTTAAATTTCTGGGGAGGAAGGAGGTAAGCAGCAGCCAGCCCTCTGGAGTGCTTTCCAGGCCATGGATTCCAGGTGAGTAGACACCTCCTGTTAGTTCTGTGGCACTTTTAGGGAGGGACAAGGCTCAGGATACATCTTGAAGTGGATGTTCAGCAGACTCTAACTCTTTACAGAGCCACTTATTGCTCCCCATTTATTGTAAAGAGTCATTAGGCAACAAAGCCTAAGGATTTCTGCTGGAGTCTGCGATCTGGAATCTTAATACTTGAGCATGTGCCTTTTTTGGAGTTCATGTATTTTGTTGAGTGTTGCTATGAGGGTTTAAGTCAGCAACTTTTGCACATGCTGGTGTGTATAAAGTCTTGGGAGTCTGAGTTTCCAGTGTAGAGGAGAAGGATGACAGTACTGGGTCCTAAAGCTGCTGCTGAGGCACTGGCAGGCCAGACCTAGCACATGTGCATTTGCGCTACTCAAGAACACAAAAACCCCCACCCTACAGCACTTGTGTTTTAAAACGGAAGGAAAAGTTTGGCACTACTTTTGATGGAGTTGCCATTCTGGTGACCTTCCTACTGCTAGGATATCAGAAACACCTCCTCTCACCAGGAGTTATCCTTCCTGCTCTGCCATATGTTGGCTTGGAGGGGGCAGGATTATCAGGAGCACGGCCAGAAATAGTGGGGTGGCCGTTTATCCAGAAGTGAATCAGAGTGCAGGGACTGGGTCAGTATAGTCTGTGGAAAGGATACTCTGGTTATTGCTGATGTCTGAATGTATAGCCCCTCTTCGTAAGGTATGTTTCTGTGTCTCTTTTTTACTACAGATAATGAATGATATTTTCCTGTAATTTTGTTTGCTGCTGCAGCTGCCATCCAACCTTCTAAAGCAAAAATGTATAAGCTACTGCTGTAAGTCACTAGGTGGAAGCATCTACCTTAATACTAGTAGCATAACTCCTTATTCGAGAGGTAAGCTTTTCAGTTCCTTTCTCACCTTTAATTTTTGCATCACATTATACAATGTCTCATTATCAAATGCTATGAATTGTAGTCCTATTATTGTCTGGTTCAGCAAAGTAGTCCAGCCCAAGTCCACTCTAGGCCCTGTCCCTGTAACGTTTGGGAATACACATTATTTCGTATAGTGACCAGTACTAGAAGGGTTGGAACCTCATTCATTGAGACGTGCAAATGTGTGTTTAAATTGAGCTTACAAGAGCAAATGTTTGAGTGGCTGAGCTGGGAATAGCACAAGTCTTTTTGCCTTGCAAACACCTTTACCAAAAATCCAGCATGATGCTTTCTGAGCCCCTTCTTTCTTTACCTCCCATTTTTTCCCCACTGTGATTTCTCCTCTCACTTTCATCTCTCCTCTCAGAATAATTGTTTGCTTTGGAGAGAAGTCAGGACACCAATTAGCTGTGAACTGGGCAGCCTGGAGAATGGTATTATTATGATGGAAAATATCACTAATTTGAGTGATATATCTTCTGCACCATTGCAACTCTGTTAATGAGGTGGTCATGATCCACATGTCCTTCTTTCTCCAGGAACTGGAATTTCTAATTCTCCTCCAAATCTGTTCTGGTCTGGAATATTCACTCATGTTCTGGAACTGGCTAGGTAGGGGGACGTAACTCTTTGTGTTACACAGAGAGGGAGGCAAGTGGAGATGGGCCATCCGGTTGAGTGTTGCATTCTGGCATTCCAGAGGCTAAGGCTGCAGGGTGCTAATTTCTAGGTTTCTCCATGCCTGCCAAAAAGGCTTCTGTCTTCTGACCGCTCCCTGATAGCTCTTTCCAGCTGGAGAAATGATATAAGCATCCCCTAATCTACTTTAGGCAACAGCAGCAGGGTTAATTCAATTTAAACTATCTAAGCTAAACTGGTAGATTTTGCATGAAAGTGGATTAGCAAGTGCTGAAACCACCACTTTGCCAGCAATGCTCCATGGATGATAACCTCATGCAAAGGGACTGTAAGCAACCATCAGAAGTTGTTGGTATGGAGGCCACACTGCCCTGGCTGTGTTTTACCTGTGGAGACTCCACAGCAGGAGGACAACCCAGCCAGATCCTAATCCTTCCTCCATCAGTGGGTTGTCCCCCAAATGCCAATCTTTATTGTGGGCGATGCGCAGATGGGAAAAGCACTGAGCTTGCTTTTCATACTGCAGACTACAACGCTGAGAAATAAACAACAAGAAATCTGGTTTTTACTTGTTAACTGAGCAGTTTTTATTTGAAAATCACTGACAGACGTCAAACATGGGGACCCCACAATGAAATGTTTACAGTGCCATTTCAGAGAGGGACTCCACTTTGAAATTAAGTGAAAGTATGCGGGAGGTTTGCAGAGCAGGGCATGTGTAGGGGTAGAAAATTAAAGCACGATGGAGCCATCAGCATTGAGGGTTTAGGCAAAAAACTGGTATTCATATTCCTCATGTTTCTTCTCAATTGACAAGATGATCCCTTCCATTTGTGGTTATTGGGCTAGCTTTTGTCTTGATTTCTCTTTATTTTCAATTTGCCAGTTTGGGCTTTGTGTTACTTTCTTTTATAAATAGTACTAGTGAACTGTGGAGCTCTGCACGCTTTATTGTGAAATGGACAAAGAAAATTATTTTTTTATGGTTTTCTTCTGTTTGTTTGTCTTGTGTGAACATGTGCAACATGTTTCACTCAAACTGATGTGTTATTTAGCACTGACTCGGTAATTGTGTTTTAATTTGATGGAGAAACGCTTAACACTCTTGACATTCTTCTTTCTACTTCATTTGCTCTTGATACAGCAGATGCTGCTTTCCATAACATAAATGCAGAAGACTAGCTTATATAATTTGACACTTGGAATGACTTTATTAATAGAATCTGATTTGTTTACTGTTGGCAAACCTCATATATTCCTCCAAAGAGGAAGTCACTGTTAGGCCTGCCATTATGTGTATTATACCCATAGCTTGTGTTTTATCTTCATGAGGCTCATTTGCTTCCCAGCTCACTGTTTGCTACAGAGGAGAGCGAGTGAGCGAAAACAATTACAAGGCAACTTGCTTTTTATTTTGAAAATGTAGAAGTTATAAGATGCAGCAAGTTGGAAAAACTCGAGTAACCCTATGGGGCAGACATAATTCAAAGCACATTCAATCAGCTGTGGAAGTACAGAAACCAGGACCATCAAGAGACACTTTGTGGAGGTAGCTGGCAGTAAATAAGATGTGAACCTCTTGTGCCTTCTGACGGCAAAGCTCCCTTTGCAATTTGGGTTTGTGTTCCAAGAGGCAGTGTACAGATGAGGGGAGGAAGTACTTCTTCCCTTGTACAATCACACCTGCAATATCACTTTCATACTCCAGGTTAGTGACTAACAGAAAGTATCGTACAAACCAGAGAGATTTGAGGAAATAGCACCGGAACGGGGAAAGCTGGGGGAGGCAGAAGGGATGCTCATTCATGTAGCCTGAGGTGGGGGAGTAGGTAGAGGGTGGTTTAGGGGCCCCTCTGGCAGCATGCAAAGTCTAAAAGCTCTGTGCACCATGGGTCTACAATGATAGGCACAACCTAGGAAAAAAAAATTCACAATAAATAAATACTAGAGTGCAAAATGGAAAGAAACATATGAAGAGGGAAGATACGGGCTGAAGAAAATGAGGAGGAGCCTTCCTGTGGGTCAGTGGTATGAACTTGCTGACTGCTCTCCCTGGGGAAGTGGCAGAAACCTCGTTGTTTGGAGCATGTGAAACTAGTCTAAACAAAACCATAGTAAATGTTTGCTGGAGAACAGTCCTGTGCTGGCAGGGAGTGCTGGGTGACCTAATGGGTCTTTTCCATCTGTAGGGTCTATAAATAACAACAGACAATGCGGAGGGAGAAAAAAAAAAAGGTGTGAAACTTGCACAAGCATTTTTCAGAAAGCAAATCGCTTTCCTAAACCAGAGAAAAAGCAATCTGAAATCACCCAAAGCCATTTATTGAACCTTATCCAAGTCTGTTTTTACAAAACATGTTAGTAATCGACTGCTAGGGTGAAATCTGGGGCTGATTGATGTTCAGCGGGCCTGGGGTTTCACCATGAGAGAGGCTGCATCTCCCGGAGTTCCCCAGAGAGACCTCTCCCTCTTGATGGTGGGGAAGACCACCATCATACATCATGGCAACAACAAATGTACTCTGCTGGTGGGGCCAGCGTGTTGCTTCAGAGCTTGCCTGTGCAGTTTCCCAGAGGGCAGAACCAAGTGGACACTTTGTGAGCAGCAGAGGTGACCACCCTGCTGCTGCAGGCCTGGGCCCAGGATCCCGTCTGTTGGAGAGGCACTGAGAGGCGGTGGGGTGTGACTGTCTTCTCCAGTGGTGTGGCTGGACCCGGAGGAGGCGTTTGTTCAGTGCCTCACAAGGAATGAGAAAGCATCCACCTGAGGATCCAGCTCTGCCTGGACCAGCTTTGCACAGCGTACACTCTACAGCTCGGGGGATCAATGTCCTAGGGCAAGGGGGAGCACTTCCCTCCACCAGGGGTCCTGGTGTCTCCTGAGGCAGGTGTGGCAGTGTGCTCTCCCCGTTTTTCCCTCTCTTCCCCCCTCCAGTTCCTGCTTGGACGTAAACCATTGACCAAGTCTGCGACTAGAATTGGATCAGGCTGCACCTAGACTCCTGTCTGAGAAGGAGTTTAGAAAGCAAGGGGGTCCTTTCTGGTCCTCGTGACTCAACAGGAGGGTCTCCCTGACAACTTGTCTGACCCTGTCCTCTATGCACTAAATAATCAAGTGTACCTTGCCATCAAACCTCATAAAACACTGTTGCATTTACTACTAATTTTGTTAAATCACTGTTTCACTTTAATAAATATTTCATTACTTCTCTCTTATGAGTGAAGTTAATCACTCCACCTGCGACAGCAGGTGAGGGCTCCAGTGCACTGGTCAGAGCAGTTGAAGGACCAGGCTTATTTGGTGCACTTCATCATATAAAAGAATAAGAGAAATATGCTCTAGGCACAACCCTTGCTCAAAACAGGTTTTTTGTCTCATTTGCCACTCAAAAAAAAAAAAAAGGAAGAAGAACGAAAAAGAGGGTCACAGCTATTTTAAAATAATTTCACAAAAGGCAAGATAAGAGTGCTGCACTTGCAGTCTCACTCTTTCTTTCTCACAAGCCTACCTCTCCCCCCTCACCCTTTGCAGTAATCCCGCAGGGCTGTTCAGTTTGGTTTGCTTGTTTTGTTTGGATTGGAAAATTCCCATTAGTTGTAGCTCAAAAATTGTGGCAGGAACACTAGAAAGTGAAACCAGACAGATACATAAGTAAAAATGAATGGTCTTCTCTTATTATTTTTCCTTCGATTTCAGACAGAGCAGATGTTCTCTCTTTTCTGCTTCTCCCAGAACCATCACTCCTTGCTCAAGCTTTGTCCCCACTATCCTTTGGGGATGTTCTGCCCATGCTGGGCTTTCAGCTCTGCCTACCTTCCCTTTTGCAGTGACACTCCTGAGGTTTGGAAAGATGAAGATGATGATAAGGAGAAGTGAGAGAAAACTAGTGTGAGACAGGAGAGCTGTACCTCTGCAGTGGGCTAGCTGGGTGGGCAGAGGGTCATGGCTGGGACAGCAGCAGCTCCCTGTGCTGAGCCCAAGCTGCCACAGCTCAATGGGGCTCTGTGACTCCCCACAGCATATTTTTCTGCCCATTTCCCCCACCAGCCTCCTCTACTTGGTGGCCTGGCCTCATGCTCCTCCTCAAATCCCCCTTTCTGGGGGATTTCTGTGACCCAGACCTGACAACTCTTGGTCATCTTCACTAGAGGGGCAAGAGGAGAGGGGTAGTCTCAGCCTCCAGCCCCCCTGTGCTCGCTTGGGCTGTGCAACCCCAGGATGTTCAAGAAAGCACAATAAAAAATAGGGCAGTGCTGAGCCACAATGTCTTTGATTCATGCTCAGTAACCACATGAGAGGATCCCATGCTTATAAAACTAAACTGCTTCAGCATTAAGAGAAATATTTATGAAGATGCTGCCAGCACAGCTGACCTGCTAGTCTTCTGCAAACAGACTGATTTCCTGATGTCTCCTCCCTCCCGCAACCTTCCTTTTTCTGCCAGGTTGTTACATCTTTCTTTTGTCAGCATTTGTTTTGTTGTGTCATTTCAGGGAACAGAGGGGATGAGTCCCTCACCCGTGGCAGCTCCACAGTGTGCAGAGATCTCAGCATGCCTTTGGCTGCAGCTGACTGCTGAGTTTAGCATCTTTCTAACTGCTCCCATGACCTGCCCACAGTTTTGGAGACACCAAAATCTACCTCCCTGGAAGTTGTGCCTTGGTTTTCTGGCCAATTAGAGTCTGTGCTTGGCCTATCCTGCTAGTCCTGTTAGGGTGTGCTGTGGTGGTCCAACTTTGCTGGCTCTTTCCTGTCATGATCTTCTCTTGCCCTCAAGCTTTTGAGGTTATTATGGTCAGCTTTGAGGTCACTATGGTCAATTTTGCTTTGGTTGATGCCAGTGGCTTTCAGGGTCCTTCAGAGAAGATGCTTTGAGTGCTCTGATTCTCATTCAGGGCAACAATTATGTTATACCTTGGCATTGCCTAGGTTTTCCAAATCATACAAAATGTTCCTTAATTTTCCAGCTCATGATGCTTGCCTGAGTGCCTTCTAGGGAGCCTCCCTGTTGGAAATAGAGGAAATAGACCCTGATGGCCATAAAGTATTCTTCCAGACTTTCCCATGGCTGATTTGGGATTTCATGATGCAGCAGAGTTCCCCATAAATGTTGGTCACTGTACACACTGAACACTTCTCACTGTGCTGTACAAGCTTTCCATCACACCTTCTGAGCAGACTCACCACAGTGCTCATCTGGAGCATGGTTCTTCCTTTGGCCAGAAGTTCTCACCATTTCACCCCCAACACTCACTGCTATTGCCTTTTCTTCCTGGCTGTCACCCTGCTTCCCTGCCCCTTCATCTCAGCCCCTTCCTTGCCCACCAGCTACTTCCTTGCACTTGAACTCTTACCTTCTTGCCCTCCAGAGAAAGTCCAAGTTTTGCAACTAGCCCCATATGGCTTTAGGCATCTGAGCTTTAGAAAATAGAGATTTTAATTGATGCCTGCCCTAGGTTATCCTGTGGTTTTTTAGAAATGTCTGGGCTGTTTCAAGGAAACAGAAATGCTAGGGGCCTAATCATGTTTTCCTCCCAGCCTTCTCTGAAATATTTAGGCCTATCCATGAGGATGCTGAAGGAGCAGTGTTCATTACATAAGGATGCATATGTATGTATATCCATATACATGTGTTTATGTATGTATATTAATTCCTTGTGCTAGACCAGGTGCCAGCAGTGGGTATCGGGAAATGAACACACAATGATTGTTTTTTTGGAAGCGCCAAGATCCCTACAATTTTGTCTGGCATGGCAGTTCTTCAGAGCTGGGGACTTTCTTGTCCTTTTGACAGTTGTGGCAGGGAGAGGTTTTGGTGATTTGGACCTGAGAGGCCAGACCCAAGGACACTTGGGAGTGGAAGCTGGCAAAACAATTGCCAAAAATTGTTCTAAACTGTAATAATAATATTAATAGGAAATGGCTAATAGTGTTTGACTCAGCAGCACGTGGATGAAATGAACCTTTGGAAATAAATGGGTAACAGTAGCGGTTTAGGTTGGTGGATAAGGACTGTCTCTCTTAATTTTGCAGTGAGAGAATGTGAACAACATTCAATGTCTTGGAAAGGGAAACAATTAAAACCATTTTTTAAAGAATGAATGCTGCAAGTTTCGATTACTTCTCAGCAATTCTGACTAACTGCAGAGGTCCGAGTTGACTAAAAATTAGCAAATGTAATGCTCAGCTACAAAAGGGCTGGAAGAAGAATCCAGGGAACTACAGGCCTGTCAGTCTGACCTTGGTGCTGGGGAATGTTATGGAATAGATCATCTTAAGTGCTATCACACAGCACATACAGGACAATCAGGTGATTTGGCCCAGTCAGTCAGCATGGGTGTATGAAAGGCAGGTCCTTCTTAACTAACACAATCTCCTTCTATGATAATGTGACCCACTTAGTGGATGAGTGAAAGGCTGTAGATGTTGTCTACCTGGGCTTTAGGGAAGTCTTTGGCACTGTTTTCTGCAGTGTCCTGGAGAAACTGGCTGCCCATGGCTTGGACAGACATATATTTCACTGGGTATAAAACTGTCCCAAAGAGTTGTAGTGAGTGGAGATAAATCCAGTTGGTGGCTGGTGTTCCCCAGGGCTCAGTGTTGCGGTCAGTTCTACTTAACATCTTTATCAATGATCTGGACAAGGGGATGGAGTGCACCCTCAGTAAGTTTGCAGACAACACCAAGTTGTGCAGGAGTGTTGATCTGCTTAAGGGTAGGAAAGATCTGCAGAGAGATCTGGACAGGCTGGATAGATTGGCCAAGGCCAATAGTATGAGGTTCAACAAGGCCAAGTGCCGTGTCCTGCACTTGGGTAACAACAACCCCATGCAACACTATAGGTTTGGGGAAGAGTAGCTGGAAAGTTCCCTGGTGGAAAAGAACCTGGGGGTGTTGGCCAACAGCCAGTTGAATATGAGCCAGCAGTGTGCCCAGGTGGGCAAGAAGGCCAACAGCATCCTGGTCTGTATTAGGAATTGCATGGTCAGCAGGAGTAGGGAAGTGGTTGTCGCCCTGTCAGCAAAGGTAAAGCCCCACCTTGAGTACTGGGTTCTGTTTTGGGCTCCTCACTACAAGAAAGACATTGAAGTGCTGAAGCATGTTCAAAGAAAGGCAAGGAGAAGCTGGTGAGAGGTCCAGAGAACAAGTCTTATGAGGAGTAGCTGAGGGAACTGGGGTTGTTTAACCTGGAGAAAAGGAGATTGTGGGAAGACCTTATTGCTCTCTCCCACTACCTGAAAGGAAGGTGTAGCGAGGTGGTGGTCAGTCTCTTCTCCCAGGAAACAGGCAATAGAATGAGAGGAAACAGCTTGAAGTTGCACCAGGGGAGGTTTAGATTGGATATCAGAAAAAATTTCTTCATAAGAAGTGTTATCAAGCATTGGAAGAGGCTGCCCAGGGAAGTGGTGAAGTTATCATCTGTGGAGGTATTTAAAAGATGTGGTGCTTAGAAACATAGTTTAGTGGTGAATTTGGCAGTGTTAGGTTAACAGTTGGACTTGATGATCTTAAAGGTCTTTTTTAAGTATCCCATTTATGACAGTCATGCGTATGATCTGAAGAGATCTGCTGGGACTCAAAGCATTTCAAAGGCAAGTTCCCTAGTTCGATGTGTGCAGCAGTGCCTGGTAAAGGGGTCTGATCTCCAAACAATGTTTCTACTTACAGCAAAACAAAGGATCAATCATAAAGAGCCACCAAAGGGAAGATGTGTAATGTTTGTGTTATGCAGCCTTCAGAATACTGTAATGACAGCTCTGGAGCTTGCCCTGCAAAGCATCACCCTACACGTTGTAGGCAACATTTGCTTCTCTAGCCCCATCAGCAGAACCCTGGGTGACACTGCTGGGGCAAAGTTTCACCCCTTACCTTTAGTCTTAGAATGCTGCTAATGGTAGTGACACATAGACCAAAAGTACAGGCAATTTTTTCTGCAAAATAAAATTATGGCCCTCTTGCAGGAGGCCCCAGAAGCCTAGAAAAATCATTTTCCACGGCACTGTGTGGGCTTCAGCACGATGGAAGCCACACATATCTTTTGCTGACTTGTGCCCCAAGAGATTATGGTTTGGAATGTAAAATCGTTGACAGTAATATACATTGAACAATCATTTTTTATTAGGAGGTTGAATGGTAGCGGTTAACAAATTAATCAGGGAACAGGGATACAAACATATGCCTTTATAGCTTATGGCATGGGTAGAACCCTTATTTTCTCCACTTAGTTAGTCTGTATGTTTTAAAAGGAATAAGTTATATGCTCATCATTTTTCTTGTTGTCCAAGATCCCAGCAACAAAACAGTAGGGAACTCCCATTACACATTTCGGCTCGAAAAGTATTCCTTTCTGCTCTCTGTAAAACACGCAGGTCTAGTGGTCCAAGTTAAACATTACTGGAATTTCACCATAAGTCAAAAACAATATTAATTTTGAGCCCACATATTTTTCTTCTGGTAGGGTATAAAAGTTTAAAATAAGTACACGCTCCAGACAATCTGTAAATGGCAGAGAGCGATGGATGAAACGAGGAAAGGAAAACAAAACAACATGCACATTTAACAACAGGGCAGCAGCAATGTTGGATGGTATGAACTTTTTTGGTATGATTGCAGGAATATAAGTCCTTTTTCCCCCTCTGTGGTTTGGTTCAAAGGGAAGCAAAGGCTGGCATAATGCTGCTGAGCCAGGGTGGAAGATTTTTGTCCTGTACAAATCCACAATCAGGGTTACTCCTCCGTGGGAAGCACAGGGATTATTGTGGAATATTAGCGTGGCATTTCTGAGCTCCCGCATCCCTCAGTCCCTCCCTGCACGGGAGACACCGCGCTGTTGTTTGTCTGAAGTCTAAGGACTGCCACAGCCATCTTTTTCAAATTAAAATGGCAATGTAAAGTTTTGTAAATGTTAGTTCTCCTAATTGACAGTGGCTTGTATAATTAAAATAAAATCACTAATATTTTTGCTTGTTTTCTTTTTTATCACTGAAGTTCATTTTTCAGTAACTCAGACAAGGTCTTCATTTTTATGAAGACCCACACTGACCTCTAAATATCTGATTTTTTTCAGTGAGTGTTTATGCCCATCTGGTTTGAATTTAGCATTCTTATGAGTCATTTCACTTTGATAGGAACACTGTGCTATAGAAAACTTCTTTTAATATTTTAACGTTTTAAATCAAACGCTGCATAGTGCATTACCTAAGCCCCCCTACAATTATGGAAGCCAGTGGGTTACGTTTCTTCATTGGACATGGCTTTTGCTCTCTTTGTGAAAGAAAAGTTGCTCATAGTAGGAAGGTCTACAACACACATGTGCTCAAGTGTTTTACCATCTTTTGCTGCCACATCCTTTCCCAGAGTTAATAACAGCCTTTTTGGAAACAGCCTCAGTAGAGGAAGGATGAGTGATTCTATAGGAAGTAAGGATGCTCAGCACTTCCTTACATCTGACATTTAACCCAGGGAAAAGTGCTATATTTATTTTTCTATCATCAACACTGATTTTATTACTTATTATGTTCTTACTACATGCATTTCCTGATGTTAAAGATATAACCAACTATTTCTTTTTGTGCAGGGAAGCCTTTAAATAGATATTTTAAGAAACACTAAGTGATTTACAAAAGAAAAGGAAGGAAAAAACCCCAAATAAAAGAGAATTTGTTTCTGAGTAAGTATGAGTGAGTTGCTTTAAACCAGATGAAAACTACAGTATGTGATATGGGAAAATATAAGCATAATCACGAACTATTTAAGCACTTATTTTAAGTGAATGCTTAGCAATTTTAGAACTTTGATGTTTTCCCACATAAATACAAATTAGACTGACACTTAAATCTTTTTCCAGTTTACAGCCCTATTATTTCCTTCTTCAAAGAGTCTGATTCTCTTCTCACTTCTATATCAGGGTAAATTGGGATATAAGTAACAAAAGACATGACCTAATCTTCACATGGTCTTTAGCAGAAAATGTATAGCCACATCATGAAGATGGAGCTTCATGAGGATTCAAACCAATATTTTTTTTTATACTAGGGTATATTTTGCTGGGGTATATTTTTGTCAACCATATGCTAGGGTATATTTTATGTCAACCAGGGCAGCAGACGAGCTAATGCACTTTAAGCAAGACCTGATCACTGCAACAAAGCAAGTTTTTCAGTGCTATGCTGATCAGCCATTGTGTCTGTTTTATTTTGGTTGCAGTTTAGATAGGATTAAAAGAAAAGGACAGGCCCATTAACAGAGGCTGAAATATCGCCCCTTTGTTTTTATCATTCATACCCAGCCTGAAACATGAAGGATACTTTTATGGTTCACATTACTCACATTTTCATAATGGCATAATGAAAGAAGAAAGGATTTATTTTTAAGTACAGTTCAGAGGTGTAGTGTTGCCAGACTGATGTCTGAATACCATGCTTTTTAAAAATGCTTTACCTTGATCAATCAGACAGCTAAATACTAAAGACTCTTCCCAATCTACTGAGGATGCTGTATTGTTATGTTGTTAGAAGGCTGGGGCACCTCTGCTATGAAGACAGACTGAGAGAGTTGGGGTTGTTCAGCCTGGAGAAGAGAAGGTTAGACTCCTGCTACTATGGACACTGATGGAAGCACACACTGACCCGTAGTGTAGATGGGGCGGGCATACCCTGTTGTCCCAGCTGCCTTTATGGTGACAGCAGCTAGCCAGTCTTGGGCAGGGGAATAGTCTGAAAAACCCTCCATTCCAGGTACTTTCCACAAAAGTAAACAGGATTCATAGGCAGCTGCTGCCCAACCTGTCCCTACAGCTCTGAACATATGCCGTAGGAAGGCACGGACCCCCTGTATCCCAGGCAGAGGGGACTGTGGTCCTCACTTAGCTCAGCAGAGCCTGGGATGGGTTATGCTGGTAAATTTAGTTGAAATTGGCCAAAAGCTGTTAGTCAAGAGACTGGCAGGCAGACAGACAGGGTCGTTGCATAAGCCTAGTTTCCTAAGGAAACTGAGTTAAGAAAGGAGGATAATAGCACTTCCCGGCCACATGAGGATGTTATGAGAATAAAAACATTTCTGATGTTGAGATGCTCAGGTGTTACAGTGGTGGGGACAATGCCGGTTCCTAGACAGCTAGTTTAATTTTAGCATCTTTCCTTCCTCTTTGAAGTTGTGTACCACAAATGGTTACTTGTGAGCATATCTTTGGAGCCAGTGGCTCTGCTCATACAGGTTGTGTACAAGCGAGGTGGGAAGCGATTCACATTTTGTCTGCTGAAACACTGAGAACTTGTATGGATAAGACAAGATTTCCTAGATATTTTTCCATGAGAAGAGTATATTTAGAGTACAGCACTAACCCTTTTCTCCAGAAACTGCATCGATTGAAAGCAATCAAATATGCTTCTTATATTTTTAATTGTAGTGTATTTCCTTTCCTTGAATTTTGAAAAAATGTGTTTGCAATAGTGGGAAGGGCTTTGCAGTTCGAAACAGGTTTGAGTGTCAGCAGTACATTACAGGTTGCTTTTTCTGAGCAGAGAGGTAAGCAGCAGTAAATCATTAAAGTCCAGGTTCGTGAGGAGCCTGAGCACGTCCAACAGGAATCAGAAAGAATTTGGGAAGCTGTTTCAACACTTGGAAGATGAAATCTGCTGCTCCTGCAATGCCCGATGCTGTGGGATATTAAACTCTGAAAGTGGTTCAGTTTTCTGTTTCCAAGCCCTGGGCAGGGGTAACTAGGCTGCTGGGCACAGGGAGAGCAGCCTCCCAAGAGACCTGGGCATGCAGGCATCTGCCTTGATCTGCCTTGGTCTACCGGGACCTGTGGAGGAAGTGATTCTCCTTGTCATATCGAGTCTACCAAAACAGGTGGCCCACGAGCCCAGTAACAGCTCTTTTAAAGACGAGTGGCAGCAGGATGGGGAGAGCAATGTGTTGCCCTGCACTGGCTGTGCTGTGGTTACCACATGCACATGAGGTGGAGCTAATCCACTGGTCAGTTTTCCATGTGCTCCTTCCTTGCTGGGATAAGCCTTTTTTCTCTCTTAACAAAAGTAGAAATTACTTGGAAGAAGGAGCTGGTACATCTTTGTGCTCCTCAGAAAGGAGGAATTCAAACATCTGCTCCAGCATGTTTTTAAACATCCTATCTAATGTCCCCTCTAGCTACAGGGTGGCAGGAACCTGGGTCCCTGCGGGCAGACAGGGATTTTGTGATTGAATTTGGGTCTCCCACGTGCTAGGTGAGCACTCCTACCACCGCACTACTGTGTAAAGAGACATAGATGTCTCTGCCAGGTGGCTTTTATGGCATAAAAAAGCAGGCTTGCTCTGCTTTTGAAGGAAAAAGGTTAGCCCCCAAGCTCAAAGGTGTGTGTGGGGCAGGAGCCACGGCATGCACCTCTTCAACCATCTTTCTGCTCGGGGTGGGTGTTTTTGGAGTGTCTCCAAAGACCACTACCTCCCTCTGCGTGCTGGAGTCAGCACCCAAGGAAAAGGTCTAGACTTCCGTATCCATAACAGGCATCTCACATTAGGTGGTGCAAGCCCTGGCATGCGATGATATGGCCCTGCAGTGTCTGTGTTTGTTTAAAGAGCTATATGCTGAGCCAGGTCAGTGCCTGTTGCATTAGTCATAACACGCTTGCAAGATTATAAATGGGGAAAGTGCTGAGTAACTTGTGATTCAGCCTTATTATGATTTCTAAGTACATATTACTAATACACTCCCTGCTATTACGCTACTTCCCCCCTGATTCAACACCTACACCCGTTCCCCACACAAAGCTGGAGCTGAGAAAGCTCCACTTATTTTTGGTAGCTGGTAGGAAATGCGGAGTTGACTCATCCTCCACTCGGCGTTTCTATCACCCTCAAAAACTCCCTTGTTTTGAAGTGTTCGCTCTGTGCCAAGATGTTTTCTTTAGAAAACAGTAGTGACAGAAACCAGCCAGTTTAAGGCAAAGCTGCAGGTTCCGCATCTGCTGCATGTAGCAATTGGTATTTTTTTTTTTTTGCCTTTGTATTTACCATGAGTTATCCTCAGGATTTTTAAGGAAGAGTGAAAATTGAGCCATCAAGGTGGTTTCTGTGGTAGAAGCTTGAATGTTTTATATAAGAAAAAGACAACTTTGTTTCTTTTGGCATTATCTTAGATGAAGTTAATGGTGGGTGGAGGCTTCCCGGGAAGGAAATGTGTAGGGGTAAAAAATGAAATTGTGGTGGGCCGCCACCCTGTAGGGCCTTAGTGGAAACCCTGAATAATTATCTGAATGCTTTGGGTTAGGGACGTTTGGATCCTCTTCGCCCAGGGTTTTGCAGGGGATTAGAGTGTTGCAGAAAAGCCAGTTTGTGCACCTTTTGGTTGGCGGGAAGAACACCGTCACCTTTTCCCCCAGAGGGGGCAGACCCTTACTCACTGGAAATCAGTTTGATCAAATTTGCTTACATGGAGACATCTATTATGCCAAGAAAGGTCTCTTTTGAAGAAAGAAAGATTATTTGTGTGGTAAGGGTCTGCAGGCCAGAAGCTCTGGGGGAGGTTGGGAGCAGTGATGCCAGTCTCAGGGTTGTTCCTAGTGCTAAGAGTCATGCTCCTTCTCCCTGTATGGGGCTGTGGTGGCTCCCAAAATTGGAGACAGAGCCCTCTGGCTCCCTCAGCAGTCAGCAGGAGAAGGGTACCTGCAACTCCTTGCTGAACTTCTCCTCCTTTCACTCCAGAGTCTGTCAAGGGACACTGAAGTCACTAGTTTCTAATTAAGGTACCTAATACAGGCACCTCAGTTAATCACCTGAAGTTAGAAGGGATTACTCTGGGATCTGAAATGCAAATTACATCTGTGACAGCAATCTGAAAAGCAACATCTCCATCTTTCCCAGCTTAATTGAACAACCAAAACCTAACATTTTTCTGGCATGATCACAGTTTGGCAACTCCTACACGCGTTGGGGGACACTGCCAGTCCAGCATCACACTGAAAAGGCAGTGCAGTGATGTAGGTGAAGATCTGGGGATGTGGAGGTGGACAACACAGCAGTCACCTGGGACAGGGGACAGAGGAGGGTTGCGGTTACCAGAGCTTTGACCATGGTTGTGAGAAATGCCACGTCTGTAAAAGTGGGATTCAGCAGTTAAAATCAATTTTTAGGCATAAGCACTGTAATAATTGTGGATTTCTCTGGAAAAAAATGGCGCTTTTTGTCCCCGTTGGTGGAGTGGCCTGGAGGCTTGCCCAGGAAGGAAGGAAGGAGATGTGTGCTCCAGGTAGTCCTTGGTTCAAGGGGCTTGAAACTTCAGCTTCTGTAGGCAGGTGAGTGTTTTGGCCGTCAGTTTCAACCTATTCTAGAGCAAAGAACCCTGCTGAAGCTGCAGAGAGACATGCAAACTTCACAGAACTAGAAGACAATCCTGCTAAAGAGAGTCTCATTCTCTTGTCTTACAGTAAAGAGTCTTGACTGGAAGCAGGGGAACCTGCTGGTCTGGTCCCTGCTTACAGGACTCCTTATGAGTTTATTTCAATCTGTAGATAAAGACAGAAACAGCATAGGAAGCAGGGTCTGGGATATGCCCTCTTTCTTCCACCACTCCCACTACACCACATTTACTCAGTTGAGTCCAGCACTGGCCTGATGACACTGAGCAAAAAAGGTCCATTGGTAAAGGAGGCACAGGGATGCTTGTTCATCTCCTTGAGTCCAGACAGCCTTGGCGAGGAGAGAAATAACCTGCACAGTGTGTGCTCAGCACCACTTTGGACACCTCAGAAAGGTATTTCCTAGCTATAGTCTCCCTGGGAGATGTAAGTAGGTCCTTATCTCTGTGGCAGAGTGGTGAGCTGTGCCAAGATCATGGCTAGGGATTAATTTTGGGCCACCCTGGAGGGGTAGGTGCTGATTTCAAATGGAGATTAATTTCATGCCTTCATCCATGGTTTGTAATCACAGGTGGAAAGTGTCATCAGCTCTGCTGCCTATGGTCGGTGTTATACCTCACAAGAAGAATACAATCAGTTGGAGAAGATCTCCCCAATGTCTGTTAAATGCAGACAAGAGAAGACACAACCAAAAATAAAAATTACAGAGGAAGAGCTAGGGGTGTTGGCTCATTTGGAGTAAATCCTTGAAGCCTTTAGTCATATTGCTCTGGTATGAAACTACTGGTGACCTGGGGAGGGTAGTGCATGGCACAGGTCAGGCTAAGCAAGAGGAGGTACCTGAACCCTGTGGGTCAGCAGGTGCATCTTCTACATGATATCAGTTGCTTCTGCAATTCAGAGGGACTGAAATGGTCGCTATTTCCTGTGAAAAATCAGAGCTTTCCATTTCATAATTTTCATTAGCTTTCTTTAAATGTTTGGATATTTTCCAGTACTTCCCCAGTAGCTGCCACTGTAGTGTTGTTTCAAACAGGGACTCATGTGACCAACTGGGCTGCCAAATATAGCATTCACCCTGAAAATGCCAGGCTCATCTTTTTACTCTTTCTCCCAGTTCCTTGGGCATTACGCAAGCTTCCTCCAGATTTTATCCTGAGGTCCTCACCGTACCACCTGACCTCCTCTTTGTGGTGAAATCTAGCTATTACAAAACATCTTGACCTCTGAGAGGTTAAGCAGGCAAGCTTACATTAAATCCAGAGACATTTGGGTAAGCGCTTTCTGACAAAAATGGTTTTACGTATTTGCAGTTCAAGATCTGGTTAGAAGTGCTGTTCATAGAAAACAGAAAAGCAAAAAATTCAGGTTTAGGAGTGGAAGGTTCACAATCAGGTTAAGAATACAGAAGGGAAAATAATGTTAATGCTGTTAAGCATTATTGTCTAAAGAATGTTCTCTCCCACAGCTAGTTAGTTAAGTGCCTGTGTGGTAGAGTTTGACTATTTAAAGTTTGTGTCTATAATCCTGGATGAGATTCACATTGGAAGAGAGGAGATCTAGACTAGATATTAAGAAGAAATTTTTCACTATGAGGGTGGTGAGGCAGTGGAACAGATTGCTCAGGGGAGTTGTGGGTGCCCCATCCCTGAAGGTGTTCAAGACCAGGCTGGATGTGGCTTTGAGCAACCTGATCTAGTCGGAGGTGTCCTTGCCCATGGCAGGGGGGTTGGAACTTGCTGATCTTTAAGGTCCCTTCCAACCCAAACCATTCTATGATTCCGTAATTATTTTCTGCATTACCGGAGTGATCAGAGAGCATCTTTAGAACTACCTGTGAAGCCTTCATTCATGTGCTTTTCCAGCATTGCAGCGATAATAGTTGGAGGAGCAGAGTACTGCAGGTCTTTGGGAAAGCTATATATGTAGCCTGCTTCCTCCCTTGTTTTTTTGGAGGGTATATCACAAGGCTCGTGCTGTAGACCCAGCTTCAGCTGCAAGCATCCTTTCTATAGATGCACTTTGTACAAGGTCTTGGCATCCTTATCTGCAAAATAATCAAAATTATAGACAATTTACGGATTGTGTACTCAGCTGGGTATCCAGAGCTCATCCTGAAGATAAGCAATATCCATCAAAGGGATTTGAGGCTCAGCCCTGCTAATTGTTGCTCTTTATCTTACTACTTTATTTCCTTTAGCTTTTCTTCTGTACAGTAGAAATCATTATGGCATTTTTTTTGACTTGCAGGAGTTACAGATCTATTTTTTTCCTGCTCTAGTGTTACCTATAATGTAATAGGAACTGCAGTCTTGTTTGAATTACCTTTGTGTTGCATTTGGATGCTGTTGTGTCTGGTGGTCAAAGCACTGGGAAAAGTAGCTCATAATCTGTGAAACACATGAACTACATTCCTGTGACATTTAGAAATACTTGGCAGAGAGACAGTGTTGACTGAAAGGGAGCAAGGCACCATTACCTTCCCTTGTAGTTTACTTTGTGTTATGGTGGCTAAGAATGCTGTTGCCTAACAATTTTTAGTTGTATTTCTTTTCAGCTGAGAGGCCAGTTGCTTTAGCATGATATTCTTTTTTTGTGTGTGTGTAGAAAGAACATATTCATCACCACACACCACTGCTCGTTTCCCAGTATGTAACTGACAGCTCAAATGAAGAGAATCTCCTGCAACTCACTGCAGGTAAAGATGACTGATCCTTTACTAGAAAGACCTTGACTGCGCTTTCAGATGTTATTACCTATTACAATGTTTATCCCTTGGGAGATCAATTTCTTGAATTTAAAAATGTGGCAATATAATAATGATTACTTCAGCTACAAACATCAATTTTCCTTGCTGAGGAAAGAAATGAAAACAAACCTTACATTCTATACTAAGACAGTTTTAAATGTGAAAAGGAATAACAAATTCTAAGTGGAAAAGTGGCAGAACTTAATGTAGAGCTGAATACTAGTGAATACCTTGTCACTGTGTCAGACTCTAAACTATCCAAGCCATGGTGAGTTTATTTAGCCATAAGAGCATTCCTCCATGTGGAGGATATCAAAGGAAACCTCGAACCCTCAAACGTCACCATGAACAGTCCCACCAAGCCCCATAGGACGTGATGGGATCCAACCTTAGGGCATGCCATAAAAACAAGTCTGATGGGCTGGAGTACAGCCTTGTAATTTTGAACACTTTGATCAGAAAAGCCACTGAAAGCTACAGTTACAACATGGTGGCTAGGGAATCCCTGTGCCAAATATTTTGTAATAGGGCTAGAGAAAGCCCTATGAGCAATTTGCAGCACCTTACCCAGAAATCAGGCTTTCCCCACTCTGGTACCCAAGGCTGCAGTAGCTGCGGGTAGCTCCTGATAACTCCTAACCTAAAGCAGTGTCTCTCTTCTGGATGAAGAAATCATGGGTCTCAGAGGTGGGATGGACTCAGGAAATTGCATGTTCATTCTTCCATTGAAGCTCTGCACTCATTTCCAGCCCACTACCTATATGTGATATTAATGTATGATAGGTAATATCTATAATATCATATAAACAATATGACCTCCCTTGACCGACTGGCCACTCTCCTCCCTATGCAGCCCAGAATTCCATTGGTCCTCTTGGTGACAAGGGCACATTGCTGGTTCATGGATAGTTTACTATCTACCAGGACCCCTAGATCCTTCTCCTCAGAAGTGCTTTCCAGCAGGTCTGCCTCTAACCTGTATCGGTGCCCAGAATTCTTCCTCCCCGGGTGCAGGACCCTACACTTGCTCTTGTTGAACCTCATTAGGTTCTCCTCTGCCCAGCTCTCCATCCTGTCCAGGCCATGCTGGATGGCAGCACAGCCTTCTAGAGTGTCAGCCAGCCCTCCCAGTTTGGTATCATCAGTGAACTTGCTGAGGATACACTCGGTCCCCTCATCCAGGTATTGATGAATACGTTGAACAGGACTGGACCAAGTATTGACCCTTGGGGGATATCACTGGTTACAGGCCTCCAATTGACCATGCTCCATTAATTGCAACCCCCTGAGTCCTGTCATACAGCCAGTTCTGAATCCACCTCCATGCCTCCTTGTCTAGCCCACGCTTACTCAGTTTCCTAATGATGATGTTATTGAAGACAGAGTCAAAAGCCTTGCTGAAGTCAAGGTAGATGATATCTGCTGCTCTCCCCTCACCCAGCATTCAGTTATAACGTCATGGAAGGCTATCAGATTGGTCAAGCATGATTTACCTTTGGTAAACCCACATTGACCACTTCCAACGATTTCCTGTTCTTTAAGGTGTTTGGAGATGACAGCTAAAGCAAGTCACTCTATTACCTTTCCAGGCACAGAGGTGAGACAAACTGGGGCTGTAGTTCCCTGTGTCCTCCTTCTTGCCCCTTTCATAGACTGGAGTGGTATTTGCCTACATATTCAATATCACCTAAATTGTGCCAAATTGGTAGAAGAAAGTCCTGTTTCACAGAATCACAGAATCACAGAATATCAGGGATTGGAAGGGACCTTAAAAGATCATCTAGTCCAATCCCCCTGCTGGAGCAGGAACACCTAGAGCAGGCCACACAGGAACGTGTCCAGACGAGTTTTGAATGTCTCCAGAGAAGAAGACTCCACAACCTCTCTGGGCAGCCGGTTCCAGTGTTCTGTTACCCTCACTGTGAAAAAGTTTTTCCTCATATTTAAGTGGAACCTCTTGTGTTCCAACTTGTACCCGTTGCCCCTTGTCCTATCACTGCCTGTCACTGAGAAGAGCCTGGCAGCGGTTAAGATCTCCCTGTCTCAGGGCTCTGTAGCCGTGGGCTTCAGGGGCCAGCTCTGCTAACAGGGATGTAACACTCACGACTGTGTTTAAGAGCATTTGTTACTGGGGATTAGCAGTTTTCCCATAGCGCCCAGGAGCCTCAGCCACGGGGCAGAGCCCCGTTGTGCTCGGAGCTGCACAAATGTGCGGTGGTGTTGTCTTTGTAATGTTTCAGCTTGATCTGAAAAAAAAGAAAAAGAAAAAAAAGGAGCCTGTGGGAGGAAGGTTTGTGTTGGCTGTAAACCAACACGTGCACAGTTTAATAACATACATCTATGTTCAGTGATTTCAACTCTTATCTTTTAATTAGAAGCTATAGGACCCTAACCCAATTTTAAACAGCTTACAAGTGCAGATTTTATAGTCTTACCTTTTATTTTCTTTGAACTGGGGTGAAGTAGTGAGAAAAATCACTGTTAAGGAAAAAGCCCTCACGGTAACTATTATTCCTCAACAGATTTTAAGTTTTTCTACCAGCTCTGAAGCTGCTATTTCCAGGTCTCCCTTAATTAATCCTGGGAACAGCAGGATTTGACAAAAGTGTGTTTTGCCAGTTTGAGAAGCCCTATCCTTACAAGGACTTCAATTACATTAATTAATTAGCCTTCTATAATTCAATTCGCACAGCTGACTAGGCCTAATTAAAAATAAGTACATTTACAAGCTATCTTGTTACGACAGCATTAAGGGTAATGAGTTCATTAAGCTCCACGTGAAGACATTATCAGGCTGAGGGGGTACAGGCTGCAACATGTTGAAGACACTCGCGGCCGAAGAAAGGAGGCTCTGCCAGCAGAGATAGCCTATCTGCACCGAAAGCATTTACTTCAAAGATCACAGATAACATTGGAGGGCTTAATGAGCATGTATTTTTCAAAATGTAAATAGGAGGATCTAGCAGGGGCATAAATTGCATAACACTCACGCTACACCCTCCGCGCTGGCTTGGAAAGAGGGTAAAAGTTAGCAGGTTACACTGCTCCCCCTGCTTTGAGGGGGTTTTCTGCTTGTTGAGCAAGTGCTGTTAGTACAGGAGCACCTGGTTGCGCTTACTCATTGGAAGAACATCAGAAGCTTGATATGGCTGCCCCATATCGTTTGTCTGGGTACTGCGCTTTGTGAGACTGGTCCCCCAAAGGGTAACTGAAATAAATAAAAGATGCCTCGCAACACTGTTGTGCCGCTCCGCTTTTAGAATTGTGAACTTTCGAAAAGCCTCTTTCAAATAAAAATGACATAAAAAACTTTATGGTAATACTGAAAACGGGATTTATTTTATGATATGCAGGACCGATAATTGATTCTTTAAAAGTTTGCCGTGTTTTCACATGAAACATTAAAATGTTATGTGCTGAACTGGCAGACACAGGAAATTTTTAATATGCTGAAATAAAATGTGCTTAAATAACCTCCACAATACTCTTGCATTCTTTGCTTTGCTTATATTGAGAACCAGCCGTCACTTTTAAGTTTTAATAAGTTTCATATGTTTTGTAGAGGAACTGTGTTTGGTTAATTCTAACCTTTAATTAGTAGCCTCTGGATTGGTGTATACCCCAGGCACGGGGATGTTATTAGTGTGAACTGAAAGCTATGTGTGTTACTCCAGAACAGATCAAAACAAACCTTGTATGCTCTGACAGCATTAAACCCCACTGAGACCTGGTGCAGGATATGGTTTTCCACTTGCAAAAGAAAATTGTAATTCACAAGCCTTTGCCAGATGTTGTCCCCCCGATACTTCAGCTTCATTACTTACCTACCGAGTAGGTGGTCACCTAAGGTAAAGCAAATGTGCCCAGTTAGAGCATTTGCTAGACTAAATAATTTTTCTTTTTTCTTTTTTTTTTTTTCTTTAAAAAGAACAACAACAACAAATACTGAAGGGATGTGCTGGAAAATGGTTTTTTAAGTATGAGTGGGAACCTATTGTTTTCTAAGAGGAATGCAGTAGCTGGCATTTTATTAGTATGTAAATAGCTGGCACAAACATGCACTACTATCAGATTGTAGCTAGCCAGCAAAAATCATCTTTACTACCTGTACAAAATGAAAAAAAAAATTTTTTTTAATTTATTTTCAGGAAAAAAAAAGTTGAAACTTCGCATGCAAAAGAGAAACTTAAACAAAAAAAAATTATATTCCACCTTTACCCAAATTTACTTTGGAAACAGCTTTGGTGACCCTGCGTTGGTGTCTTTACATACTCAGATGTAAACACAAAAAACATCACTTACAAGTTAAAACATTATTGTAACTTTCGTGGTCCAAGAATATGTGAGTCAGGATTGTGGACAGAAATGGAAATTAGAGCAATGTTCCATAACTGGAAAACATGGAATAATTTTTAGAGTTAACCTTCTTCAGTAATTTTATGTAAATTTCTGCAAGTAGAAGGGGAGGTTTCTGGTTTAGGATATGCAGATAACAAGTGCTTTTTATAGGCTAAAGAGCATTAAGATGACTTTTTAAAAGCAATGTTGTTCTCCCCAGCTTCTGGATTTTTCAAGAAGAATTTGATAAACGTTTAACCCTGAATGCCAGAAGGTACTTATGTGATGACTATTGCAGCCGTAGAAATCTTATCTGCTACTGTGGTGGAAACCAGCCTGTGAACATCAGGCATTCAGTGACATACTTACATGATCTATTTTTGACCAGGCCTAATGTAAGTGTTGTGATAAAAGGGCAGGTCCTGCTGACACGTTGGTACACGAAGCAAAGTACAAATGGCCAGTGGTGCCACTCTGTAGCCCTGCAGCCAGGTTTCCTTCCAGGAGCAGCACCACGGAGCTGTGTCTGCAGGCACGGATGCTCTCCTGCAGGATCTGGCCTGCCTGAATGCCAATGGGATTGCTTTATTGATTGTTTTGGTGCTCGCCTGAATAATTTCTTATTAAATGCATCGCAGCAAGTATATTTCTTTTCTTCTGTAAATATCTTCATGCAGCTTTAGTTTAATCAACAGGCTCCTCCATCAGGAAAGTCAATAGCTGTCATGGAAGTGATTTGAAATTAGTCATACAGCAAGTCCTAGCTATTTTATTACAGTACACAGAGTGTGATGTTATGTCTTTGTCTAGGAACACCACACTGGTGACCCATTTTGAGCAATCGCCCTGCATCTGTCTTTTCATGCATCTTGGATTTAGTGGTATCACACCCTATGTCTGTGTAATCAAGGAAAACAATATTCTCTCTCGTTGGGAGCAAGAGCCAATTCATTATCTGAACCTGGCTTTTGAGGGCTTCAAGCACTAAATTTTGTGTGTAACAAAGCAATAAAGTTTGCAGGCGGACCTGAGCTAAGCTTCGAGGTTTGAGAAGTCTGAAAAGCCAGGGTAGGTTTTCCCCACTTATTTTCCCTCTTTTCCCTTCCTCTTCTTTTTTAACTTAACAGACGGAGGTAAATCTGCCAACTTCTATTCCAACAGCCTCTGCAACATACAACTTTTTCTACAGGTAAACACCGCAGGTCACTTCTTTCTAGCATGTTATCTTCCAGAGCTTAGACCTGGATTAATCTCTTCTTTAGAGGGGTGACTTTCAACCCCTTGACAGAAATCTGAACAGCCTAAAAAATTGGTTTTCGTCAAAATTACAGATCAGCTGGAAGTTCACATCCAGTCACACAGGATTTCCTCTGGAGGAATGAATGAATGAGGAATGAATGAATGAATGAATGAGAACCATTTTATTTGTCAATTATGTTGTTTGCCTCCAGAGGATAATAGCCAAGCAAATTAATTAGTGAAAATAAGCCACAAAACCATCAAAACATTCAGGCAAAGCTTCACTCAAACTAACATGTTCAATGAAACATAAACTTGGATTGGCAGTTCAGAGTTTTTACACTATTTGTTGATTCTACTGACAGCTTTAATCATTGCTGAGCTGACACTCCAGTGGTACAAATGAGTAAATAAAATGTCAGTTTTGCTTACAATGACATTGAACATAACTGTTCAACCTTGACAGGTCTACATTTGTAGACAGGAGAATCACTTCTTTAGACTTTCTTGCAAGAATAACACAGCTAAAATCTGCACAGCTACCTTACACATGGCCTGTAACCAATAAAAGTCAGTTATTTTTATTTGCGCGTCTTTGACAAAAACTAATGGTGTCTTTTTTCTTTCGTTTTTATTTTGATTTTTTTTTTTTTTCCCTAGTCAGGAGGGCAGAGCAGCCGCAACATGCACCCAGCTCCAGATCTCGAGGCAAAAGCCCCAGCTCACCGAAACCGATGGCAGCCTTGCTATCAGCTCCTGTGGGCTCAGGGCTGGCTCCACGCTTGGTTCGAAGGATTACGTGAAACTCCGGGTTTTTCTGCGAAAAAATCCTGCGTCAAAGAGGTTCTTTGTTTAAGGCATAACCTGAGTTGTCTGTCAAATGTGGGCCCTGATCCAGCAAAGCACTTAAGCACATGTGTAGCGTTGTTGAAACCAACGGGACTACTGCTCACATGCTTAAAGTCACGCGTGTGTTTAAGTGCTTTGCCGGCCTGAAGCCTTGCAGAAGTCCTTTATATCATGTTGATTTCAAAGCACATTTCGTTATTACATCACCGTGCTGTTCTTGGCAGGGAATGAATTAATAAATGAGACAAGGAGAGGTCCGGCAGGAGCTGCCGGGGGAGTGGGACACTGCATTCCTTTCAAAACAAGGCCGTGGCAATAAGTTTTCAGGAGACATGAATCAGCCACATAGGCAGTTATAAATAACGTGGAGCAGACGAGCTGGGTGACATACCGCTGCACTATGTATATTGAAAGAACTTATCGATACTGGGTACTTTGTGTTTTTAATCTTCCCACAGATTTGGCATCCACCCACCCTCTGAAGCCAACCGGACTCTTGATGGTGGGAGAATGCACCCGCTCCTTCTCTCCACACGGGATTTTAACACTATTATTTCATGAGCTGAGGTTGCACGGCTGGAGAACAGCGCTGTTTATGCCACACTGTTGGCACACAAGTGCTCTACAGATGTATTAAAGCCAAACTGTCTCCCTGGGGACACAGTGGGAAGCATAGGGTTGGGTGGAGAGGAGAGATGTGTACACTCTCAAAGCGCACGAGCTGAGCTCCCCCAGAGAGTTCCTGAACCCTGTGACCATACCTGTGTTGCTGTTTGAGTGCTGGGCTTAAAGCAGAGCTTCTCTCATATGCAGTCCCCTCCAGATCAGGCCTTCTGGTGAACCCAGGAACTCACCATGGCGACTTGACTGTGCTACACCTTAGCAGCAGCCAGCCTCACACCCTGCTGGTGGTGGATTGGCTTGACAGCCAGGTCCATGCTTGTTGGCAAGGTTTCAGTGCCCACATTGCAAAGAGCCCCTTGCCACTGCGTCATGGCACTGCACTCTTACTGCCACCTCTCCTGGGCTTGTTTGGCACAACAGGATCTGCAAGCAATGTCTGCTTTGGTAGGGATGGAGGCAAAAGCTACCCTGTTTTCTCCCCTTGTCTGGCAGTGGTAAGCCTATTTAGGAAGGGAACAGCTAATGGGAAAAGAAGAGCACTTTGTGGAACAGGGTGGCAAGAAGAGGGCAAGTGTAGAGGGGATGAGGAAGGAGGAAGAAGGTAGCAAGCAGTCAATATAGGAAGGCAATATCCTGGGAATAGCTGAACGTACTTTTTGGGACCTCTCACATGGGAATTACTGAAGTGAGGATGAGGAGGGGGGTGCAGGCATGCTCAGTCATGATGCAGTGTTTCGTGGTGAGGGAAGAGGGTGTCATGGGGGGAAATCTGGGAATGGAAATTCAGTGCCACAAAGAACCTGGCCTGTTGTTATCTGCGAAAGGCATCAGTAGTCCTTTCACTTTGCTGGGATTGAGTGAAATACAACTTGTATTGATCACATGAATGAGAGGGAACAACAGAAGCTATAGAGCTTTCAAAGTTATCTTCACACTCAATAAAATGTAGATAAATAGCACAAGTCTAGTACTTCTTCCCTTGGAAAGTTTCTTTTAAGGAAGCCACTGTGCTACAGATACTGACAAGCAGCTGGAAGAAAAAACTTCCAGAATTGTGGAGGCCGGTGGGAAGAGGGGCCAAGCTCCCTGTCAGAGCCTCAGCTCCATATGCCTCTTCTGTTGAAATCCGCAAAAACTCGGTAGGAAGGACAAGGGATTTATTTATCATTTCATCTTGGAATTCTAGTAGTTTGGCCCTGTTTTTCATTTTCTTGCACTCTTTTGATTTGTTTGTTTATTACTGATAGATTATTTTAATGCCATTCATGACCAGAATACAACAGATCATGTAATTAAATTTAAACAAAGTAAAACCAACTACGATTTTCTAGTCTGAAGTGGGGAATGATTTAGATTATTTCCTTGAACTAGGACCCAATGTCCCGTTTGATGAAAGTTACAGGTAAGCTCTCAGCAGCAGCTTAAAAATACACTGCCAAGCTCACAACAGAGAAGGAGCACTTGCACACTTTCAAGAGGATGTTTTGCATCCTGTTATTCCAGCAGCACGCGGCATTGCTGCTATCACGGAGGCAGAATCGTTGCTTTTTGTGGGAAACCTAGCTTGGAGGTGGGGGAGTTGGGCTATAATCATCTTTTCTGGTGGATAAATTGCACAGGGCTGGGGCTTGATACAAAACCAGGACCTAATGCAAAGCCCCCTGTAACCAATGGTAAATTTTCTGTCATTTCTCTGGGATTTGGATCAACTTCTCTGCCTGTAATTGCTGATATAGGAGGAATGTTGTGGTACTTGTGCTGTGGTACTTGCATTAAGAATCAGAGCTATTGTTTGGTCAAGCTTGTTGCAATATGTTTGCTAGCAAGCGACTTAACTTCTTTGAAGGATTTAAATCTGCTAAACCATCTGGGAAAGAAACGATAAGGCAAAATGTAATTTTAATGTATGTAAATGTAATGCAAAATGTAATTTTAATCAATGTCAGAAGTGAACCAGTTTTTACAATCTGATTCTTATCTGCAATTCTTATGAATAATGTACTACAGCTTTTACATTTCTTGTTTTAGGACAGCTACTTCGCAATGCTTTTCCTTTTAAAAGCATTTCAGGAGCGAGAAAAGAAAAAGAAGAGCTTGTGATAATACACTGCAGGGTACCCGTTACGTTCCCGATGCCTGCTGCATTCATCTTATCTTGGCCCCTGCAGTTCATCGATGTCCTCCTACAGAGGACAACTCCAGCAGATGGATATACCTAAAATTTTTTAACTCAGTGGATCTCATTTTAAGCAATTTCAAGTTGAGGGTCCCGATTAATGCGGGTTTTTGTCTGGAGCAGCTTTGGGAGCACTCCCCAAGCAGGAGCTGCTTTCTGCAATTGATGAAGGCCTTGGTCTCATGTCATCGTGCTTTGCCACCCCCATGAGCTCTTTTGCTTGGTTGCCTACATGGAGCGTTGCCCATCCTGGAGCTCATTGGCAAGACCAAATCCAGCTGCTACAGCTGCAGGCAGACATGGTGAAAATCACTGATCAAGTTCAGCCTGTGGTGGTTTCACCAGGTAAAAATCAAAGATGCTGACA
Source organism: Nycticryphes semicollaris (assembly GCA_013400055.1). Classification (NCBI taxonomy): domain Eukaryota; kingdom Metazoa; phylum Chordata; class Aves; order Charadriiformes; family Rostratulidae; genus Nycticryphes; species Nycticryphes semicollaris. Next base: position 75,989 of record VXBJ01001356.1, on the reverse strand, counting down.
AACTGCTCCTTTTAAAAATCACTGAGATATGCCCATGCTGCCAGAGAAGAGCTAAATGTGAAAAAATCTCTTGGAATCCTTGCAGGAGTTTTAACTCCCTGCGTGAATTGAGGCAAGTGGGTCTATTCAAGAAGGGTGCCTGGAAACTCAGGTTAGAGGAAGGAAACGTTAATTTAGGTAGGGGATGTCAGTGCATGGACAGGTTGTGGGTAAAACTGACAGCACCTCCCAGAAAGAATCAGTTGCTATATAGCAGTAGAAGTTGGGGAGGGCAGAGGTCTCCTGGGGGGTGGCAGGGAAGGAAACTCCTGCAGTCTGCAAAGCGCGCCGGGGCAGGGAGCAGGGGAGCACCTGGTCACTATTTACTGCTTTCCTGTGCTCTTCTGCCCTCTGCTCCGTTTGGATGTGAACGGTGATGGTGTTTATTGCTTTTCAGGGATGGCATTTCTTCTACATGACACTATTTACTCTGGGTGTAGGAGGAGGTGACCCGCTGATTATCCTAACGGACTGAAGGAGCAGAAAGTCAAGTTTCAAGCTATTGCTGTGACTTAAGAAACATGCAAGGCTTTTGCCTCTGGACATAATCAAGTCAACGTGTTCAGTATTGGTTTATGCTTAAAAAGCAAAGTAAAAGCAGATGAAGTGTATTTATAGGCTCATCAGCCAATGAATGGATGAAAGGGAAAAAGAAATTAATGTGAAAATGTCAGCCAGGATAGAGGAGGGAATCACTGTGAAGTTCATGTCCAGACCAACAATTTGGAGTTAATTCCAAAAACCGAGGTATCTTGATTTACAGTAGAAGAAAAATTGACACTTTATCAACCCTAAATTTAGAAATAAACCTGTAAAAATAGTCTAGTGTGAAGGAGATCCTTTTGCCAGACTACTTCAGGCTAGGAAAGGCTAAGGGGCACTTAGGTCTGGCCACTTGCAAATGCGTGGCTTTGATTTGAAGCTCAAAATCTTAAAGAAAAAAAGGGAACATGGAAAGCAATGTTACAACAACAGAGCCTAAGCTCATTTATGCTCCCCAGCTTCATACAAACCCGGATATAACTCTGAGAGTGATGAAGAGGAAAGAAAAGTGGAGGAGTAAAATACCACTTCTCTCTGTCTTTGTGTTTTTCTGCTCTGCTGAAATTGCTGCCGTTTGTGTAGGCAAAAGTCTCATATTTAAAAGCTATTTTCGGCAACATGAAATACGGGGACAAGAAGAAAGAAACAACAGCCTTGTTAATTGAAATGTGAGGGCAGGCTAGTAACACAAGATACGATCGCTGAACCATCCCTCTTTTAAAAATGACTTAGGAAGTTGAGAAGAAGACTTTACATTTCATAAAAATCTCATTGTCTGATCTAGTCCAGTATTTAAGAGAAAGGGATATGAGGAAAGCAGCATAATGAAACCCAGCCCAAGGAGGCCAGACTAGAACAAAGGAGTTGCTGTTGATTTCGTGTCAAGCTTTGCCACGGTTTGACTGTGTGATCTGGAGCAAGCCTTTACTTCCATGCTGCCATCAAAGGTGTGATTGCAGCTCATATAATCATGCCCTCAAGCTCTCTTTGCATCGGTTTAGCCATCTGTACCAAAGCCATCGTACACTTTTACCCCTTTTAAGGGCTGTAGCGACAACTGATGTAATCCAAGTTCGGAAAAGCTTTTGTGGTTCTCTGATGAAAGGCATGGAAATGCAAGACACTGTAATATTTCTGCTCATTGAGCCTACTGATAGAGGTATGTGCCTTGCTGCTGGAAGAATCCTTTAAAAAAAAACACAAAAGCCATTGCTCATCCACTTTCTTCTGGCTGCAAAACTATTGCTGTGAATTGACGCAGGCTTAAAAATGTGAGCCAGAGCACAGAACTTAGCAATAGTACACATATATATGTTCTTGGCAGGGCCTCGATGCAGATCATGACCACGATCTGTTTAACGAACATATATTCTTTAATGGTCTCATCCGGTGTTGATTTAAAAAAGAACAAATTGGAATATTTGTGCTCAAATGGCAACTAGGGGAAGATGACTCAAAACCAAACCATTCCCTTAATTCTGGTGGAAGTCAGGGCTAGAAACAGCCCCTTGAAATGGATTTAAATGAGCCCGAGTGGAGCTTACACACTGGTGTTCATAATACAATTCATGTTCCAGAGAAGTAATAACAGAGAACACACGCACAATAGAGGCTCAGTGCACAAAGCTTATAATGTATTATTTGCGAGGAGTATTTCTTTAAAAATGTAGAGCAGGAGTATCACTTATCGTTCCCACATGGAACAAGTGGTTGTGGAAATCATTTTTATTGTTATCATATGTTTTCCCTAAATGTTGGTATAGGAGTAAACCTTTTTTGGTATTACTTACAATATGCTATTGTTTGACATCCAACATTACACTTATGTTTGAATAGCTTACCCTTGTAGCATCCTTCTTTTCCTTTGTTGATTAAGTCTGAGATAAATATACCATTGTTTTCATGAAGACTTAAAATCTATTCAGTCTCCTGCTGGGTGATTGAATATTAAAAGAATGGCAGGAGAGATCTTAGTGGAATAATCCACTCAGCCAGTTGTTCTTCTGACTGAGGGATCTGGGTTTGATGTTCTGATCTGGTTTCTTTCCATTCCTGTGCTCCAGGATGGCGCACCCAACTCCTGGAGCCACTGGCTGACTGTATGACTCCCTCTGCCACCCAGCTCCATCAAGAATTTGCAGTCTGAAGCAGGTCTGCAGGATTTGGGGAAGGAGTAAAACTTCCTACAGTTGGTTTCATTTGACTTGTGTGGTCAAAATGAATCCTTGTGGATCTTGTATGAAAGCTGATCAAGAAAGTTGTGCTGAAAAATGTGTGTGTAAATCTCTTGCAGAATGTGTTTCTAGTTTTGGGAAAATGCAACTTAGAGATGTAGAGGAGGAGGCAGTCTTCAATGTTCCATTTTTCCAGTTTTCAGGAGAATACCTGATGGTTCAGAAAAATAAATATGTATATTTTTGTTTTTTAATTTTGATTTGATTGAACTTTGATTAAATTAGATTTTTTGACCATATATTGCCACTTACATGTGAAAGGCAGAGTATGTCACACCTTTATTCTCTGTGAAATAGCTGCAGTATGCCAGGCAGACACCTTCCGCTACATCCCAGGTACTGAGAAACAGTTGAGTTCTACTGATGTCGCTGGATATATGATACCTCACTATATTTTTAAATATATTCACTTCTATCAAAAGTTAAGAAGTCTGCTACCAGCTCAAACAACTGCACCTTTCCCAATGTGGGAATCAAAAGTTATTTTCTTATGCTTAACGAGAAATTATGCATATCATGCATAAATACAAAGATAAACAGACATTAATATACGCAGATATGTAAAGGAATTGGTGTTTTAAAACCTCAGTGATTCTCCAAGAGCTTTAGAAGAACCTGGGGCTCTCAAGACACTGGTGGGATCACTGGATGAGATACAGAATCTCAGGATGACCGAGGCTGTAAGGAATCTCTGGAAGTTGTCTTGTCCAACCCCCCTGCCCAAGCAGGGCCACCAGGATGAAGTTGCTCAGGTCTGTGTCCAGATGGCTTTTGAATATCTCCAAGGATGGAGACTCCACAGCCTCTCTGGGCAACCTGTGCCAGGGCTCTGTCACCCTCACAGTAAAAAAGTGTTTCCTGAAGTTCAGGAAGAACCTCCTGTGTTTCAGTTTGTGTCCATTGCCTCTTGTCCTGTCACTGGGCACCACTGAAGAGAGCCTGGCTCCATCTGCTTTCTGTCCTTCCTTCAGATATTTATATACAGTGATAAGACCCCCCCGACCCTTCTCTTCTTGAGGCTGAAGAGTCCCAGCTCTCTCGGCCTTTTACTCACAGGAGAGATGCTTTAGCCCCTTCACCATCTTTGTGGCCTTTGACTGGACCTGGTCCCTTGTGTCCATGTCTCTCATGTATGGGGAAGCTCAGACTGGACTCAGCACTCCCGTGCTGGGTAGAGGGGAAGGATCACTTCCCTTGACCTGCTGGAAACTCTGTCCTTTTGATTTATTGCCATCAATGTTGCTGTTGATGCAGTTCAGCATCTAGAATGTTTGCAGTGTATCAGCGTTCTCACATGTGGCTAATTCTGTGATTCGGTCTGTTGATCACACCTACAAAAAGAACATGCCCTGTGTATGCGGATACTGGTTTTCAAGTCCACCACTGGCAAATGAAATACCTCTTAAACTAGAAAATGTAATGGGGAGAGGAAAGAGAAGCAGAATTTCTAGAGAATTTTCTAGGGTATGCCCAGCCCCTGCAAGCAAGAACAGCAGCATCCATCATTCACAAAAGAAAATAAGAGTCCTTGATTGCTCAACACTGGCTCAGGCCAACCATCGTTGGAGCACAACTGGAACCTCTCCAGCCTGGCAATGTCGTGGAGTTCCAGGCACTGGGTCTCGGTGCAAGGCCCAGGAAATTTTAATAAATTAGCCCTACAGGAAACAGTGAGCAAAGGTCAGGTGATAAATATTTTCACTGAGCATCTCGGAGAGAGGCAGTGCAAGCCAAAGGAGAGAGTGACCTGCTTCATGGCCCTGAGAAGGCTTTTCTACCCCTCCTACTCTCTTCACACACCTCCCTTGCCACATCTTTGCATGAAATCCTTAGTTTCTGCTGTGCTGGTGTGACACAGAGAGTTTTACCTGGTATTGCCTGTATTTGCTGCTATGCAGTATTTCTTCATAGACGAAACCTGGGAACAAAAAAGAACGCAAAAGAGTAGGAAAAATTCCCTGGAAAGTGCCCTGAAACTGCTGCTTCCCATCCCTTTGTAAGAGCACGAAGTAACTTTGTTTGGGGGCCAACTCTACAGAAATTCACATCTCTGCAGAAGGAGTTTGCCGCTTGCTGTGAATGACATGCTGCTCTCTGCTATGTGGGCTAGCGTCCACAAAAAAACGGCCGCAAACCTGCCTGAGCCCGCAATCACATTACACATACCTTCACGTCGTGCCCTCTGAGGTGCAGCCGCCGATATTTCATCAGAAAAGCAGCCCCGTGCGTTGAAGTGTATTGATTCAATAAACTCACATCAGCCTTTAAAGGCAACTTGTGTTCAAATAATGGCGCATAATGTCAAAAATATATGTTGTGTAGCTTACGTAAAGTTTTCATCTCATTTTCAGGAACTGTTTAAACAGAAATGTTTCATTTTAGGTAAATGTTAACATTATGTTAAGCTGTATTCTACTTCTGTGTACTAACAAAGGTCATGAATAGAGTAATAACTGTTTGAGGTTTGCAAGATTGCTTTGATGTAAATTCTATTTGCCACTGGTATTCTCCATTTACCACATATATCCCTGGAGAATGGCTTGCCTGCATAGCTCATAAATTTGTTATAAATCATAATGCTTCTATTACATCATTTCCAACCTATCCCAGCTAAAAGCACAATGTGATTTTTTTTTTCCCCCTATGTGAAATTTCCAGTTTGGTGGCATATCTTCTCCGTAATAAATTCCAGACAGTCATTCTTTCACGGTATATCTAACGTCTGCATTTTGGACCCAATCTAGATGATTATTGAAAACTGTGGGAGTTTGCCAGCGGTTGCAGCAGGACCAGAATTGGGTCCTCTCTGTATCTAACTTGCCTTTGTTGGAGCAGCATGTTGGTTTGGAACCAGCTTCTAATGAGAGCGTATCTGGAGCTGCAAACATCAGATGTGCTAATTGTCTGCTGAAATGCTGGTTTCAGTGCCAGCAGTAAGTGTTGGGTGTCTAATTCAATGCTGTTTGTTTTCTCTTATGATTTAGTGCCTCAAAATTCATCTGTTACCCTTCGTAACAACGGCAAATCAGGAAAACGTTGGCTTACAACGAATGGCTCTGCAATGTGGCAAAATAGTGACAGAGACGCGTCGTATTTCTCTTATGTATCTGCTGTGTATACTTTCATTCCAAAATAAGGAAGGGAAAAAACATTATATGATTTCATGTCACAGTATTAGCAATGCTAGGTATTAAATCTTGTTGAAAGATAAGTCTGTTATTCAAGTAAACTGTAAAGCGTAAGCCACCATTTGCAAGCATTTTAATACCCAAGTTAGTCTCCAGACGTGCATATTCCATTGAATTCAGTGGAACTACCCCTGTGTATTCGGTTATTCAGTTGTGTGGCTGTGGTAGTTGGGACTTTGCTTGGTAGGAGGCAGAAAGCTGAGACAAAACTGCTCGTTTATAATATTCAGAAACAGTTTAGCTTCAAAATACATCAAAGTCATAGTAATTGTGTGCTCTATTTTTTGATCAGGGGCATAATTTGGTGCTTACATGTGAGTCTTCCTGTTTTCTGTTTATCTCTGATGACAATATAATGAAAAATAAAGCTAACCAAAATTCCATGAATAATGAAACAGTGTTAACAGAACAATCTCTAAAAGTCAGTAGATGGAGCAGAACTTGCATCTTCCATCAAGATTTTTATACTACTCAGTCAGAAACAAAATGGGATTGAGGTGGGCTTCGTTGTTTTGGGTGGTAAAATGGTAGAAATCTTTTCACAGTGCTACTTATGAAAATGTGTTCTGAAAAAGTGTTGAAATATTAATTTTTCATTTCTTCTTCTCTTTGCATCTCATTCAGCCCATTCAGTGCAAATGCAGCAGCATTTGGAATCAAGAAGTGGGAAGAGCTGCCTCAGGCATTGAAACTAGGGAAAAAATATGATGAAGGAACCAGAAGGGTGTGAAAGGCATGGCTTTTTAATATAGTATTTTGGTCTTGTAAGATGGTCAGGAGTGTGCAAGGCCTAGATATCTTTTGGGTTTCAAGACAAGGGCAGGTTTGCAGAGGGCTGTCCAGAGATGAATCTCTGCAATGCAACCATCAGCAGAAGGCCGCCCGTGCCCAGACGTTTTCCAGTTGACCTGGAGCAGGGATAAAATAAAGCATGGGGAATGCTTGGAATGCTTGGCCCATGGTGCTAAGCACTGAAAAGGTACAGGGAACCCCATGCAGTCCCTTGTTCATGCCCCAAAACACCTGCAGGAACGACATCTCCCTGCAGAGCTGAAACGAGAGTTAAAAAGACCTACACAGCAATGGGTCAGTTAAGTACATTTTTGCCAGGAATTTCCCACGTATACACAATCACCATTTAAAACAGAAGTCTCCTATCAAGCAATGCTTTGAAATTATTTACTCTTTTATGGTTGCAAAGTATGGCAACATAATACCTTTATTTGAAGCCCAAATAAGCGGCATATGCTGCGAAGTGTCTATGAACGGACTTTATGGGCTTGAATTCTTACGTCACACGCTGGTTACAATTATGACTCCAGCGAATGCCTTGGGGACGTAGAAGAGCATGTATAGAGGTTGAATGAAGGCATAAACTGATAATGTTTATTTTAAAAGCATATTACCATGCTGAGAGAGATGGCGGGGGAAATGTCATAAATAATGAAAAGATTTATTGTTGCAAAATGCTTTACAAGTGTTATAATATATTAAAAAATAGTGGTCCCAAATAAAGGCAGTGGCTGCATGGGGTAGTCCAACCAGCTCAGCAGCAAGCACTACATTGGACCCCATGGACTAGTGTTAAGCGGCAACATGATGTTCTTCAGGACTATGGCTCGTGGCACAGATGTTTAGGGGTTTAAGCAGATGGGGACACACAGGGTACACTTGGGTGTATCTCCAGCCTTGTTGGGATAAACTGTTATTAACTGTGACCATTCAGACCTTTGACACCCTTTCGAGCATGCTTGGTGCCAGACTGTAAACAGCCATGAGTCTGTGGTGGGAGCCATTTTCTGCACATATTGCCAAATTAAGACAACAGTATGTGATTGCTTCAGCTGGAAATGTTTTAAAACCAGCTCTGGTGTGGCTCAGTGTTCTCATCCTCTTCCCATCCCATACTAAGCTCATCTCCCTTTTTGTCTTAAAATCTTCTTTTCTCAGTACCAGAAACATGATTTATTTTCCCCATTAACAGCTGAAATGAAATTCTTTTACAACATAATAACTATCCCATCTATATAACCTTCCTCTGCTCAAAACTTTAAGGTACCACACTGTTAGGAGATGTATTTATGATCAAGAATTTCTTGGCCATATTTGGTGTGTGTTTAGCTGTTTCAATATGTGTTCAGTCCGGATATACTCAGCAATCCAACAGTTGTTGTACATGAAGAGCAATCGCTTTATGAAGAGTTTCAGTGGCGGCTTTCCAACGGTGTGAGAGAGTCAGACCACCGCTGTCTTGGTATTTTGCCCTGGTCCCATCCGGCAGAAGGTGTGAGGAAATTGTGTGAGTGCCTAGGCACATTGAGCTTAGGATTTGCAAAGTGTCCAGAGGCAATGCCAAATAATTAGCAAGTCATGGGAAGAAAACTAGAAATCATCCAGGGACCTGAACCCAGACGTACCCCATCCAGGTGAATGCCGTAACTTTGGTACCACGGTCATGTTCAGACATGTCTATTTAGATCCAACACCTGAGCTGTGCTGAAGTTGCAGATCCCCCACACTGCAATCCTGCTGAGGTCCCAGGTTGGTCCAAGCCCCCCTGGCACGCTGCATCTGCAGATGACAGGGACACAAAAGGGCAGCCCCAGGGCTGAGGTGGCTGCTCTGCAGCCAGTGAGGGGAAATGGGGGGATTTTTCTCCTTCTCTGAGCTGGTCATCCATCCCTGGTGGAGGCCTTGCAATCCTCATCCGGGAGGGTGCAGGCTTTGGACAGGGTGTGTGAGCGGCAGTAGAGGCTGGCAGTGACTAGGGATTGTAAAGATCAGTGCCTTCGCCTGCAGCGTGGGCTCCTAAATCACCCAGGGGAGGCATCCATCAGCGTTACCCTAACCCATCACATATGGGATGTTGTATGTGTTTCTCCAATGAACGTTTTATGGGAAATACAAACCAGAAAACGTTGACCCAGTCCTGCTCTGTGCTTCTACCACTGCTCTGCCTGGATGGTGCTGCCATCACAAGCCCTTGCATGTCTTTCCAGCAGCCTAATTTCCCCATCGGCTGGTCCCTCCATATGTATGAAGCACCAGACCACTAACATGTTTCAACTCTCTTTTGCCAGCTGCCACAAACACATCCACTCCATCCTTACACATCGAGGCTGGAGGGACTGCTTTTTTGGGGACTGGCAACGGGCAGTCAGTCCTCTCCTGGGTTTTTGAGCACAGAAGCAGGGAGAAACCCAGGGGAAAACTGCATCCCAGCATCTCATAACACTTCCCAACCCTGCCTGCTCCCCATCATGAAACAAGGCTCCCTCATTCACCCTGTATTTGGAGCTGGGCCAGCACTCAGAAACACTGGTGTAATAAGTGCCCTTACTCTCTGCGGGGAAGGAGGAAATCCTGGCTCCAGTGAACTTACAGGCAAAACTCAGATGCATTTGCTTTATTCTAACAGAATTTAGCAGATGGGTTTTGCTGTTAGTATTGAAGCCCTGCACCTCCTTTCAATCTGCTCTGTGATGTGACTGGTAAAGTACTACAAGACCAGCATTTACTATAAAGCTGAAATGTTAATATTTATACACTGTGTCCACTGGGATGGAGTAATTCATTTTTTATTAAGAAGCTATTAAAGCATTTTTCTAAATTGCCCCAAATATGTTTCCCACCTAAAACATGCTGCTCTTTTTTTCCCCCTAACTTCTTTTTCTTTTCAGCGTATGGCTTTGATCCTTTGTTTGACTTGTGCTTCACAGAAAAATGCTCATAAACTTCCACAGAAAGGTTCTCTTGGCTTATAGCTTTATTCAAGAAATATGGTGGATCTGTAACACAACCATTTTAGGAGCACTTAGGAAGCCTACTTGCTGAGTTCCAGAACAAAAAGGTTCGCTCCTCCAAATATTTAAAAGGCACTTTCCAATATAGAGAAGTCTATTCTGATTTTGGTTACAGATTGTACCACACTTTATAAAGCTTGGCCCTTTAAAGCATGAATGAGCTTTCGTGTACCTCAATTCTTAAAAAGCTTTCAAGAATGCCACTGCAAGTCCATGCAAGTCTTTCTGAGCGCTTCCCCGTTTCAGACAAGCACGAACCCAGTGGCTACAAACAAGTCCCCACCTGCTCTAACTCCTGGGTAGAAACCAACCACAGAACAGGAGGGTGAGAGTTAGCAATTTGCCATAATCCTAGATTACTACAGCTTTATTGCACGTCTCCACAAATTACAGATGTATGTGAAGCTAATGGTTTTTCTAAGTGCCGATATGTGCTCTGCTCAGGGGTACAGAATTACCCTGATTATTTCTCAACAACTAGCACTCAAGCTGCTATTATTGTAGTTTACTAATAAAATCTAGGAAGAAAAGTTCACCATATCTAGATTAATCTCTCTCCTGTGCTTCTTCAATCTTTCTTTTTTTATATAATTTCACCACTTTCTGCTAGAAGCAAATAGGATGAAAGTAGCAATGACAACCCAGCATGTTACAACACAGATCTGAAGCTCTGTTGCTCTTTGCATTTTAATGTTTAAGCTTCACAAGAGATACTGCAGATGCAGGAGAGAGAGAGACTGGCCATCCTGCAAAGCCAAAGGAGAATCCAAGCAAAGAGCTGGGGTTCTTTTCTTCTCTTTAATCCTATCCCAAAGCCTTTGAATCAAAGTCTGACCCAGATCTCCAAAAGCTGAGGTGCAGTATGCCCAGGGAGGACCTCAGTGAATGCCATGCAAGCTGTCTCTCAGCCTTCCCCACTCACAGCTTTGTCTGCTCACACTGGTTAGAGAAACTAGACATGAGAATCTCATTTGGTCGCAATACCTAATGTAGATTAGGAGATATAGGCACTAAAAGGGTGTTCTTGGCCCAGGGACCTATGCCTATTCTGGGAAAAGCACTGTCAAAAAGGGGCTGAAGAAAGAAAGGAAACAACCTTTAAAAGAAAGTCTTCTCTTTCCCTTGCAACAGCTCTACAGGATGAAATAGAAAAAAGCTGTGTTTTTGGAGTTCCCCGGAGTTCAGAAATCTTCTGGAAATTAATAGAAACATTCGTGTCTCCTGCTGAGGGCTGTAGACTAATTCACAGGCGCTGGAAAATGTATGTCTCTCCACAACACTCAGCAGGTTCGCATGACACCAGGGTTGGGGCAGGGCTTTTAAATTTTGCAGGGGGCCTACGCTGGTGGCTTCGGGTATGTGCACAGTGGTGGGTGTTCACAGTGGTGGGTGTTCACAGGGGTTGTCCAAGGAGAGCTACGTGAGTACATGAAGGGGAGCAGAGTGATTGTAGAACCCAAGGTCCTTATTGGGAAAATCCAGCCCGGTGTCTTCACCCATGCATACATGCATTCCAAACACAAGGTAAGTAGGTGCTAACTAAAATGGGCTTCTCTAGAGAGTGTAGTGACCCATGGCAAGGTGGGTGCTTGTAGGGCTCAGGATGTCATGTTTATCCTTACTGCTCCAACTTCTCCTGGGCACTTGAATCTGGCAGAGACCCAGCACTGCCCTCCCTGCTCCTGCCTCTCACTGCTGGTCCCCTTGGCTCTGGTCTGACAGCAAAAGACCTTCCATGGCTCCTCCTGAACAGGATGGCATCTCTGCTTCTGTTCGTTCAGTCATTTCCAGACAGTTCAGACTGAACAGGAAAAGGGTGGAAATGACCAGGGCAGAGGAGAGTCTGCCCCTGGCAGTCAATGGATTTGTACCTGACTGAACTGGCTGTGCAGCTCCAACCTCGTGTCCCTTCACACCCCTTCTTTCGTTTTTTAATTTTCCCTTCTGATTCCTGAAAGTTCAGGTCTAACTTGCCTTTTTCTTCCTCTATCTCACAGATTCCCTTTCTCCCACACCTTCTGCTACTCACATCCCGCTATTTTCTTTCCTGCAGCCCATCACTTCTGTCTCCTCGACCCGGCACCCTTTGCTGGGTGCAGGCAGGTTAACCTGTTTGTGGGCGTACAACTGAGACTCCCAGAAAAGCCCAGCTTAGTAGATGAGTCCATGGCTCTGGATGAGGTATGGCTGTATGAAAGCAGATGTGACTGCACAAAACACGGTGGGCCAACACACGAATGAAGTTTCCATTCTGCTTCTCCAAGCTGCATGGTGAAAAGGGAGAGAGACAACAGTAACTGGCCAAACATTGTAATTCACACAGCATGTGATCCAAAATGCCTAGAGTTCAGTGTGAACCTTTGTATTTACTCCAAACTTTGGCCTGAGAATTGAGGATGAGACTTGGGCCCAGTGGGAGGGGCTCCTACTTTGCCCTTGGGCTGTTTCCCCCGCTGAAGCAAGGGTGCTGGGGCTGGGCTGGGAGCCAAAGCGAAGGATTCAGGGAAGGCTGCTCAAGACTTTTCTGTGCCCTTTGCTACATGATGTGAGCAAGGAGAAAGGAAGTGGCTGGAGATCTAAAATGGATTAAAAGAAATACGTCCTTTTTTACCCTCTGAAATGATTGTTCTGTAGGATAAAAAATTTAAACTCATGGATAGCAGTAATATCTATATTTACACCAGATGAATTGTTGGTTGCCCCAGTAGTGTTACAAAAATTTCAGTGAAGTGTTTTGCACCATAAATGCTCTCTCTTCTCCCCAGAGAACTCCAATCCTATAAAATGAATAAGACACACTTCAGATTTAGCCCCGCAAAAGTCCTAATTTTCAGAAGAGAAGTTGTGTTTATTTAACACATGAGCATTAACAGCCAGGCAGGACATTATGATTCATGGAGATCTGCACTTTTAAACTCAGGAAGTACAAATCAACCTATTTCTCATTAACCTTATCTCAAAAATCTAGTCGATGGGAGATACTCTTAAGTTTACTCCTTTTTAAAAAAGCCTTTCCCTCCTCCAGGACTGATGGTGTTCGCTGCTTAGATCAAACTGCCAAAGTTAGCCATCAGGGTATCTGCTAACTACTTCTTGGATTAAGACATTCTTCTCAAATTGTTTATAGGCTGCTTCCCTCCCTTTCTGCTCAAGTCTGGACCTCTGGTTTTTTGAATTACATACTGCGTTAGGCATTGTATCCCATCAACCCATGAGATCTATTCTCTGCCCTCCTGGTTTCCTTTTATTCTGAAATAGATGGGTGCCATATGACTAATCTCCCGACACAATTCATTTCTTGCAAACCTGTATCATTTTAGTGGTTTTTCTACCGCACCTTTCTAATCTTAGCAATATTCTTCCTATAACAATAGAGCCGGCGCTTGGGAAGGGCTCTCATCAGTGTGCTTGACACTGCTGGAATAGCTTCAGTGGATTTAAACATCAGGCCTATATACCCAAAGAGCTCACTTGGCTTCCTGACAGCTGCCTAGCATGGTGCAGATGGTTTTAGTTTATTCCCCATTTACCACCAAATGATTTCCCCCTTAAAATTAATAGAAGAAAAATATTTGGAAAGTGATAGCTGGTTGTTAGATATTACTTTTAGTGTTCCTGTTCATATTTTTCTTTTCTTTCTTTTCTTTCCCATATGCGCTTGTTCTTGTGATCTTGCAGGGTTGTAAAGTTATGATTCAGCAAAGCACCGAAGGTGAGAGCACAGCCCCACCGATGCTGCGGCCGCCACTGCAGTTGGCACCTCCTGCCCCATGTGCCTCCTAGTGAGGGGCTCAGCTTGGTCACCTCCGTCACAGCACCCTGGCTCTGGGCTCACCATGGCCTTCAGGACATGGAGGAGAAGGTGGTGCTCACCAGCACGGGGATGGGCTGTAGCTGGGTGGTGGGTGCCGTCCCAGTGTTTGCTGTGGATGTGGTTTGGGTTTGCAGCGTGTGGATGAGGGAGGCTTTCAAAAGGTTTTCAGAGGGGTGTACAAAGAAACCCCCCGTTGTCTGTGTTTATTGCTTTTGGGGGCATCCAGCCTCTCAATCCAGACCATCCAAAGGCTGAAGAGAAGAGGAGGCTTTTGATTCATACAGAATTGATAGCGTCTATTGAAATCAATTCCACATGGGGAAGCAAACACTGTCTCAGCACAGTAACACCCAGCGTGGAGTATACTGCCGAGTTCAGGCTCTGACTCCAAAAACGCTTGAAGGCAGAACACATGTTTTTGGGGGGCTGGGGTGGGGTTGAAGATACCACAACCCGTGAGATATCTAAGGCAGCGTGAACATGTTTTTTATAACCCATGAATGTAAAAAAAAATTTTAAAAAAATCTCAGAAGGCTTGAGACTCTTCTCATACATATTGCGCTCAAGTGGGTGTAACTGTGGTTTCAGCAGGGTCACTCCTCATGTATCCTGGTGTAATGGGAATACACCTTCGCCTTCTCACTGGATCTCCTTGGGGTCTAATCTAGGCGTTCAGATGGGCCATAGAGCACCTGCCTCCAGCTCCAGGGAAGTACTGGTAGATATTAACTCTGCTGCTCCTGTGCATCCACCCGCTCCTACTTTCAGCCAGGGAGGCTTTGAAAGTGTTTTGGCCTAAGTTTGATAGGCCGACTTCTTCAGTGGCGTAAGGCAGAGAGGTTTCATTGATTTCCCAGAGCTACACAGATTCACACCATCTGGGAAGCTGACACAAAGGATTTACAGTAAAAAAGGTACATCATATTTTTATTATTTCCTGATGTTGTTTTATTGTTATGACATCACATTCTGGACAATGATAATTCAAAAGCTTCCTTTTATAGCCTTTTTATTGGGTTGCATAGATGGAGGTTTAGGCTCTGTTCAAAGGCTCCATTGTACAGTTTTCACTCAAACTCGGCCCAGCATGGGCAGAGTTGCAGCAGGACTGAGCCTGACAGCAGCGTTGGTAAAAATGAGTATTGGTTTTAATGAAGCAATACGAATTGCAGAAAGTGTATAGCATGTTTTAATGTGTTTAATTATGATATTACCTATGGCTGAGGGAATTTGATCAGGTTTGAGCTTGCAGTGCCCCATGCCCTGATACCGTCATCTGCTCTGAATCAGGAAGAGCAGCGCTGATGAACTTTCCAAGTCTCAAGGAAGCTGCTGGCTCTTAATTTAAAGAATTTTCCTTGCTACCTGTGACATAAGTACAGTCACTGAGCAGCATGCCTCAGCTGAGATGGTTGTTTTCCATCAGAAATGTAAAACTTGGAGCATCTTTCCTGTCTCTTATCTTCAGCCCACAAGGAACATGACTGGACAGAAAAAGGTTGAAGTTAAGTCATGTGGGTGATACACTCACTGCAGCGAGACTTTTTTTTAGGGAAAAATAACAAATATGTTTTGTGTAGAACTGCATTTTGGCAGGATCATTTGTGATTGATGACACTTAAATTTTTTAGTCTATACTTCTAATTATCCTTTCTTATTTAATCAATTGTTCCAGGTGATTTTAAGTGCAAACTATTTGAAAAATCAGAGAAATTAGATGAAGACAGACCAGAAGACAATTATTTCATACCACACAAAATGCTTCCCACTGGCTCCTCAGTTTGTGCAGCCCACCTGGCCCACCCAACCTTTGGGAGAGACTGCAAGCTTTGCATTAGCTCCAGTATTTGTTGTGACCGTTGACACTGTTCCCCCCATTTTCTGAGTGCTGTACCAAAGAGGGCTGGACAAATCATGAGCAAAATACATAACAGTAAGAAAGTGTAATGATAACACGACACTGTATTTTTCCCTTTTATTTCCCCATTTTAGATGCATACTTATGGGTTTTTTGCAGCTTGAACTGACAATATAACAAATTAACACCTCCTTGCAGGTATGTAACAGCATTGAATAGCAGGACTTCAAAGCACGTATGATCTTAGTGCCCCGAATATACTGGGGGCATCAAAGGGAGGACTGGTGCATGTGAATAAACACCTCTAAGCTTTAACTTGGAAATTACTCTAGCCTTTGGTGAGTAGCATTCAAGGGACAGGTATGGGAATGTTGCCTGCTCCAGGCAATGGGTTGTGCTGGCTCAGAGGGGACAGGTCTATCTATACAGAGTCTGTCCCTTTCACAATCTGTGGCTAGATATTTCTGTGAAACTGGGACACAGAGCTTGAACCCTCTTCTGAATTTTATGCACCTACCCTGTGCATGTGGTGAAGACAACTGACTTACCTCCTTTTGGAGACAGGGCTGGAAGAGGAGTGCAAAGGTTAGAGCAATTGCTCATGAGTAGGAGCTCTCAGCTCATCAGTGTAATTGGAAACAACCCATACTCCCAGTTTTTTTGGAGCTAAGCTAGCATCACTGTCTCAGCTTCCTGAACAGTCAGTGGGGAGGGATCGGTGATTCATCCCACCCAGCTTAGACCCATATTTTAGGAAGGGATGAATTGCCCTCTGGCTGATGAAAACCTTAAGATGAGACATCTAACTTTTAAATCACTAAAGTTTGGTGACACAGATCTCCTTCTAAATGGAGAAAACCTGTTTAATTTGGCTACTCTTTTGACCTTCATCTGGAAAAAAACTTCACTAACTTTTCATCAACACCAAACACTTAAGTTTGCATTTTTATTTACTACTATCCCACGGCTTCCTGGGGTTAGCCCTCCTTAGCTTGTGGGCATTTGCCTTAATGGAAACCATGGTGTGGCTGCTCTAGTACAACCCACTACATCTCCATAGATTGCAAGGGCACCCACTCATTTTACTGATGCTGTCAAAGCGTCTTTAACTGCCCTCATGCACGTGTTGGGGGAGAAGAGCTTATCCTGAAGGTTTGCACTGCAAACAGTGCAGGGCTCTGTCACTGAGGGACTCCATCTCCTTGGAGCAGAGAAGCCTTTGGACTTTTGTCACTGAGAAACAGAAAGGACCACACACCCGAGGTGTCTGTAGCCTGACATCTCTGTGCATCACCTTCCTGGAAATGTTGAAACAGATCTCTATTATATCAATCACCCACTGCAAAATTGTGGGGCTGGTGCAGGTGCACTGAACTCACCAAAATCAGGGTTTTGCAAGCTTCTCAGATGAAGGTCACCTTTTCTCTGCTTGATCTCCACTGGATAGTTTTACTGATCCCCACAAAAACGGGTGAAAGACAAACCTGGTATAAATCAATTTAATGCTTTATACACAGTACAACAGCCTTAGCCAGGGAACTAAAGGGAAGCCAAATTCAAGGCCAAATCCTGTAAAGTGAAAAGTCTGTCAGGTCCCAGGGGCAGTACAATCAGCATTGTCTAGAATGAGGCCCGTGTACTCTACCATGCTTGGTGAGCTTTCAAAGGCGCTTCAGAAGAAGTCCCGATCTCAACAGTACAAGTATGTCAAGGTGACTCTGTTGGTGCAGTAGCTGTGAGAGCGTGGAGCAGGCAGGGAGCAGTCACTTCTGAAGACTTTATTGATCTGTTTCCTCATCTTTCATTTTCTAGTGTAGCTCACAGCTATGTTTAAGCAAACAGCAGAATGTTAAGTTTATTGGGAGCTGTGTGTTAGTCTCTGATTTTCGATAAAGTGTTTGAGCAAAAGAGAAGCAAGGCGTGTAAACAGCACAATATCTACAGCTTTCCATCTCAAACAGCTGCTGTGAGTAGGGGCAGCAGTCCCATCCTGCTGATACACTCTAGGATGCCCTCTGCTCTGCTCTGCATCAACAGTGCATGAAACTGTTTTTGAACACTTTCCCATGTTCAAGCCAGGCAATTAGCCAAAATTCAGGGCCCTGGATGGCATTTCATTTACAAAGACAAATTGAGTCAGGTGTTGCTTGGCCTAAGCCTGTCTCTTTGTAAGGAACAAACTGAGTCTGGTCTCCTGAGCAGAGCAGGAATGGATGGAGGAGCCATATGCAGCTTCTTTGTTCACTTTGTAGTTTGCATTTGTGCCCAAAGTGCTCTTGCTAAGCTTTCCTCCAACTGTGATATTTGTGTCACTCTGCCACTCCTTTCTCCACTTCTGTTTTTCTCTTGCTTTTTCCCCCCATGTAATTTACTATAATAACAATAAAGTGTCTTTTACTAGTTTCTGTGTAAGGAGTAGAGGTTGCAACTTTAGCATGGCTTCACTTCCATGAAAGATTAATTAAGTAAGCAACTCCAGTAAGATTTCGCCCAGCTTCCCAGCACTCTTTGCTTTGTTGCCTCTGTCATTTGTGTGCGTCCCCATCTGTGTCTATTTAGCCTCAAGATTTTGCAGGTTTTGGTGTTACCAGAGAAGTCATTACTTATCCACAACCTGTTACTTTCAGGGCTGCACGTCCTAGAAGTGTATTTAGGACCTTGAGATTCCCCGTTAATGTAGAGTTCAGAAAAGTGCAAAGGTAAATCTATGCATTACAAGCTGATCCAAGTCAAGATTTCACGAGAAAAAGGCAATAGTAGAGGTCATCCTTTCCAGGTCAAGGCTAATTACTGAAAAGAATGGAAACAGCCTTGAAGTTGTTAAGGGAAAGGGGATAGACAGAAGATTATGAAAGCTTCCTGTGTTCCATAGGAAATGAAAACTTCCTATTTTCCTTTCTTAAGCCTATTTCCTATAAAAATCAGGAGCTATACCATTTAATTGTGCGTGTTGGTTAAGAAAGACGAGCACTATTTTCATGGAGCACACACATATAACTAAACTGAGGTGTTCTGTGTCAAATTCTGACAGAAGGAAGTCAGCTTCCATTTCCAGCACGGATAATTAAATGCTGATGATGCAATTTAATTCTAAAGATTTTAATCAAGAACTGTAACTTTTGCCCCTATAAAACTGTGAATAATAATGCACTGAAAGTTATTTATGAAGCCAATGTCTGTATTGGTTTGGATAAAACAAGGCTTCTGACATTCATTCTTGCCTCTTAGCCTGTGCTGTGTCATTGCTGTGTTGTTGTTTTCAATACAACGTAACACTCTGCTGAGTGTGTCAGAGGCACATGTGATGAAGACTCACCAGAAACCTTTGACAAACATGAAATATATATGTATTTTAAAAGTGTTAAAAAGATACGGTCATATTATGGTCCTGCTGTATAGTTTTATGGACCCAAAGACAAACAGAGATGTGTCTCGTGGTTGTAAACTGATCACAACGGTAAGAGTGGGTTTTTTTGTTATGGCCTCCTCAAATGCAAGTTCTGTGTCATGAGCTTTGCCACATGGTGTTGTTTAGGGCAAGACCCCCCTTCTCCCTGTGAAGAAGGTGACTTGTTGACCAGTCATGGTGGTACCTCTGAGACCTATGGGGACTATAACTGGGCAGTGAGATGGATCTCAAGGGCATTGCTAGTAACACAAAACCTGCCATATGTGGTCCTGCTTTACCCCTGCTTTTTTCCTTCTCTGAAGAGCCCAAAAATCTGGATCGTGGCAGAAGATGCTGGTGGGTGACATCCACCAGGTCTTGGATCTTTCTGAAGTACTTTGTGTTTGTTGAGGTATCGATGCCAAAGCTAAACCCTCCCAAACTGAGCACATTATGGACCTTTGGCAAAAAACAGTCTTATAACAGCACTGTAGATAGACAGAGATTAATTTGTCCTGGCGCAGCTGCAGTGTAGCAGTGGTAATTCGTTGTAAACACCTTCAGAGCATGTCAGGCCTCATAAAAACTCTATCTTAGACTATGATGTAGCTTTAAAGACAATACTCTGCAGTTACGCAGGGCCAAAGTAACTCCTTCTATGCATCTGCTGAGCTGATTTGTTTTCAAACGTTGATTTAAATTTTAGTTTTTATTATGTGATATTGCTAAAACTATGGTTTTATGGCAAATGTGTTCCAATGCAATAAAAATGTGCTTATTTTTCTGCCTACTCCCTGAACTAAGAATAAAATGCCTTAAGGGAATATATATATTTAATAGATTTTCTGAATTAAAAACCCCTACGATTAGAATCATAATCTTTGGTGGTCCCACATAATATTTTGTAGCTGACCTTCATATATAATGTAATGTAATATTGGTTTTTGATGGGACTGCTGCCTTTGCTGAGTTTCCTCTCAGGCTAATTGATGTTTCTGCCTGTCATTGATGTTTCAGATCCACCCAGCTTTCATTTGTTATTTTCTTTCACTGATTATTTTAATAGCGTGCCTTAATGTAGCATATGTTTGTATTCCTGCTCCAGTTTTACCCTAGCCATCATTAACAATGTAAAGCTCCTCCCATATATGAGAATGTTAATGTACTTAGCTGTGCTTAATTAGCCCCATCTTAGTAGGGAAGCGCTCTTGAAGACTTGTGTCTTACTCCTAATGTTTCAATTTCCCCCTTTACTAGCAGATAAAAGCTGACGATAATCCTGTGCTGCAGGTTTGGGGCACAACCATCTGCAGCCTTATTTTAGGGCGTAAAGAGGCAGATTGCTTCCCACTTAAACTGCTGCCACATTGGACTGTTATCTTCAGGCTAATCGTAATTACATTCATGTATCTTCGGAGGATGTTAATTACAGGAAGATGCCTTCTTTTTCTTGAATGCTCAAACAAGAGCACTGCAAGTCTGGGGCAATAAAGGGGAGGGGAAGCATTAAATCACAGGTGGGAAGGAAAGAAATGAAAAAAAAATAATAAATATACCAGTTGGCCTAAAGGTCGTTTGGGTGGCAAAGGGCAATAAAAGGTGGGAAGAAAAAAGAGACATTAAACCTTGCTGTCACATGGAGGTGCATCAGCCTGTTGGGTAAGAGCAACAGCAGAGCTCATCACGCTGAGAGAAGGATGTGAAGTGGCCAGAAGAGGAACCGAAGGCCGGAGGTGCCTCGGAGCAAGGTGGAATGTGTGCCTGGAGTGGCTTTGTTCCTCGTGTGCCTGTGAGTGAGGTGGGGTGGGAAGGGGGTGGAGGTTTCACCATAACTTGTGTCTCTCAGCGTGGCACACAGCCTGTGAGTCCAGGGGCCAGGAACAGAGCGTCAACCCACATTAATTGTGCTATGAAACATCCAGAGAGCAAGGCTATCTGTATTTTTTTGACAATATATAGAATACACAGTGTCAGACATTTGTTTGACCGAGCAAGTAGATGTCATAAAGCTTTAATTTGTAGTATTTCTGAATCAATAAGGCATAGAGCAATTGGACCATTATGCGCACTAAAAGGCTGTATGCCAAAGAACATTTCTATGTTTAAAAATTAACATGATCAGGAAGACGGTGGGAGTTTAAAAAAGGATGAACTGAGAGAGAGAAATTTTACATCCATATATATGCAAAGGTGCTGGGGTGAGGAACATTGCTTCCTTCAGGCTTCAGGTGAAGTTTGACGTGTGACAAATCTGACTCCACTCTTGCGATCAGACCAACATTCTCGTGATCAGAGCAACATGTTGTTGCCATTGCTCTGGATCTCGTCTCTAACGATGACCAGACCAGATGTTCTGGTTTTAAAGGAAGCTACAGACAATTAAATTGCTGTGCAAGGCACTGGCAGCACCAGCTTTCAGTAATTCCCCGTCTTTGTGTGGATGTGACGTGATGGGAGTGGAAAGCAAAAGCAGAAACTTAATATGACCCTTGCCACAGGCATCTTGGATAAAGCACTCCTGGCCATGAGACAAACACAGGCCTCGATCTGCAGAAGCCAATTAGTTTTATACACACAAATAGTCCCACTGTGGCATAAAGCGTGCAGAAATTTATTAGAAGATGCCCTGAGAAGGGAAGTGGGAGTGAAGCAAGCTGGAGGAATGACTAATAAGAATTAGGGGGGAGTTAAGCACAGGGTAGCAGAAGTTCAGCCACTTGGCTGATCCATAAGGTGGGTGGGTTACAGCTGGAGCTTCGCATCAGATAAAACAACAGGAAGAGCCAAGTGACGGCAACCACAGGGAGGAAGACCACCAGGAAGTCTGAAAAGTGGAATGATCCTTTAACACCACTGAGCAGGCTGAGATGGGAGAAGAGAAGAGGACACACAATGTGATGAATGCCATTACTCACACCTCTGACTCAGGAACTGAATGGGTGTTACTACTTAATGCTTTTTTTGAGATTGTATTTTGGTTATAAGTAACCGAGTCCAAAGGGAAAATGCCATGAAGCCCTTGGGAAAGCAGAGGTTGTTAAGCCAAAATAGATTAGCTGGAGAGTTTGCAAGTGAGTGAACACAAAGAATGTATAAACCTAAACATGAGAGGAATTAATATCTGAACAATTATCTTAGGTGAGAGGCACGGTTGCAAATATGAACGAACAGACACGCACCACAATCTTTAAATCTCATCGTAATGGTCCAGGGGACCATGTAAGAGCAAACGAAGCGGGAAGCCAGAAGAATCCTGTCCAACCTTCCTACGATAACTTTGGAGAGGTGGGTGTTCAATGCAGAGCTTCCTGAGCTCTTCAGGTTTTGCCCAAGATTGTACCCAGCCACGTCCCCGTCTCTGCTGCTCTTTTTAACCTAAAGGCCGCACAATATAAACTCCATAAACTTGGATGCCAGCTGCAATCTCGCCCCAAAAGAGAAAAAGGCTCATCACCTTGTTGGATCCCCAAGAGGCATGTTAGAAACCAGGCAGTAAAACCCATTTCAGCCTTTTCTGCACTACAGTACTGGGGTCCCCAACAGCAAATAGACTTCTTCTCAGGCACATGCCTACGGTTCTGGGATAAAAACCCAAAATAATAAGACTACTTGCATGCAAAGCTTTTACAAATTTGGTCACTGTGACCAAACTTTATTACCCATTTTATGGAACTGTGACAAAACTCTAGGAATCAAACAACATGGGGATCACAGAGGCTATTATGTTTATTGTGCTGAACAGACTGTGATAATCCATTAAAGGAACATTTTCAACAAGCAAGCGATTCGAAGTACAATCATAGACAGCAACTCTACACGAAGAACAAAGCAAAAAGTTAGAAGACACTCAAAAGAAAAAGTAAACTGTAGTTAAACATCTTGAAGCGTTTGTTTTTTATTTTTCCTGCAAACACACCTCTCTTGCAGAAATGGTAGAAGAGTTAAATGTCCAGTCTTAGGTAGCAGTGACCAATGACAGCAAAGAACAGTCGTATAAAATTTATCTCCCACAAAAATAAACTATATATATAAAAAATTTTATGATGTTCTCACTGATTCAATGGCCACATGCAATTTTTCAGTCTGAAAAAAATGAGGTATAGTAGGCCCTAAGAGGTAGTAATGTGTTTTGATTGTACTACAATATATAGAAAATACAAGATTCAGTTCGTCAGAGTGGTAAGTCTCTCGGAGGTTGAAGTGTGACACACACCCAGCGGATATTTCTGTGTCATCCACTGAACACTGTGGTTTTAAAAAACAAAAGCAAAAAAACCCATAACCCCAGACCCCAAAAGGGACTTGCTAAGGCTTGATTCGATGCCCTTTGAAGTCAGCAGAAGTCCTTCTACTGCCTTTAAGTGACACTGGATTTGGCCTGTTAAGAGCTCCTGTATAGCTAGGATTATTTCTCTTTCACTTAATATTAACGTGTCTAGTTGTAATACTCCGATCAGCTCTTTCTCAGCAATTTCTGTCACTGAACCCTCTGCGGGCTTTCGAGGAGGTCCGCATTTCTTGACACTGCCTCTTGGAAGAAGCCAGTAAGTAGTTATCTTTAACTGCATTTGGCTCGGTACTAAAGCCATACCAACAGACGCCTTCCTGAGAAACTACCCCCGGCCCAGTTATTAATACAATGGTACAAAGTACTGACTAGGAAAGAGAGGAAGAAGGGAAACAAAACAGAAATAGAGAAAACGAAACAGGAGGAGAGAGAGAAGGAACAACAAAAGTGAGAGAGAAGAGAATAAAAAAACCTCTACATAAGAAGCATTTAAAATAAATCTGGCTGAAACATATTACAAAATCACATTTGTGTAAAATACATGAAAATACTTGACAAGTATTTTCTTACAATCTACTAATTATTTTTTTAAACACATATTTGTGATTGCATTATGCAAAAGCTGAGCTTGTTGCTTCCCACCTACAAAGCTTCAAGTTTCTTTGAAGGTTTTTTTTTTGTTCGTTTTTTTTTTTTTTTTAATACGAAAGTAATTTAAAATGTGTTCATTTTCCACAAGTTATTTTACAAAAATAGTTTTGAATTAGGGATTAGTTGCAGTCCTAACTGTTTCAAACGTCTCAAAACTAATGCTGAAAGTAACAAGTTCATTCCATTTAAAGTCTGGAGGTAGGTCTTTGTCAATCAATTAGTCCATTTCTTTAAACAATTCATTTGAGGTACAAACTTGGACAGTAATATTTAAACATTACAGCTAAATTTTTTTCTATGTCATGTAGTGTCATTGAAGAAAATTATCCTCACAAACCTATCAGCAATTCAGTACAAAAATATATTCAAGTTAACAGTACATTACACAGAAGTCTAGCAGAGAAAGGGTAAGTACATTAAAAAAAAAAACCAAACCAAAACAACAACAACAACAAAAAAACCAAACCAAGAGAAAGAAAAATACATAGTCATGCCGAAACACAATAAAGATATTGCTTCCTTAACTGCAATTAAGTGTTGGAAGTAGAAATAAGGGGAAAATACAGATACTTATGATTATCTACCCAATAAAAATTTCCTGCATTTAATGTGTATAGCAGCATGTATTTATCAGTCTGTTGAGTTAATTGTAAAAATCAGAGGTAGTATTGAATAGTGGGGTAATATTGCATCTGGTGCTAAAAGTGCTGCTTTGAATGAAAAGATGGAGAAATGCCACTGGCACAGAGGTGCCCAGTGAACCATCCTATGTCAAAATACATTGCTTAAAGTAAAGCACAAGCTTAGCTGAGGTACGTGGTGTTGGTTTTTATATCGTGACTGATGAGTAATGAGGAGAGATTCAATTCTTTTGAAATACTGGTATGGGATGAGTGGAATTAGTCGAAACAAAGCAAAACGTGGATTATTTTTGTTCAGATAAGTCATGATTAATTTTGAGGTACCTTTTTTGTACACTATAAAACACTTTTCGAGATAAAGACTTAGTCATTAATGGCATAAGAGTGTTTGGTGTCATTTTCGTTTCCATAGAAAACGCCTGGCTCTGCAGAAAGCCAACTCTGTCTGGCTTCCTGCCGCCCAGAAGACAAGGGCTGGTCATTTTATTTACTATTACTTCTGCTGATATGTTTGTATTTATAACTATACAACTTATCTTTGTCTTTCTTCCCTTTTGCAAAATGAAAGTACCTTTTTCATGTTGATTTCTTTCTTCCGATTACCAGCTGAATGAAGTGACAGATCAACTTTCAATTTTTTTTTTTGCCTGAAATAACGGTAAGTCTTAAAAAAAAAAAAAAAAAAAAAATCAAGTACGAGTCTACAAGAAGGTTAAAAAAAAAAAAAAAAAAGAGTAGTATCTATCCCTTATCTTTGGTGTTCTAAAACAGGGAGTTCGCTAAGTAGGGAGTGGGTTGCTGGAAGTGTTGCAAGGCTTCGGTGTTATACACCCAGCCCTTCCTATTTCAATGCCCATTATAATGACTATGTTACAAGTTTCTTGCTTATATGCAGTGCAGTGAATGACATAAACCTGATTCGGAGCTCTTCTTGACCCACTCACCCTTACTTAGCAGCTCAAACAAACTATTAGTAGGTTAAGAAAAAAGAAAACAGTAATTAAAAGTTGCATCGTTAATCTGTGTCCCCTTTGTGTTACAGCAGTTTTTCACTAAACCTGGGACTGTGAAGGGATTACAGAAAAGATTATTTTAGTCAAATCCTTTTTAAAGTTATGCAATTATTTTTTTCCCCCAGGCAAAAGTGGAAAGACCATGGCAATAGAAAATAAGTGGTCAAGGCAGTGTCTTCTCCCTTCAAAAGACCCAACTGCTGATGAGGTAGAAATTGCATGGTGTGGTCTCCTAGTCTTCCTCTGCAGACTCTTGTGAGGACGTTTCTTCAGTCTCTTCCTGGAATACACAAACAGAAAAAATAAATACTGGGGTGACCGTGCATCTTAGGCTGCCACCTCACTCTTCTCTCACACAGCTGACAATTACTTCCCGAGATAACAAAACACCCTGAAGAAGCCACCTTGGGGAGGAGCAGAAGGTCTCCTCATCTCCAGTATCCCCACTTTGGTTTGTTGGGCTTTCCCCCTACCCCAGGTGGTGCCACGGAAAAGCATCTTGTGCCATGCTCTGCCATGGCCAGCAAGAAAATCAAAAGTATTTTGAGTGGGTATCCAGTGTTAAGTGGGTGCTCTGGGAAACCTTCCTCCTTGTTGGCTGTCTCCCTCCAGCCCATCGCTGCCTTCATGTTCGACTACAGAAAGGCTTCCCAAATGTGATGCTCTTACACTGCTTATTTAACAAATGTGCAGCACCTTTCAGGACACGGGCAGTAAACTGGGGGCAATAAACATTTCTGATAAAAGGGGTTGTCAGTGAAAAGTTTTTTATCAAACGCTGCACATCATCGCCTGAGACAGCACGTGAAAAAGATCTAGGAAGAACAGGAATTTACCCCCTCAGCCAACCGAGACCTTTTAAGAATGACCAGCTTAAAACAGCTTATAACAGTCTTCATACTTTAATAGATTTGATTTTCCACATGGCTTCATTTTGTCTGGGTGGCTAACTGACACAATTTATAACTCTCTTCCTTTCCCAGGCCACTACAGTACACCATTCAGCAAAGCATGCCTTAAAGCTTGCCTGCGTTATATGACCAAACTTCCATTCATTAGTGTTTGAAACACCTCAGCTGTGAAGGGCTCCTAAATGCTACCATGTGTGACACTGCTGCGGAGGAGCGGCATCAAGGAGAAACACTGGGCTTTAATCATAGGCCACTGCTCACCGCAATCCCCTTTCAAAAGGTTTCAACCTCCCCCTACCCCCTTCCCTGCCCCACCACCTCCCTGCAAGAAAAGGCTGAAGAAAAAGAAAAAGCAAAAGCTGTAAATCCAGGGAATAAACATAAGTATAAATGAATGGATGACAGCTTAAAAAATATAACCATAGCAGCATCAAGCCATGAGATTTCACACTGGTTTTGTTTAGTCTGCTTTGGGTTATGTGGGAAATGTGAAAAGCATGAAGCAAACGCTCCCCCCTCTCCCTTCATGCCCCCCACCCCCTGCTAAAGCTCCGATCTCAGATATTTAAGCCAGTAGATTTTTACCTCTCGACTAGGAAACAGGCCATGACCCTGGAGTACTCTCTCGAGCACCAGGCACAAAGAAAGATGTAGCATGATCAAAGCCGAGGACAGAGGAAAGAGAGCAAAGTCAAGTGTCAGCCGCCCTCTGACCTTGACTTTTCAATTAATATTTAAATTCCAGAAGACGCCGATCTATCATGCAGATGAACAATTCCTGCCTTGCAACAACTCATGTCCACTTGTAGCAGGGTTATATTTACTGTGCTGCTATGAAAACGATCCCCGACTCACGAAACCCCCGAATTTCACCCTGTCTCCAGTGGCACTGGGGGACCCGTAGTCATGCTCCACCAAATCCCATTAATGCATAATGCGTTTTCCTTGCTTACCTTCCCTGCAGAATGGATTGTGACTGTTACGTTTCAGTCTAAGAAGAAAAATGGCATCAACAGGCACCTAATGAAGGGCTAATTTTGGCTGCACGTGGAGAGAGAGCGAGCGCAAAATATGTTGGTAATTCAGGAGCTGGGATGATCAAGGCAAACCCTGGCTTTCCCTCCAAGCCAAGTACTGCAGTTAAAAATTACGACTGTGGGTTCTGTGCTCTTAACAAAATACAGGTAGACGTGTTTTGCTATTTGACAATGATCCCGTGCTCTAACTCCCTACGGCGCGGCGGTCAGCCCGGAGCTTCTCATGGCCGTTTCCCGTGTGGGCGCGGAATGGCAGCCCAGTTTGCTTCACACTTGGCTTGTCAGGAGACTACTGAAACCTGACGGGACTCATTTTCCGTGAAGGTGCACTTCCGATGACCGCACAAGATGGACGGGGGAGAGGGAAAGTATGTGGAAGGACATACGTCAGAGCCCAGCCAGGGTAGCCACAGAGAGCTATTTCTTAAGGAGTTAGGGAGTTGCCCACTCTACTGGTTTTTACTGTGAATCTCTAACAGCTGTTTTTTTTCACTTGTAGCCCTTGCTGTGGTGACTAAGAAAATGAATAAGAAGCTCTTCCTTCATCCCTGTATGTATATTCATGTAATGGAAGATGAGTTTCTCTCATCTGCATTTGTACATGCCAGTGTGTGTATCTGTGGTACCTGGAAGGATGAGAAACCAAAAATCAAGCTAAACCCTCCCAAATTTTAAATATCAAACAACTTATTAAAAAATATTTGAGACTGGCAGACTTCAAAATTCATGTCAGTCTTGGGAAAGTCTTTTTTTCATTAAGAAAAGCTGGCAAAGGGATCAGATTGTTGTGCAGCAAAAAGAAAACTTCCCTTCATTAAGTTCATTCCTTGCAAAAGCCTAAGATAGCTCAGTTACAGACGGGTGGTTTTAAGCCAAACTACCATGTAAGTCCTTTGTCAAGATACAGATGGAGACATGATTGCTGCTCTGAAGTGCTTACAATTCAAACAAAGGGATAATACAATACAGACATATATGCATGGAGGGACCCAAAGGATGAAGTGAGAAGAGGTTCTGAAAGAGAAAATGCAGATGTATAAGACAGGAACAGAGAGGGAATTTTTTTTTGACTGGTGAAAAACTGGTTGCCAATTTCAGAAGGTTGTGCAGCTGCGATACTCAACCCAACATTTGCCTCTACATGCACACACACTTCTCCCCAAAAGATGGAGGGGGGCAGGCATTTTGAATACTGTGAACCCCCTAGAAGTTGCAAGCAGGCTCTGCGCTGAGTCAGAGAGAATCACTGAAGTGCTGTGTGGCACGACAAGGTGCTGGGCATCTCAGGGATGCTTTACCATCAGTTAGCACCCTCCAGGCACTTACAAGTCCTCACAGAGCCACCAAGATGGATGGCTTAGCCATGTATCATAGGATCAAGTCCCTGAGTCAAAAGTCAAAGGAGGAACTAGGTCTGGAGCGAAATACTTTGTAAGCTCAGATGTGCTTCTGCTCAAGTTGAAGAGAAGGGCAAAAAGCAAGAAGGAAAGCGTGGTCATTAGAGCAGACGTTAGAAATCCAAGTCACTCTGTCACAGCATGAAAGCTGTGCAGAGCATAAATTCAGCAACACCACCACAGGAAGCGCTCAGCCAAGAAGCCAAGGTTTCAGGTTTCGCGGCAGCCTTAATTCAGGTTGTTCTCACTTTTTAGGTGCATTCGCTGCAGTTGTGGAGAAGGAATGGTGACATGTGTTAATTGAGCGTAAATGTTCATCGTGTTCATCGTTTGCCTTGAACGGATACTCCTCTGGTTATTTGTTTTTTGCTGCAGCAAGCTCCCGATGGGCTGGGCCAGCAGACTGCAAAGAGAAACCTGAGAAAGCTTCAAACCAGCCAGGTCGGATCCAGCTCACGGGGAAGCCACAGCAACACAGACCTCATAGAATCATAGAATGATTTGTGTTGGAAGGGACCTTAAAAATCACGGAGTTCCAACCCCCTCCCTACCATGGGCAGAGACACCTCCCACTAGAGCAGGTTGCTCAAAGCCCCATCCAGCCTGGCCTTGAATACTTCCAGGGATGGGGCATCCACAACTTCTCAGGGCAACGTATTCCAGTGCCTCACCACCCTCACAAGTAAGAATTTCTTCCTGGTATCTAATCTCAATCTCCCCTCTTTCAGTTTAAAACCGTTACCCCTTGTCCTATTGCTACAGTCCCCGATAAAAGAGTCCTTCCCCATCTCTCCTGTAGACCCCCTTTTTACATACTGGGAGGCTGCTCTAAGGTCTCCCTGGAGCCTTCTCTTCTCCAGGCTGACCTCTGGGTGAACAGGACATGCACCCGAAGGGCAGGGTAAACACACACATGCATAGTTCAAGCTTTACTCTCTGATGCTCAGACAATATCCCAGGTGGCTCCCCATGCATCCACGTGCCCCACAAGCATGCATCCTCAGGGGCTGACCAACACGGGGATGTGCTGCAGAGGCAGTTTCAGGTGGCACATCCTGCCCTTGGCTGTCTCACGCATGGGCACATTTATCCTGAGTCGCTACAGGTCACAGCGTGGTATTGGAAGGCAAACTGCAAGTCAGCAACGACCATTAACAACACCCTGAGTTTGTTCCACCCTTAATTGCTACAACTGCTCCAACTGCCAAGTCAAAAGTGGTGTGGAGCTGCTGCCTCTCCCTAAAAAGAGCAGCAAGAAGTCTTCCTCCAAATCTCTTACATGCACAAATATTTAACAGGTTTTTTCTTGAGAGGTAGCACTGGCAAGCCACTGGCAGATGTGCACACTGGACTGGAACCCACCAGTGCAGCCCCCTCACTTCTCACCTGTGTTGGGTCCCAGCAGCAGAGAAAGGACAGATGTTTCCCAATGGCTTAGAGCGGGCATCTGCCCTGAGAAGGGTTACGCCATGGGGGGCTGGCAATAATGTTGTTAGCTCTGATTTAACTGTGGTGAAGGTACCAAAAAAGACCAGGAGGGAGGACAGCAGGCTCCAGTTACAAGTGCAATCTGCAGCCAGTATGCCTATTTGGGCTTGCCCAACACACAGTTTCAAAAAATGACATCCCTTGGTGGGATCTGGTTGCCTGAAGATAGGAGCCCGGAGGTGTTTTAGATACCCTGGGTATCCCATCTGGTATCCAGTAGCCAGGCCAGAAGGGTGTTGTTCTCCTGTGTCATATCTGCCTGCTCTGTGTGGACGTCTGTGATCCCCTGGGACATATAAAAGGGCACAGAACAGCAGTGTCGAGAGGTATGGACCCACCAACCCGCTCCAGAGCTACCACACTGCATCGCTGCTTTTGAAGGTTCTTCACTGTGGAAAAACAAACTGGTGTCTATTGCAGGAATATGTGAAGTGATAACCACTGGTATGTGCAGTGGCATATACCAGTGGTTATCACTTCCTAAAGCTCAGTAGTGGCACAATCCAGAATGCAGATGTGCAACCAATGATTGTATTTAAACTATAGTGTCTTTTCAGGTGAGAATCACCCTGTGTTCCCAAGAGACTTCTTTCCCATGACATCCTGCAGAAGGTGAAATCTAGCTCTACCTGCTGCCCAAGACCTCCATTTCGTGATCCACACTTGGTTGGTGATGGCTATTTTTCTGGCACTACAAGCAGCCAGTAGCATCCTGGTGTCCTCAAGAACAGACAAGCTTACTTCGGTCTCTGTATGTCCTCTGCATTCCTTTTTTTCATGGACCCACAGAGTGGTCACAACAAAACCCAATGAGAAGACAACTGCTGGTGTTTGGGAGGAGCATTCCCCCCATCTGCAGAAGGGCAACTGTTGGGACATTTTTGTAAAAAATGTTTGTTCTGTTCTAACACCCTGGGGCAAGGCTCCTTTACGGCTACTTCAAGGTTAATTTTCTTTGCCTCAAGAAACTCATGGGCAATTCAGCTGGCGATTCATTTATTTTTCACCTTCTGCTCGGGGATTTTTGAACCACAGATTTGAAAAACTAGAACCAATTTTGTGAGACGAACTCGGGATCACAGTAATGCTGAAAATATGGAGCCTCTGAATTTGTCAGAGATTTTATTCTATAACAAAGTATTAGCTATTGGCACAGATTTTGCTGGCTGCTTTCTAAGCCCGAGAGGGTATGCTTGAATAGACATGTCAAAAAGAACTGCTGACAAGAGCAACTTGCAAACTGTGGGCCATTGTCTGCTGTTAACTTGTCTGAAATCCCCTGGCATGCAAGCTAATATTTTCAGAAGAGTCCTTGGAGCCAGTGGATCCTATTGCAGACACAGGGGCCCGGGCTGTGCCCAGCTAAGTCATGGTGCCAGCCCAACTGCTCCGCAAACAACACACGGAACCGTCTCAGAAATTTGTGCAGCACTGGCAGACACTCCAGAGTAGGTTCGCTCCGCTTGAAGCTTAAGGTAGGATCTGCTGCTTTGAGCTACTTCACCCCCTGCAGACCTCACTGGTGAGCTCAGTGACAGCTGTCATGTAAGGCCAAGCTTAACTCTGAGCTCAAATTGTTGTAGGTATTTACTTCGCTCATCACAATAAAAGGATTTATTAGGGCAGAAGAGATCAGCATGACCATACACAGAATGGTGAGACAACTCTTCTTGCTGCTGGATTAAAGCATGTTTTTAAGAAGGGCGCCTAAGGAAATTATTTCAATACAGAAACTCTGTATCCAATACATATAATTCAATAAGCCCACAAGTAATTTCTGTGCACTGTCACTCCTAGCACGCAAGAAGGAGCACACCTTCTCTGCCACAGTTAAAACCTCTGCCTGCAGAGCAGATCTGAGACCCCCTGCCCTCTCCCAGCTCTGTTTCTGCAGTCATTGACTAAGGCATGGGACAGCCCTGGGGGCAGTGAGGAGGCAGGTCCCACGAGGTACTTAGGTGTCATTAGAGATACACAGAAAGACAAATAGAGAGGTGGCAGCTGAGGAGGATGTTTTGGATTGAGATTTAAGGACTGGAAACCAACATTCTGGTTTTCAATGCCTAAGTCCCTACAGACTTAGCCTCTAATGACCCACCTTGTTGCCTAAGGATCTTGGCCTTCAAAAGACTATGGACTTGGCCATAGTGTGAGTCCAGTATTTGGATACCAGCAAACAGCTTTGTTGAGCTGCTGCTTAACTTTCCCAATGCCCAGGTTTATGCTGGTGGGCATGTGCAAGAGTTATCTAATGCTCTTGGGAGCAATCCACGGGCTGGCAAGTGTCTGAAGATCATTTTGTCTTGGAGATTTCTTCAAAGTTTCCACACTCAGGAAGGCAATGCACAACAGACAGCAAGAATAAGACTTATCTCTGAGTATGCATGTATGAAACAGCACCGGTTTGGAAACTTGCAGACTTGTTTTGAAATTCCCATGCTCTCTGATTTGAGGCAGATACTTTAAGCTAGGTTTTCTACTTCCTAGGAAGGTGCCTACCCACCAAGCTGTTCTGTACAGAGGATGCATCTTTATTATGTTGAGGTCACTCTACTTTATATAAATAATCAAATATTCTGTGAGGGATGGAAAAGGAGCAGAGAGAATAAAGCAAAACACTGATGCTGTCCTGCAGGAGAACCAGCCCATGGCTTTTGAGCTGCATAGTTAATAAGCAAATTCAGGATGTCCTCTTCTTTCACTGCTGGAACAACACTGCTTGACTAGCAAAAAGGCTGCTGCTGCTCATGGGGATTACTGCATGACCCATATCCCCAGCTGCTGGAGAAAGTGAACTAGCTGGGGCTGCTAGCATGAAGTTGTGGGGGCTGCTGGTAACCGTGGTCCGGGGCTGCAACAGTGGTAGAAGTCAGAAAATGCTTCCATTCTTGCACAATCTGAACCACTCCTACAGACCCCTTTCCTCTACCACAGGAAGCATCTCTCAAGGCTTGGCAAAGTTTTGGTCGTTGAGTAACAGGTTCAGATAACCTGGTCAGAGATAACCTGGTCAGAGGGGACCAGGACAGTGCTCAAGAGGATCCCCCCAGGACAGGACAGGACAGGACATTCTTTGAACATAGATTCAGGTCTCTTCTTCCTGTTAGATTAAGGAGGATACAAAAACATTTCTCTATCTCCTAGCTTATCTCCCATTAGAAGAACTGTTTGATACAATTGAGTGACGATTAGTCCCTCTGGTTATTTTTGAGAGAAAGGGCTTTTCTGACACAAGATTTTTAAATCCAGGAGGGCTCACAATGCGAATTTCCAGAGGCAGGAATTACTCTGGCCAGCCTTTTAGATACCTTTAAAAGTACCTGCCTTAAACTCTGCCTCTCAACCTCTCCTACAGACATGCTTAAACAAACCTCAGCTCCAGGTGCCCAACTTTGCCATGGATTTGAGAGCAGCACTGAAGTTAACTCAGCAATGAGGTTTCCACAAAGCAGCAGGTCACTCAGTGCTGAAGCCTGTGCTGCTGAAGCCTTTTGAAATCGAGCCTCAGCTGTCTAAATTACGTCAGGCCAGATTTCTTAAACGCGTTTTGGCATCTGAGTATAGCAAGTGCCTTTTTGACCTAAGCAGGTCAAAACACTTTGAAAAAATCTGTTCCCCATGTGATTAAAAGGAGAGGGAAAATCTCCAGCAAAATCTCACTACTGGTCAGAATAATTTTGCAGGAAGCACCGTTTAAAGCCTGCAAAGCACAGACCTAAAGCAAAAATGGTGCTTGAAGAAATCATGGGTACTGTATTAACACTGACAGAGATGTATTTTGTCTTGGAGAGCTTCAACCCTACAAGATGTAAACAGTTCTGGTGGGAAGGAAATAAAATATTAAGGGAAAGAAGGCAGCAGTGCTGTTAGAAACATATACAACTGAGTTGGACTAACCCCAACTTTGAGAAGCTGCTCTTACAAACCTCTTGTGGAGGCTGTAAACTGGAGGAGTGGTAAACTGCTCTGCATTCACACAGCACACCATGCTCCAGAGCCAAAATCCAGGCAGGAGCCTAAGGCAAACAGAGGCTCTAATAATTGTCTCTAATCACCAATATGTAGGTCCATAATTAGACGAAAGAGGAAAAAAAAAGGGTGGATGCCAATCTTTAAAAGTCTTTAGGCTTGTACAGTTCACTGAAACACTGTGGACCATTGCATTAGCTCTGATTTCTTGTGGCATTGGAGCCGACAAAGCCCAAAAGGATTCTTGAGCGTGCACAGGTATAACCGGAGGGACTCTGCCTTCCTCCTGAGCCCCTGTAGCCTTTGAAACAGCTTCCATTCCTGTGCGTATTTTATGTTAAGCCATAGAGGAAGGACTGCAGTGAAGGTCTCCCAGAATGGAGAGTGAAAGGAAAGCTAGGACAAGCTTTGAAA
Source organism: Nycticryphes semicollaris (assembly GCA_013400055.1). NCBI lineage: Eukaryota > Metazoa > Chordata > Aves > Charadriiformes > Rostratulidae > Nycticryphes > Nycticryphes semicollaris. Next base: position 41,313 of record VXBJ01001356.1, on the reverse strand, counting down.
TGGAGGTCAAACCNCCCCTAAAAATGACTGCTTGTTACAGACAGGAAGCAACTGCCAGAAGTTATTCACCTCCAATCCTTTATCACTTAAAAAAGCATTACAGCTTGGTCCATGGAGCCACTGGCAAACTGGTGGTTTGGGAACAGCTATCTATCCGTAATGATAAATAATAAAATAAAGCGTCTTCCCTTTTGAATCCCAGCTGAGAGATTTTGCCAAGTGATCAAACTTGTCTGAACCTCGGCGCAGCAGCTTTGAAGTAATAAGAAAGAGATTGAAAACC
>VXBJ01001356.1:0-40564 GCA_013400055.1 Nycticryphes semicollaris | reverse complement strand
GGCCCAGCCATGCGGGAAGGCCGAGCGGCAGCCGCTGGGCCCGGCCCCGCGTACCCACTGGAGAGGGGCTGCGGGAAGGCGAGATAAAAGAGCCTTTCACAGTGGAAGTGGACCAGTGACATTTTTACGAGCACCAGCCCCGAGGCCGAGGGGGTCTCAGCCGGGTACGCAGCCCCCACTGTGAAGCCTGAGTGCAGGCCTTGGGGCAGGCAGGAGTGCGGGGGGCTCCGCCGCTGCCATTGCCCTTCCTCAGTCTCCCCCAGTTTTCCCTCTTCCTTTCTTTTATTTTTGTTTCTAAAGGAGTGAGTTNTTTGAGAAAACCCAAAGCAAAACAAAAACACTAAAGCTTAACAGACTTGTAAAACGCTTTTAAAAATGTCTGAAGAGTTTAATCACAGATCTTACCACACAGACACTGGTGAGGCTGTGTGCTGGCAGTAAAGCAGAGTATTTAACTTTGAGAGCTGAAGTTCTGGGTTTAATTTTCAGTTTCAGACTAAACAGCAGGTCTGCAGCAAAAGGCAGGGCGACGACTCCTGAGCAAAATGAGGCGATGGAAATGCTTTTCTTGCAAACTTTACTGATTGTGTAATCATGGAGCACCTCTTTGTGCAGGCAAAAGCACAAAATCAGAGAAGTTTGTGTTGGTTTTAATAAACTCTCCGCCCCATTCCCTCCCTTTTTTTACTGCAAAGAATTCTGCTGCTATTTTATTATGTAATGCTGCAGGCTAAAAATATATCCTTAATTTAAGCCATCTTGCCAATAAATCTACAAATACCAGGTAATCCAAAAAGGGTAGTTATGGTTTAATGACATACTCTTCTTGTCATCTTAATATGATCAACTCCTAAAGGATTTAGAGTGATGCATTTAAAGATTTTTTTCAACTTCTTGAAATCTGGTGGGAAGGGTGATAAAGTATGGTCCTCTTCAGCATAGAGCGGCAACCCAACTTTTCAAGCTCCATCTGTGCTGCAATCCGTGCTACCACAGGGCAAAGCTTTTTCTTTCTCTAGCAAGATAGTCTGATTCAAAGTGAGTGGGGCTGTCCAACTTAATAGATAGCGATTATTTCCTTTTGATTATAGAACCTTTTATGGGAGTTTCTTTTCCAATTGAACACATCTATATTCTATAATCAAATCAGAAAAGGTATCCTGGTGGAAACGTGTGCTCAAAACATGTTTTGTTTTAGGACCGAGACAGATTTACTGCAATTTATACCTCAATGTTAATCTATTCTCCTCTTCCTAAACATAAAAAAATACTAATATAAATTACAGTTAATGCCTCACTGTATAACACAGTTCTCAGGAGACTATTAAAGCCACAGGCAAGCCGCCCAACATACTGTAACTGTCTCTTTGCTCTTCTGATTTTAGTTTCCAGATTTTGCCTCAAAATAAGCATAAGAATTGGGGAAGGGGAGGGAGTGGAAGCCATTCACTGCCCCGAATCTGATATCTCCCAGGTCCTAGAGCTCACATGTCCCCTCCTTCCAGACTCAAGTCTGGTTTCAATGGAGCTCTCATTTTTCTTCCCACTAATCCTGCCGTGAGATCAACCATTGGTAACTCTGTGAGAAATTAAATACCAGGATGTGGGAAATCTGAGATCTGAATTCGGGCAGAATGTGGGTGATTCATTTGTTTTATTTCTCTCCTTCACTTTTCCCATGGCTGTTGTGTGGCAAATAACTCTCCAAACCTGAGATCAGAGATCAGCCCCGAACAATGTGACTACATTGACAAGTACATTGGCAATATTGTATCTTTTTTTAATACAGGCAACAGTCATTTCTAAAGAGATATTTTGGCCAATGTTTTCTGAAAACATTCTGGCATATCCAGAGATGCCTTACAATGGGATCAGCAGCAGAACTTTATCATGGTGAAGCTCACCATCTGCTGGAGCAGACTTCATAAAGAATTCAACATTTGTGGCATTGAGATACCAATGAAACCGGATCCATGAGAAAGCATGTTATAGCAATGCAAGTGCTACAATGCCCACCAGTAGACAGTTGTATTGGATGGCTTTTTTCCTTGGTGTGAGAAAAGTACATTTATTTATTTAGGTCCAATAAGGATGAACTCAAGATGCTTACAAACACTGGACTTCCCAAAGGTTTAGGTCCTTCAGCAATGTGCTGATGCTTGAAAACCACCTACTTACTCCTGTAGCCTTAAATGTGAAGTACCTAGGAGAATAATTCTTACTGAATAGTCTAAGAGATGGTGAAACTCCCAAACTTTTTATTCTGTCTATAAACACAGCAGCACCATGTTCACAATATCCAATAAGCAATCAATGACCATGAGGTCTGAATGGCCCCCTAGTCAGCATCCTGAAACAGCCCATCCTTGCCAGTTGGGTTGCTTCACACCATTACCGCACTATTGGACAGCAGAGTGAGAGCACCACCAGCAGCAATATGGGATGGAAGCTCCACTGGGGAAAATGGTTTTGGAGTGCCTATCATACATTTATTTTGTGCTCACTGTTATGAATCCTTTGCCCGAGTTGTCCTCTCCCAGGGAGGCCCAGTGTCACTCCAGGGCAGCACAACTAAATTCCCCATGTCCCACAAATGCCCCATAGTGACTGCCAGAGTAGCTGTGAAATGCTGCTGCTTCTTCTATTTCGAGAATGTTAATTTGGGCAGCAAAAGGACCTTATAAAATTCCTAAGATGTCATGGAAATCCCAGAATCAAATATGATATTGGATATTGGCTTCTTATTGCTTCCTTCCAGAATATATTTAAAGATAATGCTCAGCTAATATGGGCTAAGCATACTGCTGTTTTTCCTAGCCAAATCTTAATAGTGGTGGTACACAAATACTGCCCATCCTAGTAAATTATTTAACAGATAAAAACCATATTTTTATTGGTCTTAACTCGGATTTTAATTGTGTTTACCTTATTCCACATTCATTGCAGCATACCTCATTTTTAATATACAATTTGTGACAGAATTTATATGGTCCTGAAGTGGCACAGCAAAGATGTAGCAACTTCTAGAAGTGGCTACATAGAAGGTTCATATCCCATGTTTTTCAGTGCAGCAGATGAGTCCTAGAGTATCAATTAATAATATTTATGTCAGGAAATAAGGCAACTTTCAGTGACTCCAGCTGGGTGTGGAACAGCGACAACAATGCTGACTGTGAAAGATGAAGCGCCTTTAGGAGAAAGCTCAGGAACCAAGCTCTTTGCACAGAGCACTTTCTTCCTGAGGAACCTTCTGACACATCTCATCTTTGCTAATGATTACTTTTGTTGCTGTAAGTCCGGAGGCTTATTGTTCTGGTAGGTTTAGCTTTCTGGAAACATCTGAAACATTTACCATTCTGGAAACAACTTAAAATAGTACAATTTTTCAGGGCGTAGGCAAGTACTGCCTAGAATCCTGTATGTCTGTGAAGTAAGATACCCAAGTGTTAGTAGTAGAGACTCTTGTTACACTTGGAAATCTTGGCCAAAATGCGTAGCATGTGTATGTGAAAGTAGCACTGTTTAATTTACTCTTGACTGACATTTTTTCAAACACAGTTCCCTATCCAGCCATCTTCCTCAATGGTGTTTCCCAAGCACACGTCACAGCCCCTTCTCTTCTGGAAATTGTTAGTGAGATTTTGGTTCACATCAAATTGGAGCCAAGTTCTGAACCAGATGGAGCACCTCCTTAAATAGCTCCTGTGGCCACAGCCATGGGGTCAAACATAAAGCCACCCTGTTCACAGCCGTCGCCTGCTGGTCTCAGGCTTCTTCTCCAAGCAGGGATGGGACAGCAAGAAGGTGGGGAGAGGGCAACAAGGAGCACTGCTGAGGTAGGGAAGTTACCCCTTCAGCCTCCAGCCTTCTACAACTGCTGTGCCTGCTCCAAGTGCTATGCATTGAGCGGATCAACAGCTGTAGTCCTTGAACATTTCTGTGTGCCATTAGGGACAGTTCTTGCCCAGCACACAGGGAAAGAACAGTGACCTGGGAGCTCATCTGTATTGAATGGGCAAATGTGTGACTGGCACTGCCTTCAAAAAGCTGTCTCCTACTCTAGGGCTTGTCTCAAGGAAATTAAATATTGCCTGTTTGAACAGTTAAAATAACCTCTTTTTGCTCTTGTTGAGAGTTGAAGGCTCCTCCTGTGCTGGGCTTGTGCCATGGCTCTCCTGCTCGTTGTCTGACTCAAAAACTGGCTGACAAGGACATGACATCTCCAAGCGACTCATTGCAGCAGGCAAAACTCGGAATGCCCCAGACAGTCCCTGACAAGCCACGAAGCAAAAATATCTTGCTAAATCTGATCCTTTTTTAGTCACATCAAATCATGAGCGTGTGCACTCTCGTAAGTCCCTTTTGCAAGAAGGGAGCATCAGCACTTCAGTTTTAGCCAAAGGAGAATTAAGGCACTGGGAGACTTGCCTAAAATGAGTCTTACACACTGAGGTGCTCAGCGCCAATGGCTTCAAAGAAAGCAGGAGGCTCACCCGGCAGTGCTGTCCTCTGCTCCTTAGGCAGCATATGGGAACACGAGGAAAGGCACCTCAGCTTGCCTTGAGGGCCACTGGTACACTAAGCAAGAGGATGCTTAATTCAATCAGCATTTCCTGACTGAATTATGCACCTGAACTTAACAGACGGGAACATCCAAAATCCTGGTTCTTCTTGTTTTTCTCTGTACTGAGGCTGGTGCTGCTGTGAAGATGGGACTGCGTCCCAGGTGCAGGGAGCAACGTAAAGGATGCTTCTCCTGTGGCAGCCTGGAGCGCTGCTGCGATAAGAAATGGGTCTACTGCCCAGCTGCCCTACTTCAGAGCAACTCCTGTGGCCACCACAGTCTTCTGAGAAGCAGACTACCCCTGCTCCCCTGCAAACGTCATTCCACTCCCAGCACCATCCTGCAAATACTGCATCCTCACAGAGGCCATACAGGGTCTTTAAGTCCCAAATAACGTGAGAGAGGAGCCTGGGGTAGGCAGCACCTGACGGTTGTGCAGCCCCTGGGCAAGTGGCCCTCACTCCTGCTGAGTACGAGAGAGACCGGGAGCTGGGCATTTTGTCCTTTATTAAACACCCAAACACTGCCTGCAGGGAAACAGGGCTGTCTCTATATGTCGAGGGTAAATCAGAAAGATGGAGGGATGGATTACAAAGTTTACTTGCACATCTGAAGTGAAGCAGTGGTTTACGGTGCATATTTAAATGTTTAACTGCCTGTGTAAAAAACATGTCACAGAATCACATAATGATATGGGGTTGGAAGGGACCTCTGGAGGTCATCTAGTCCAACCCCTCTGCCAAAGCAGGTCCACCTAGAGCAGGTTGCACAGGAACGTGTCCAGGTGGGTTTTAAATGTCTCCAGTGACAGAGACTCCACCACCTCTGGGCAGCCTGTTCCAGTGCTCTGTCACCCTAAAAGTGAAGAAGTTCCTCCTCATGTTTAGATAGAACTTCTTATGTTCAAGTTTGTGCCCTTTACCTCTTGTCCTGTCACTGTCTGTTTCCTTTGTATTCTCCATGACATGGTGGAAATGCTGGGTGAGCTCTTCCTATATTTTCATTACTGGTAGGAAGGGTTCATTTGAAGAAAATATCCAAATGAGCTGTGAGAAAAGGCGTGACTCCAGCGTTCAGTGTGTGGAACTCTACTTGCTGGCAAAGTCTTTGCCATCCCATACTGAGAAGCCAATGTGCCCCTACCACTATCCAACAGAAGAAAATTTAAAGATGTAAAAAAAAAATTGCCTCATAGAGCAGCAACCTACGTCTGCAGATCACTGTATATATTTCTGGGTTTTGACTCTTTAAAAGTAACTGAGTATCTGAATATACTCCTGTCCTGAAGGTAATTTTTTTCCCCTTTTCTTCCCTTCCTTCTGGTCACATAATATCTCAACATACTTGTTTAATGTATTTACAGCCAAATTTCTGGAAGTGGTATCTCAAAAATGTCACTCTATCATAGCTATGTAATAAATGACAATCATAAACACTTAAAACCTTGGAAACCTGACTCTTACACTGATTTGGGTATTTAGGTGTAGCTTCATTGAATTATGTTATTCAGAGTCTATTCAGAAGTTAGGTCATATAAATAACAAAATACTTGCTGTCAGAAATACCTGACTTACTCTTCTAGCCCTCATTTTGTAGCACAGGTTAGTGCTTCATCTGTTCACAGACCTGGCAATTGCAACTTCTGTATTTTTCCCCAGATTTGTTTTTATTTCAAAAAACTGCTGGCCTGCATTTTTTTCTTTTAGTCATCAGACAAGCTATTTGGTCTCCTCGTCTCAATAAATGAATTATAAAAGAAGACAGAATGCGTTTGCCTTTGGAAAGCATTTTGCCTTGGAAGGAGAAAGGAGGTAAGGCCTCACCTTCCATGAGACTCCTCCATCTTCTGCATCCAGGAAGAGAGCCAGACACTTCCCTGATTCCCTTAAAATCAAATTCAGACCTCTCCCTGAGCAATGGTAGGTCCATACCTATAGTTCAGGCACCACCTAATCTCTTCGTAATTCTGGCTCTAGTCCACAACTCTGGATTTTGCTTTTTCATTTTACACCAAACAATACTTGCATGTTGCTTGAAATACAAGCAGCAGAACTGGTAACAATGAAACATAATTTTCAAATTGGAGCCCTTTTTCCCAAGACTTCCCATGACATTTTTATCCATTTGTTACAATAATGTTTTCAAATCAGAAAAACATTTCCAGAACACTCAGAAGCAAAATCTGGAAGAATTTTGCAGAGTAAAAGTGTTCAAAAACCAAAATCAAATCCTATTTTCATTTAAAAAAACGAGTCCCTAAGTGATCATAATACTGTGAAGCTTTGGAAAAAACAAAAATTCCAAGGACAGTGATGGAAAAAGGGGTCAATAAAAACAGGTTATTTCACCATTAAGTTATTTATGCAAGACCTCTGAACGGTTCCAAGAAGCATCATCCCCCTGACTGGTGGTGATGGGAGACAGGGCATTAAGCCAGAGGGCCCCACAGCAGGTCCAGGGCTCAGCCCCACTGGGAAAGTTTTGGACGGCTCCACTGGGACCACCCTCCACACAGGGAGATGCCTTGATTCTGGGCTGATGGAGTTGTGACAGACACTTGCTGAGGACATGTCCACAGGATACCAAAGGCCTCTAGCACAGATAAGATATACATAAAAATAACCAATAAAATAATAAAAAAACCAGGAACTCAGCCTTTCAGAGGATGTTACACACATGCAGTTACCCTACTCTGAAGTATAAAATTCCACGTACCATTGGAAAATAAAGCTTTGCCCCTCTGGGATCTGACAACTTTCTGTCTCTCCATACCAGTAAATACAGCAAAAGTACAGGACGCACAACACAGCTTGTTGGACACAGTGGGAGGAGCAATGAAACCCCAGGGCACCAGGTCAACCTCCAGGGCAGAGGATTTTCAGCCGTTCTACAGCCAAGGTTCGGTTGTGCAAGGCTGTAATATTCCTGGCTCGGCAGGACACAGAGCAGGCTCGGACAGTGGCACATGCTCTCTTGGATGTGTATGTGCACCTACGTGGGTATGAAGGATTTGCCACTCCTGCCTGTGGCCGGAGTATTTCTACCACATTTCTCTCTGGGATTTCCCAGAAAGGGAGGGGGGGGAAAAATCCACACGTGGTGGCAAGCATGTATGCAGAAGCTTGGAGATTGGAGCTTGTGGAAGTGCAAGATTTACAGCATGGCACAGAGAGGCGATGCAGCATGTGCATGATGGGCCCACTGTCCAGGGTGTCCCAGCACATTGGACCTGTCACACGGCCAGCAAGGGTCCCAGGCTCGGCTCCGCTCACTAAATCTGCTGCTTCTGGGCTGCATATGAATGTCTGAATCATCCTTGTAGCTCCCGAGCTGCCGAGCCTGTCTGAAGCTTTTAGCATTTACTGTGTCCTACATTGAGTAGGCACATGTGATGGATGCAGCTGGGGAACACATACACTGAGGTTCTAAAGTGTATATATATGATGACTAATTAACATGCATAACTTTATTGATACCAGGACTAAGAAATGAATCTGCATTTTCTTTCCTATACAAAATGACACTTTTATTTTTAGCTTTTATTCTCATCGGGATTTGATTTTTTGAATGTTGTTTTAAAAGCGTCTGATGCATTGAACATTAGTATGTGTACTTTTGGTGTACTTTTTCTGTACACTTCTTTGTGTACATTTCTCTACGTAGACTTTGTGTGTGCTTTTCTGACTGATACGCTGTCTTTCTGACTGACATGATGTCTTTCAGACTCAGATACAAAGGATTTGCAAGAGGCTGAGGTTTTAACAGACCTCCCAAAGAGATTATAAGAAGATTTTCAAAGGGCTGCTCTACACTCACAGCATTTCTTCTCTCTAGAAATGATAAAAACAAAACATGTTTTGTTTCCAGAAAACTTTGATAGCTTTCATGATGTTTTCCTAAAAATATCTATTTCCCTTGTATTACTTAAAAGCACTACTCCCCCATATGGCTGAGGCTACAGATGCTACAAATAGCTTTAAGCTGAGGAAACCCAGAAGGTCCTACTTCTATTGGGACTGCTTATTTGCACACCTCAGTAAGAATATTACTGCAATATGATTGTAAGACCAGGCTGTCAATTCTTTGGGAACAGAAACAGATTTCAAAGGAGCACTTTGGTTTTGAGGTTTAGGTACAAATTTACACGAAGGCACTAAACTTACCAACGTCATACAATTAGGCTGGCTTTCTTTTCCTCATTTCCCCAAGGAAGTGTGAGAGTATGTGTCAGTGATCATCACAAAGATGTGTACAGACCATAGTAGTCAAAGGTTTGTATTAATGATATGGGTGTGTAGATTTCCAGTGGATTTTACTGTTGCATTTGCTGTCTGTGTGACGGTAAATCCTCAGAGCCCTGGGGATGTTTAGAGATATTGCAGAAGTTTATATAGGCATCTGTATGGCCCTAAACCGGACAGCAGATATTCATAAAGAGATTTAGAGCACAGTGGAACTTAAAATCTGGGAAACGGTGATGGGAACAGAGTTGCTATTCATAAAATGAGAATTTTATCTGGTCTTGCTGTTTCTATACTTTTATAAATGACAGAAACCCAAGAGGCATAAGCACAAGCAACAGTAATGGTGACGTAAACTAACGCCCATAGAAATCTTTGAGAACACACCAAAAATCAAGGCATGGCACTTGGGTGAAACCCTGGGCAGAAACCAAGAGTTTCCGCCACTTTTACCAAAGCAGGCTGGGGCAAGAGGCTCACCATCACACAGCAATTCTCGACTGTAACCTCTTACAGTCTCCACTGATGAAGAAAGGACACATTTCTAACTTAATCCAGACTGCCACATGGTAAAGCCATCTGGGAGGATATTTTTAAGGAAACAGATGGAAAAGGAAGAGATTCCTCTGAATGTAGTGTAAGATTTACATTATCCTCCATGAACTTCCATGTAGTCCCCATGTTTATATAATTTATCACTATTTCCTTAGACAGCTCAGATTAGGAAGCCTGCATGAGCTCATGTTCTTGTTGTTAATTCTGAGGCTGAACCTTTAAAGGGAAATTCAGTAGTATAAAAAGAAAACGGAGAAAGGCAACCGGACTTAAGTGAAACCCAGCAGCATGAAGTTCCTGATCATCCCAGGAATTACACTGTTTTACCTCCTCCTTCTTTCAGCCTCGGGAGGACACTGTCATGAGCACTTGCTCACAGTGATAACTTTTGTTGTCTACCATGCACCCACAACCAGCAAAACCACAATGTTGTGGTAGCAGAAGCGTGGGAGCGGAGCCTATTAAAACCAGGAAGGGTTAAAGACAAGTCAATGATTTCACTGAACAGCCCTCAGGCCAAGGATTGAAAAAAAGAAAAAGAAATCTTCTCAGAGTGAAGACACGGCACACAAATAATTTAATGAGTGTAACTTCACTAGTCATGTTGTGATGAGTGGGGATTTCTAAAAAGCCCTGTCCCTCCTCGTTTTCTTCTGCATTTTTCTTCCTGCATTCTTCTGTACCTCCTTGTTTTCTACACAAATTTTTCCATTACTAACAGGAATGTCAAAGAGCCTCCTTTTTTCTCTCTCTGCCTCTGTCTCTGACCACAGAGGTGCTGCTGAGGCACCAGGTAGCAGCACCTGCATCTGGCTCACTGAAACACCCTGCGGCATCCCCACCAGAGTCACCGTTTTGGGGAAGATAGGACAGGAAGATCCATACAGGGAACCCTGGTGCTTCAGTTCAAACGCCTGCATACTCAAGCTGCAACAGGGTAGGTTTGGGCTGAACATTAGGAAAGAATTTTTCATAGAATCATAGAATCATTCAGGTTGGAAGAGATCCTTGGGATCATCGAGTCCAACCATCAGCCCTACTCTACAAATTCCTCCCCTACACCATATCCCCCAAACACCACATCTAAACGACCCTTAAACACATTCAGGGATGACGACTCAACCACCTCAGAAAAATACACAGAAAAGAGTGGTCAGACATTGGAATACACTGCCCAGGGAGGTGGTTGAGTTGCCATCCCTGAATGTGTTTAAGGGTCGTTTAGATGTGGTGTTTGGGGGATATGGTGTAGGCGAGAACTTTGTAGGGTAGGGTTGGTGGACTCGATGATCCCAAGGGTCTCTTCCAACCTGAATGATTCTATGATAAATTTGCCATCAATTAAATCTGTCATTACTTTGTTCTGCTACCAAAAGATGGAGACATGGGTCCCCTTTTTGTCCTTCCACACCCCAGGCCAGCTACTTCTTCCTCTCTTGTGCTAGGGATCATTACAAACAACACACTCAAAGGAATAAGTGGCTGTGGACATGGAGAGCTGCTACATGTGCCATCAGGAGCAATGGCTTCTGCCAGGCCAGGCTGTGGGCAGAGTCACCAGCTCTAGACCCTTTTATCCCACTGGCTGCAGCGGGGATGACCTCCACTATGCACCAGAGGAAACAGCAACACGAGCAGCCTCCTAGAGCCTCTGTCTCCCAGAGCCTCTGCCTCCCAGATTTGGCCTCCCTTTGCACAGCAGGGTTTAAGCCTCCCTGTCTCTCAGATGCCACAGAGGAGATGGCTGGCTTTGTGCCCACCAGCAGATTTACTGCCATGCTGTGGTAGGAATAGCCTGATTGTGGCTGCAGCAGATGAAGGATGTAAGCTAGAACAGGGAGAGGACATATCTTTTATTAGAGCAACTCGGTGTGTTTTGAATTGTGTGGTGTAGTTAGAAGGTTACAGATGGTAAGCCCTTGGGGATTGATGTTGCATTTCTTGCTTAAGCCGGCCTAATAAAAGACATTACCTCTCCTTGCAAAATTTACCTCACCTAAAAATACTACTACATTCATCCTCTACGTTTTATCTGCCTTTAGGAGACATTAATATTATTGCCAGTGCCATGGATTCCTCTTTGCTGTGACTGTATTGATTTCTTTCATTGAAACATGATTCCTGCACATGCTTTTGAGAGTTACATCATTTCACCCCTTCAACTCACAGCTAGGATGTTTTCTCTTTCTTATGTAACAGCTCCTAATTCAGATTACAGTAGACATTACAACAATGTACACTGTACAATAATGTATTAAAACCATAGGTGGAAAACCAAAAGAGTTATTCCCTTCTGAAAGCAGACATCTTTCCAGAAAAGCAATGAACACTTTATGGTCTTGGTTCAGCGATCATTCATAGTCACCAAGGCACTGCAGCACAGCCTGTAGACTCTGCCAGGCAGGGATAGTCCTGCTCCCAAGCCCATGGGCTTTTCTGCTGGTGAATACATAACAAAGTGGCAGAGTTATGGTATTGGGTTGTTTTTTTAACATAGGGTGGGCTGGGAAAGAACATGGAGGTGATTGTAAATACAGTGTTTGACCAGTTTCAAGACACCCTAGCTTGCACTTTGTCCAAGGCATTAAAGAAGAAGAATACCATCCAATAGAAGCAGTTTCAATGTGTTAGTCTCTAGGATAGATCCAGTCTAGTTACCAAGTTCAGCCAATTTTTCTTTTGTGGATTTAGAGACGCCTTTAGAGTGAGTGGGGAGAAGGGTTTTATACCTGTGTCCCCCTCCTTGATGCAAGCAGTTCCCAGTTAACCATGTTCAGGACACACAGAGACACTTACCGCATGCTGGAATTTCACCAGATGCATGTGCGTGTGCCTGTGTTATAATCACAAGGTGGCCACTACAGAAAGAGAACATTTCTGAGCAAGCACTGTTCACTGCTTCCTCCTCTGGGCCACTGCGTGAATTGTTCTGGTGGCTGTGCCTAGCAAGCCAACAGCTGTCCCCCACCTCACATGACTGATGTATGTCCCTTCATTCTTTACAGTAAAGGAGACCAGTGTAAATACTGATGCATTACCTAATTTAAAGTAGTTTGAGATAATTTAAAGTCGCTTTTCTTACCTGAGCAGGCTTCTTTTGAACCACTTGCTGAGGCTGAAAAGTAAACCAAAAGCATGGTGAGAAACAAAATTCACTGAGGTCACTTACCAGTGATTTCACAGATGCTGAGAAAAATGTTTTTAGCAATAGAAATAAAACACAGGCAAAGCTCACACTCAGAAATGGAGTGAAGAACATACCTAGCTCTCATACCCAACCTCTCCTACACTTGCTCTGAAGTAGTTCAGACGGCTCTGGATTCAGAGGACTATGTTACGTTCGTATAATTAAAACCAAAGTGAATTCTAATTTAACATATTATGTCTGGCCTAATTTTGTAACTAGATTGTGTCTTCTACGCTGATACTGTACACTCTCTTTCCACACACTCTTTTAGCCATGAGTGGAGTGTCCTGCTGTGGGGAAGCCTTCCCTCCTGGCCACGAGCAAGAGCACAGCTCAGGTAGAGAGGTGAGGGACACATAACCTCATTTGCGAGCCAGGGTTTCCTGCTTGACCAAAGCCATCCCTGCCAAAGCCACAAGGCTGGGATGGGCAGCAGTTCCAGCCGTGGAGAATCTCTGGTTTGGGAGCTCTAGCTGAACAAAGCCTGTTGACATGATTTCAAGGATGCCCACTGTGGGGCTGGTTGGGTGCCTATCAGGGAGAACAGGAGGCCATGTGCATCTGCCTACACAAGACCTGGTGGTACAGCCATGGGCTCCTCAGTAGGTCTCCCTCCTGATGGCTCCCCCCTGGAATAGGAAACATAGTCCCCATTATCAGTCAAGAAACCCACCAAGGTACCACTGCCCTTCATCACTGCCCCAGGGAGGAGAATCGATTAAGGAACTAACATAGGCGCACTTAAAATACTCCTCCACTGCCCAGGTGATGTGGCAACCCTTGTGGGTGCTAGAAGCAGCATGGAACAATGAGACCACAGATAAAGGATGAAATCCTGACACTGAGAGCACAAAAGGGCTTTTCTTACTTCACTTGGGGCAAAGCTGCTGCCTCCTTCCACCCCCCGGACCTTCTGTTTTCAAAGTATATGAATTGCACCCAATGCGTTTCTTCCTGCCCTTCCTTCCTGCCTGTTCCTAATCCCAGCTGAGATTTCAGTGCCTTGCTTGGGCAGAAGCCAACACGCTGTCCCTCTGCACAGCCAAAAACCTAATTTTCATGACAGTGTAGTAGGAAATAACTGGAATATTTCTGAATAAACAGTTTAGTGTAACTGGCCTTTCAGAGCAATATTTCAGTGGGAAGGATCAATGAAAATGTAAATTAAATGTAACTGATTCAATTCAGACAAGCGTCCCATTTTAACAAGAGAAGCTTTGTTTATTTTCAGTCTTTTCCTAATTCAGCAGAATCCTATTGCTGTTATATTTTTGTATCTGTGCCTCAGGCTCCAAGTTCTGCTCTCAAATAAATATGAGAAAAAAGCTATGTGATGACTGGGTCCGTCTTTAAACTTCAGGGTGGACCCTTTTCTTTACTATTAAATTCCCTTGCAATGGAGAAACTATTACCAAGGCACACTTTTTACTGATGCCTTCTCCAGGTGGACTGCAAGCCTTGAACTCATTAATGGACATTTGCTGCCCTCAGACAAAGGAATGATTTGTTTCAACGGAATACCTCCTAATTACAGAACTCGTTGAGCTCTTCTGTAATCTGTCACTTGGTGCTTTTCCGCTTTCTTTTTTTTTTTTGCCTGCTGATTACACCTGTACACATGTTTACTCCAAAACCACATGAAATCGTGAGACATTCTTAAAGGCTGACTGTTTTCTCCTGCTCAGAAATCCCCATATATTTTTGGCCAGGCACTCTGCATTCACGTGACTCTCACACACCGTAGCTCAATGAAATCTTCTGAAAGAGCTGCCAACTCACCAAATTTTCCATGAATTAGGTCCTGACACTTCAATGAGAGGAAAGACAATGTCTGAAACAAGGCCAGCTCTGGCTTTCTGCCTAGTATGTGTCACAGTAATTCTACCAGCTGCCCTTCTACGTAGCACTTCATACTTTTCAGACCACCAAAAAGCCCGTTGAATGCTTTCAGTGATAGCTGGGGTTCAAGCTGCCAGCATGTTTTCCCAGCCTCTGGCACCCAGTGGCTCCGGACTGGACCTAGAAAGTTTTTTGTGTGCGTTTGTTTTGTTTTGTTGTTACTTTTATGAATGGCTTTCGCAGGGGACTCTGACTCCAGCACAGTCCTATCCAGCCATTCATAAAAAGCAGAGGGAAAATATTGTACTTTGCCCAGTTGGAAACTGTCTCTGATACTGACCAAGGCTTTCAAGAATCTTAGTCATTCAAGACCTTTGCTATCGGAGCGCTTCATGTCGAGAGCTCCCTGGCGGTGCTTTCTTACTGCTGGCTGGGTTTCCACTGGATTTGGGATCTGGAGTTCAGCCTGTGTTATGCTTTCTCCCTTAAATGGAAGAAGCAGAGTTATGAAAGCTCAAAAGCCGGGCTCAGTCCTCCGACTGGTATTAGCGGCACACACCACCAACAGGACGGGAGCCATGCCCACCCATGTCACACTGAGGATTCCAGCTCATGGCAGCTGAATCACTGCAAGTGCTGTTTTTCAGGGGCACTGCTTTTCTTTCTTCAGCCTGGCTGCGTGGGAGAGCCATCTGGGTGAATCCAGGCTGGGTAAATTAAACAAGGTCCAGTCCTGAGGGGATTGTGGTGTCCACTCACTTAGGTCACCCCAGACCAGAAGAACTGAGGCCTACAGGAATAATGAGCAATTTCCCAAGCACCCCCTTTCCTTTCTCTAACAACTACCGTGGATGTGATGCTTTTGGAAACTATTTGACATGCTACAGATAGAAACGGCGTGACTGGCACAGCTTTGTGTTCACTGAGCTAAGAGACCTTTTCAGGGCTTCAAAGCAGACACCTCTGATTCAAAAGAGTGTTGCAACTGCATGTTCAACTAGCTGGAAAGAAAGAGAATCTGTCTTCGTTATGGAAAAGACTGGAACCATAAAAAAGACAAGGACAAGAGACTTTGACGGGGTGCTTTTGGGACAAAATAAAGTTGTACACAAGACACGAGAGCTCTGAACTACTACATATCCACCCAGGAGCCTGTGGAGTAAGATGCGAGACCTGTTGTACACTGAACTTGTATCAGATGAAATTCCATACACTTGAAAGCAAAATTCAGGGTTTTTTTTACATCATATACAAGTACCAGTCAACCTTAAGTAGCTTTCTTAAATCTCTATACGACATGAAGAACAAGTCACAGCATTGGAAAAATCCCATGACCATGTCATTTAAATGTCTATCATACAGGAACAAATTCAAAATATATCAGAATTTCTTTTGCCATGTTTAAACTATTAAGTATGTGAGCTAAGGCAAAAGATAGTAATTTAAAACTTCAGGATAAAACTCCTAACTTTGAACTGAAAAAAAAAGAAACCACCTACAGAGGAAAGTGCAGAAAATTGAAAATTATGCTGGTTTTATCTTTGCTGTAAGACTTGTGTGTTCAAAGCCCAAGTGTTTATCTTCTACAAGACACTTCTTCCACTCCTCCTCTGTGACAACATCCCTCATTGTACTTTATTTTCAAAGTCTGTTACTTTGCTCTTTTTCAGTATCTTAGATGCATCCTTAGAGCCAATACAGTCACTGGTCAAACAACTTCTTTGCCTTCTCTATGAGAACAAAAGAGCAGCCTCATGTGATGAGTCCATATTCATCTTGTACCAGCGGTCAAATGTTGCATCAAATTCAATTTGTCACACTTCTCATTCACTGGAGTACTTCTTAAACTGTGACTTTTCCTAGCATTATAAAAATAAGGAAGGATAAGGGCAAGTCTATGTCAACTAGTATGAGCAATGCTGGAACGCGTATATAATGATCAGAGATAAAAGCAGGGGTCTGAATGGAAATCATCCCCCAAGTGCTGTGCCTGGAGCTGCAAGGGCCCATTCACAGTGCTCCTAGATTTTGTGTTCATGTCTTCCTCTTCAAACTGAGTATTATGAAGATGTTTCTTGGCAACGGTGACTCTCCGTTTTATTCCCACAGCCTGACAAAGACAAGATATTCGCATAGAGGTAGCTCTGCTGGTGAGACTAAATGACCATGATGGAAACTAATACCCAGTTAGGATGACATTTATAGTGCTGACAGCTCAGTGTTGTGTGGAGATCATTAAAATAATTTCATAGGTCACCCAAACACTTGTAGTTCTAAATTAAAAGATGAGTAAAACCATATTTAGTCTTTTTGTCTACATATCCTCAAAAAATCAGGAAGTTCATATTATACCAGTTGAAACCAATATAATCCAAAATAAATCATGTCTTCCAAGCAGTTCCATATGACAGCGGAGTAACTACTGTTCTGCCCTACAGCTTTAATTGGTTTGAGTCCAGCCTCTCCTTCCCTCTTCCAGCACAGAGTGATGCAGCCTTTGAGAGAGCATTCGCCTCAGGGCAAAAGCTACTTTCAGCTTCATGACCATCAGCAGGGACCTACCCCAGAGTCCTCTAGATTTGCTTGGCATACGCTCCTCTGGTCCAGGTATGCTCACATCTTGCTTTAGAAACAATCTTCCCTTCGAGGGGGTAGCAGAAATGCTTTTTTACCCCATCAGGAGTGAGGGGGATGCCCCCTCCACCCAAGCAGAATTGGCTTGTGTTCTGGGAAGCACACATGACCTGCACTTGGTCATGAATTCTCCTGCCTCCGTCGCATGTTTGCAGTCAACTGGCAACCGTGGTGTCTGTGTACGCACACTGCTGTGGGTCATTAGAATCTAACAGCAAAACCATCTGGCCCTTAGAGTTCAAAGGAGATTTCACAGTCCTCTGTGCAGTCTCATAAATGAGGGTAATAGTAATCTGTGGAGAATTTTGGCAAAATCCGTGGAACTTTTATTCTTTATTTTCTATCCTACTTGGCACTCCTCTGAGTTTTTAATACCAAATACAAAGTCAGGTCATTCAAAAAATATTTATTAGCTTATTAAACTGACCTCCCCTGACTGCTCCTGGAAAACCCTGCAACATCTCAGGAGCTGCACCAATAACTTTAGCTGATGACAAAGTAAATAGTACTTCCATTCCACTTGTGGAGCAGAGCAGAGAGCATCAGAGTTTTCCTAGTACACAAAGTGACGTTTAATAGTTATTTGACCAGCAACAAAAATTTATATTTTAATTGGTGAATTAAAAACATACTGCTTCAAAGAACTCTTTAGGTAGCCTGAAAATTCAGGCACTGGCACATGTATCCAGTCAGGTCCACATTCAATGGAAGTCAAACAACTGACTTCAGCAGGGTTAGGATTTCATACATTTTGTTTACATAAGGCTACTTTCATGACATTTGCAATGGCTTTATATTCTGAGAGGATAAAAACCATGAAAGAAATACATTAAAAATCAATTTCTATTTTCTTTTATGCTTGTATAACCCGGTTGCTTTAACCCAGCCTTTCTCACAGAGGTAGATTTCCCACCATTACAGCTCTTGGTAAGTACAAATTTAATGGTTAAAACAGGAAGGGAAAATCCACTATTTTTCTTCATCTGCTAGCTGAACTGTTAGCTCAAGCATAACAATACCTCATTGAGTTTATCAGGGATATAATCAAAATTCAAAGCACAGTAGCTGTTAGTTCAGTGCTCTTGATAGATGCTATTAATTTTTATCATGTTTCAGCCAGTATTGGTTACTTTTCCATAAAATATTATGGAATATCCATTTAATGGGCCACGTATCTGTGGTTAAATACTCTAAGCAAAGCTTAAATCAGCATACTTAGCTAAAATCGATACAGTTTGGCAGCAGGAGGATCTGTTGTTGCTTACTGGTCTTCCTCAGAGTCACCACTGCTCTGTTGCGGTTCCCCTGTTACTTCATTATCACCCATCATGTATTTGATAAGCTTTCCTGATGCGTTTTGCTCAGGTTTAGTTCAGCACCCTCTGCATTTTTCTGCTAAAATATTAAGAAGCAATTTCTGCCTTTCAGAATAATTCTACTACATAGTTCAGCCCTGAGGTTTTCTTGATATGCACCTAAGGAAATATGAGCTGGCTCCTTTGTCTGGCAATCGTCATATGTGTCTGTCTATTTATAGCTCCCTACACAGACAGACCATTGAGAAAGCCAAATAGGAGGTTCCACTTATTCTTAGTTATAGCATAAGGAAAAACCCCCTACATTTTAGTAGGCAGAAATAAATGATAAATTATTTGCGAAGAAACCAAGCCCTCACAATTCAGGGATATAAACTGATCCGAAACTACTTAGCTTTATACCTTGCAGACTTCGCCAGACAAATAACTATTGTGCATCTGTTTATCTCCAGACTATCTTGTCTGTTTGCTTATAGCAAACCCCTGTGTTCACCAAGCATTTCTCTTGGCCCATGTGGAAATGATTTCTAGTCACTACTAAACAGGCTAGATTTGAATTGATGACCTAGAGGTGAAAAGCACAGTATCACATTACCATCCGGTTCCAGCTTTCGTTTTAGAGTCCTCCCTCTCTTCTTGCTCAGGCACCTCCTGCTGTACTGACCAAAAAGCCAGAGGCAGTTCCTGATTTAAAGGCCATTCCTGGTGGTACCACTGATGGTGGCTGCGTGGAACTGATCACAGCTGCGGGACTGTCATCGGTAGACTCATCTCTGGACCTGACGGCCAGGAGCTCCCAAATCCCCCTGACCTTTGCACTGGCCTCCAGTGAAACAACAGAGTAAATAAGGCAGTAAAGTCCCAAACCAGACAACCTGCTGCAAAATCTGCTACTGTTTGGAAAGTGAACTCTGAACTTCGGTGGTTTTTCTCAAAATGGAACTATTGTCAAGTAGCTTTTCTCTTTTTGACTTCCTACATTCACTCTCCTCCTCATTTTAAGGTCATGAAGACCTTAACTGTTTCAGAAACAGTGTTCTTGTGTCATTTAAAGACTGGAAAACATGCACAGCCCATTCTCCACAATGTAGGCTTAGATACAAACAAACAAATTAATTTCCAGGCCTATGAAAGCTTCTGCCAACAGAGGCAGAGTCCAAGCCTAGAGGCAGGGATGGAAAAGAACTGAAGTGGCGGGGATGAAAAACAAGGGATAAACTGCTCCACTGGGCAGCCCTGGGACTACAGCAGTGTCCCAGCAGTGAACGGTGGCAGCTCTGCCCCCAGCCCCATGTCTCCACCACAGGGCTGCTGCAATGGCCACGCCACAACCCGGAGCTGCACTTCTTCACAAGAGTCCCTGAAGGAGGATATTGGTGGAACTACAATATATGATTCAAGCCAAGGAGTCTCAGTGTCTTCCCTTGGTCATTTCCCAGTGGCCATCTGTGACATATTTCTTCAGTTTAACTGCATGCTAAAGGTACTGCTACCTCCGGAGATTTGTGCTTAATGTTTTAGCAGGGCACATCTCAACCAGAGGAGGAGAGCATCAGAGCATAATTACAGAGATGTAAAGGCAGGCGCAGGAGAACATGATCTGCCAAGAAAAGCTGCAGACTTCACCTATAGGAGAAAACAATGCAGTCCAGGTTCATAGCCTGGCTGGTATCCATACCACCTTTCCTTCTCCCATATGAGGCCATCTCTTCTACACCACCCAAAGGGAAGAGCCTGTGGGCTGTGCTATTTCCTTAGCCACACCTGAGCACCACTTTAGGTGGCAAAGGGCAAGATGTTGAAGGAGAGAAGGCTCCCAGCTGCATAGCACAAAGGCTGTGCCCAGGCACTGTTTTACTCTACTGAGCGCAAACACAACTCTAGTTCTTGTGAGGAAGAGCTACCTCTCCCTTCACTGCACCAGCTGGGGTAAGGACACAAGGGATCCAGGCAGCCTCTTCTACGTAGTCATTTCTGCCCCTTCAGAGATGTACAGAGCTTCTGTGGTCATCCCCAGGCCCGGCCCTGAATTCCTGCAGGAGCTTCCCCTTCCCATCCAGCCTACTGCCTCCGTGACCTCCCGTTGCCCTGTGACAGCTAGGCAGGGTTTTCCTCCAAAGAAAAGGCACACAGCACAAGGAAGGCCTGGCTTATTTTCTGCAGCTGAGGATCTGGCCTGAGGCACTTCTCTTGAACTCCTTTTGTCTGAGCAGATCCATTGGTAGCCACATGGTTGGCTGGGGATGTTTTTGTACGTCTGGGATATCCAGATGTCTGATAGCTGTCTGTCTGTCTATCGAATAGATTTGATAATTATTACTGCCTCCAGGAAACTGATGCTGCTAAGAGTGTCTGTCAGAGTCAGACCAGAGCCTGCCGACATCCTGGCACAGTTTCATAAAGAAGTCAGTGTCCAAAATAGAAATACATTTTCCACGTACTTGAAATATACCAGGGGCTTGGTGGCGAGTTGTTGTAATTAATCCGCTTCCTGGCTTGATATATTTTGGGATCATTCTGGTGATTGGTATGTTAAATACTGAACTCAGTTCGTACTGTTATTTTTTAAATGGAAATTACATTCATTATATCCAAAGGCATGATTTGTAGGCACTCCTTGTAAAGCAGAAAAAACCCCATTGCATTGTATTTCTGCTGTGCTTTTACCATTCACTCACCAATAGCAATTTCATCTTATACGCCATTGTGAAATCCGTGTGACACAGTAATGTATTTGAAAATACAAAGTAGCAAAATGATTCTCTCTTTTAACCAGCTAGAACCCATTTACTAAAAGACTGCAAAGTCAAAATCTACAATATCCTATCATCAACCTCTTGACAGCAGCAGAAATGCGAATAGTGTCTGTGTACACGTGCCTCCCTCTGTCTGTAAGGGAGAGAAAGAAGAGGAAGAGTGGGCGGGAGAAAGAGATTCTGCTTTTGATAATCTGGTGTAATTTTGGAGTTGTTCTATTTATGTCCCTGGACAGATTCCGAATTTAGCCCAGTCTAGAAGAGAAGAATTTGACTGTAATTTTTACAGGACAATTACCTGACTGTCTAGCTCCAGTTATTTAACAGCCTTTCGGAAGCTCCATCTGACCTGAAGATCCTATTTGTTGCTTGGATCTAGCAATGCGAACATCAAAGGTATGTGTGTTAGGTATGCATCCTAAATCCCCTGCAGCTTTTTTCATAATAGTACTGAAACCCAAAGCCACATCAAGAATGCAGCGCCCGGAGCACCCTACGACAGCACAGCCCCGCTCTGCTCCACGGTACAGCTTAAAGTGGCTTCCTTGCTCACACAGCCCCATCCACTACTTGGAAAGCTGCCTGCTTTTAAACATTACGGCTGCTAGGGAGGACTTGTGAACATTTTACCAAATGCAGGTCACATCAGCAATTAGGACTGCTTGATATTTACTATCTGTTCCTGATGACTCCACCATATTTTGTTGTTCCTGTTGCTTACGTGACATAATCTGATTTTTCATACTCCAAAAAATAATGCTAATTCTTGTCCGTGGATAAATTCTGCCCATGGTTCAAACCAGTTGTGGAGTCTGACCAAAGAGGCAAATGCTTCCATCTCCCAACTAGTTATATTTTATTGTGCTTGGAACCAACATGGTTTGGGGCATGCCAAAAATATACCAGTTGGTAGCATCTGTGGCTAGGTGGTCCTGGCAGCAGAGGCGAAAGCAGCCTGCTGGATGAAGGAGGAGGATAGCTGTCCTCCAAATGCTGCTGTAGTTGGCACAGAGAGACATAGCCTTTCTGGGAATTAGGTACACTGGGTAGACAGAAACTTGATTTGCAGCTGAACATAATCCAACTCCCCGAGATCAGGTATTATATCAGCACCAGATCGCTTAACAGCAGCTGCAAGATCATTTTAATGTTGGCAGCACTGTGGCCAAGGATAGACCCTGATACTCCAGGTATTAACTGGTACTCATGGTGTGGAACAAGGTCCTTCTGCTGGTGGTCAGCCGCCTGCTCCCAGGCACCAAAATGTCCCCACATTCCTACCCATGACTCCACAGCCCAGCCACAAGCAAGGCTTTATCTTGAAAAGGAAGAGTGAGGGTGCACCCTGAGGAGAGCCTCACAGACACCAGAGGTTGCTGTGAGCCCATTGCTCTCCCAGGCGAACCTCATGGCCAGCAAGGAGGCCACCAGCAAAGGAAGAACAGCTTTTAGGGGAGGAGTGAAGAAACAACGGTATAGCTTGGGACAGCGTGTGTGCACCTAGGAGTTTCTGGAAATCTTTGGCAGGTAGGGAACAGTTTTGGTTGGGTTGCACACTAGGAAAGATGCAAAGGGGCGGGATAGAGGAATGAAAGTGGCAAGGAGAGATGGTGGGGAAGAGGGGGACCAAACACATGTCACCTTCCCTGCTTGCACCCAAATGGGAACGAGGTCTCTGCTCTGCCTGTTATGTGCAAGGAACTGAAAGAAAACACAGAAACACACAAGGAAAGAAACACACAAAATTCATAATTCGTTCTGTTCACCCACACAAAGTGGTTGTTCTGTTGTCATATTTTTGGCTTCTTTTATCCTCTTAAAAGTGTGTGCATTACTGACATACTTAGGGGGAGGCTTCATAGTGTCTTTAAAGAAAGCAATTTTAAAGTTTGGTTAGAAAGACTTTTTAGAACCTGGTGGGATCAGATGCATTTTGTAGGCTTTTCAGGAGTGCTTCATCTTCTCAGATCATAAAAAAGAAGAGAAATAGGAAGGCGCTATGACAGTACTGCCTTGGGGAGCGGAGGACTACACCCCTACCCACAAGCAGAGAAACAACCTGCCATTCAAGGCTGATGACAGCAGGATCCGCAGGAGTTCGTGCTCTTCCAGAAGAACTGAAGCCATCTCTCAGCGCTGCAATCTGTGCAGAGGCAGGCCTGCTTCAGCTTTGTGGTTAGGGGGGACTGGCAGTGGGACAGCCAGGACATTCACTGTTTGTTGTACAAGCACTTCAAAAGGGTGGGGGACAGTGATGGGATAAGGAGTTGCCCATGCTTCTTTGCCTTTCATCACCTCCCAGGAATGTCTGCCTTCGGGGCTAATTTAGATGCATTTACATTAATAAATGTGTGGCCTTTTCAGCCACGTTTTTTCACTTTAATTCCTGTCTGCCCTTGCTGGCACATGCCCTTGGCAATTTGTGGTTATTCTGCTCATTCAACATTGTATAATTGTCCTTTATTACTGAATATAGATTTTTTTTTATAGTTAAGCAAACACAGAGCTCATAGAAGTGATACATTCTAGCTCCATTTTACTTTTTAAGTATGGAGATTTTTTTTCTTTTTCTTTCTTCTCAGTCAAAAAGACAACACTTTGCTGATGGTAAATTCATTTGTAAGCCCAAAACTAGTGACTTCATGAGTCTTCCAGATGCATCATCACAGTTCCAGAAAGATTCCTGACTGACAAGAAAGTCAGGGCTTCTGTGAGATCTCCACATCAGGATATTACTAATAAATATTCTGTAGCTCAGAGGGAACCCCCCCAATATCACATAAGCTCATACAGCTCCCTGCTCAGCACTGTGGATGTCTCCACCCTCTGCTCACTCCCGAGTGTGATGAGGCCTAACCTTTTAGGTTGGGTTTGGTTGAACTAACCCTTACAGAGGTACTCAAGGTCTCTACGCTTAACTCCAATCATGACTTAATACATGAAGACAATTATTTCACATCCATGCACATCCCATGACAAGATGATGTCGATGATGTCTGTGCTTGGACTAACCGAAAAACATGAGATCAGGTGTGTGAAGAGCAGGACCCACTTATCCTTGAAGAGAGAGCATAGTGGAAAGAAGGTCGTTGCCCTTTGCCCAGGATAAGGGCTTTCAGTGAAGAGGATGCAGAGTAATTTTGCCGTGTTGAAAACCTTGGCAGGGAGGATCCAACCCATGAACGTTAGCCCTGCCCTAGAAAACAGTGGGTCCATTTAAAATTTTGAACCATCACTTATATCAGTGGCCAGTAATACCTGAGAGCGCGCCTTTGGCTGTCTGCGTCATCAACACTACACTTGAACTACAAGGCTGCTGGTGTCCTGAGGGAGTATTTAGTGTGCAGGAGTTATGTTTCTGGAAGTGCTTGGGATGCCAATGAACCATGGAGACCTTAGGAGCAAAAATGTGTAATACATTCACTGATTAGCATCCCACAGTAACTCAAATTCAGACAAGGACATCTGGTTCCTGAAGACTAAAGAACCCAGTTTGAACCTGACTTATTGCTACATAGCAGATAAGGGCAAACTCCAAGCAAAAAAACTGGGGAAGTGCCTGGACACCCCCATGATGAACATGTTTGTCCATCTCTTCATCAGTATCACTTGTGGGGGATTTCTTTCTTCTTTTTTTTGAGTACATTTTTCTTAACTGTCAGGTTTCCTTCAGGAATGGAAACGTAACTCATTACCAGATGTCAGATCTGTGATGCCGTGTGATGGGTCATACCAGTGTCCTGGCTGGACACTGGTCACAGTGATCAGTGTTACTGTGAACTCCCCAGTTCAATATGAACTTCCATACGAATAGCTTAAGAATATGTATCAGGCAATTAAAACCAATCGCAATATTGAAACACATAATCTCATCTCTGAATGTCCTTTTCATCTCTGCAGATCCCAAAGTGCTTTATACACTGGAAGTGACAAGGGAACCTTACAAAGGGACCTGTTTCACCCTGTACCAAAATGCAGCCATTTCTGGGATGAGGTCTGGCCGCTGTTTTAATGACACAAGACAATGTTACGTGCAGTTGGGGCACGAGGTGAAGAATAGCATATCCAGTGTACGTGGCAGGGAAGGAAGGATGTAATTATCCAAACTGGAATTTGGCCAGGACACTGGGGTCAAAACCCTGACTCTTGAAAAGTGCCATGGGACTGCTAATAACCACGAATGGTCAGGGCCTTGATTTTACATTTTATCTGAAAAATAACACCTCCAATGACAGTTTTCTTGGGTACCATGCAGAGGCATTCGTCCTCAGTGAGTCAGAAAGAAAAGTGCATCCCAGCACAGCAGCTAGGTGCCCTTGGTGGTATTCACTTTGTTTCCCAGTTAGTCTATATGATCTGAGAGCCCAGGGGACATATACATACCCCTTTCACAGCACTTGTCTACAAAGAGAACAGAACACTGCTTGTGTTGGATATATTTATCAGAAACTCAGATCACAACCCCAGTGTTTTCAAAACAGCAATACTCCTTCCGTGACCATCTCGTGACTTGACTTCTGTTGTCTAGAAACTGAATAACACTGAGTAGTTAATCTATGAACCACCACTAAGCAAATAAACAACTTGCCATTGTGGCATGAGTGAGCGACTGCATTCTGCATGACTTAAGTACATGAACACATCACTGACTTAAAAGGCATTTTAAAAGTCACCACCACCAGGTAAGCAGCAATAACAGAATACATACGGGTTTTAGCTCACTTCAGATGTGAGGATATTCAGCATCACTTTCCACGTATTTTACTAAGGTGAAGGAATAGTAGGTAGCAATAGTAGGTAGCCTGGGCAGTCACAAATACTTATCAAAGCTCAGCCAGGACACTGTAAACTCAGTCAGGCATTAAATATCTCAGACTACATACGTTTCTATACGTTTGGAGAGAGGAACTTAGCACTAATGCACTAAGGTGGCTTATACCTTAAGACTGCTAATTTTTGATCAGTCTTAATGATTACAATCAAGTCCAGCAACCTACTCGCCCTGAACAGATTCTGTCCAGCACAAAACATCACACAATTCTCAACAAGTCCTTGCTTCTTCTAGGGTAATACTTAAACTCTGTCAGCTGAAAGTTAAACCTAATGGCAGGGGCCTCTGCGCACTCAAATGACTAGAGCCCTCCAATAGCTCATGAGCTATACCATGCTGGAGTACCACATACCACAGCTAACAGTGGGACCAAGAGAAATCAAACCCTGTCCTACTGGTGACAGTGAAAAACCACCAAAGCTGACATTTCCAGGCTTCCCAGCAAATGTTCACCTAACTATTTGCTCCGTTCCTGTCTTCCCATGGCACTGCGCAGCTCTGGGGAAACAAGTAATAACACCAGCAAGCGAGGCAGAAAGACTCTGGACAACAAGATTTTCATACAACACTGGGAGAATCAGGGAAATTTACTGTCCCTGCATTAGATGCTGCACAACCAGTTACCTCACGTGAAGAATGGGGGCTGCCAACATGGAAGATTGACAAGAGGTGGGCTGTGGAAAAGAGGCCCAGAGAGATTAAATACTTCCTCACAGAACATGTCAGTGTCAAAAGTATTACTGAATGCAGGTTTCTTGGAACTGGTCTAAATGTCTATCACAGTCCCCATTTAAAAAATATGACTCAAGAGATGATGAGTTTGTCACTTGCGTTCAAATTCCATCCATAGGGAGGTATCCCCCTCTAGCCATAATCCTAAGCAATCTGTAGCAGACCTGGGCTTGTGATGGATTCCGACAACCCATCCTGCACAGGAGGTTGGATCATCACATGGTCCCATTTGCTTTAGCATCTGTGAATCAAGGGTTGGATACCAATGTCACTTGTCTAACAAGGGAGAGCTAGTCTGTCTCAGAGAAATACGGCCAGGATGGTTTCTTTTTCACAAGCATTTCCTTAAATAGCAGGAACACACGTGCATGTGCTGCAGAGAAATTAAGTAATAAATTATGATCAAGGAAAATTAAAGGAGTTGGCACAAAACCCACTAAGACCAGATGCACGTAACTAGAAATCTCAGAGTTGTTTGAACAATCTCACAGAAGTGAACACAACTCAAACCCACTGGGCTGACAGCCTGAGTAAGAGCAACTGCCTGCAGGAGAACACAGGACTGCAGCACTGGAAGAAAATGAACCTTGGAGGTTCTACGGGGTGAGGCAAGGTATTATATAGGTCTTTCAGCTACAAAGTTATATAAAATATAGGAATACGCAGCAATGCCAGTTCAGAAGAAATTTAAAATCATTTTTCAGTCTTTGCTTTAGGTGGTTACTGGTTTTGAATACACTTGAAGAAACAGCATTATGCACATTAGATGGCTTTCATTCAGACGAGATACACCTGACACTAAATGAAGCAAACCTAATAGCTCAACTCCTTTCTATAAAATCAGAACCAAAATTGTAATATTTGCCAGACAGTAATCAAGCACAGAGTATCCTTTGTTTCAAAGCAAAATCTAGTTAACAGAAACAAAGGCAAGTTATTGTCACTCAGCAAATATTTACTTATTTAGTACTACTAATAGTATTAATTATTCCAGATTATTTGCTTGTGCTCTTAAAAGCAATTTAACTTAATATTAAATGTTTACTTTTACTTCCATTCCGTCACTGCCTTTTCTGCAAAAAGAGTATTGCTGCATTTTAAGTGCACCACCACCAACAACAAAAACCCCAACAACAAATAGACAAAATCCAAGCCTGCTCTTGCTTGTTGCTTTACTCAGTTTACTATCCTCTCATTGTTTTACTTTAATTGCTGGAGCTTGATACTGTACTCATTTTCCTCAGTCAGTTCATAATATCAATTTCCCTGAAGGTCAGAAACAATACCTCAGGAAACACCACCTGCTATTCAGGGATATCGCAGGAAATTTGCATTTCCACTTTGTAAAGTGTTATTATTTTGGACTGACAACTGACATTTATTTCATCATTCCGAAGTGCTGGGATCCCTGAAAGCTAGAATGAGAGGGAACGGGCGTCCTGGCCGGCCTCCCGCTAGCAGTTCATGGTCATTAACAATCGAGAGTGAGAAGACAAACATTTGGCTGCTGAAAGATGTGTGTGCTTCACATGTAGCTCTCCCTGTCACCTCCACTGGAGTACGGGAGCGATTCAGCCTCTTCGCCGGTCTCCTCCAGTTCTCCTTCAGAGCTGGGCTGGTACCTCAACATGTTAGCCCAGCCTCTGCAAACAGCACTGAGGAATGAGGTGGTGGATACAGCCAAAGGATTTGCTCTCTTGTAGGAATATGGGAGGCTTGAGCATGGTTTCTGTGGGGAGTTGCATAGTTTCCTTCCCATCTCTTATTCATTGAGTGTGAGAATGCAGCATTTCAGGACTGTGGGCAAGGGAAGGAAAGCCGCCCCCGATTAGCTGCTCTCAAGCCCTGCAACCTTCACAACAGCTGTAGCCAATATCCCTCAAACAAACTTCAGCCCTTCAGCATTTTTTCCCCAGAGGGGAATTTTAAGGTGGCCACCAATATAGGACTCCAGCAATATTATTTCCTTAGCATACTCAGCACAATCACGAGGGGTTGGGCAGGAAGGAGGAAGGATGAGACCCATTGGAGGGAAACTGCAGCCCTGCACAACTCCGATGCATTTTCTACACAACACTAAGCGTTAGTAGCCCTTTTTCCCAGCTCTTCACACTCAAACTTATTTTTGGCCCTGCTGTTTTCTCCTCCCGAGCTGACGCTGGTGGGGAGGAGCCATGCCCCGTAAGGCAGAGCAGAGCAGAGCAGAGCAAGTACCTGCTTTGAGCAGTACGGCTGCACATCGCATCCCTCATACATGTGTCAGGAAGCGTCTGCTACGTGAAGTGCTGGGGGGAGAGGGGTACTCACAACTGCCTATCGCTTCTCCAAGGGACCCCACCCTTGCCACCCAGAAACACCCCTAGTGATGGGCACGAGGCAACCGGGCTGAAGGTGCTTAAAAATGGCTTTATTTGCAGAGGTTTGTCTGAATCCAGCTCCGTGGCTTAGGGGGAAGCGTGACTGTGGGAACTTTCTTGCCCAGTTTCTTCTTGGCTGACAGAGCACATCCCAGAGATTTCATTTCTGGGAGGAATGCCTTGAAGCAATTTTTTTTTGTAATGATGAGAGTGTTTCAAGACATATCTCTGTTTCAAGCAGCAGCACTGGGAAGCACTGAGGGAAGGCAGCAAGACTTACAGGCTGGATTAAAGGACACTTTCTTCTTGGCTGGCTGCATTGAAAGGGCACGGAAGAGGAGGCAGCAGAGGAGTCACTCACCGACAACTTCCCTGAGTCACTCTCCATCCCTGCTTACACCATGGAGCTGCACTGCCACTGTCACTGCTGCTGGGAAGCTCCACGTCATGCAGAGCCAGGGGTGACACAG
The DNA here is from genome assembly GCA_013400055.1 of Nycticryphes semicollaris. Classification (NCBI taxonomy): domain Eukaryota; kingdom Metazoa; phylum Chordata; class Aves; order Charadriiformes; family Rostratulidae; genus Nycticryphes; species Nycticryphes semicollaris. The sequence continues at coordinate 11,082 of VXBJ01001356.1, read as the reverse complement.
GCTCATCTGCCCCCATGCAGGGGCAAGGCTGACCTACGCCAGCAGGTCCCAGCTGCAGACACGGCACTGACACAAGCAGCTCCAAAGCCACCTGAAGTTACATGAAGTTGGTTTCCTCCTCTCACTCGAGAAAAGGGAATGCAAAGAGTTACACAGTCACTGTGCCATTTCCCAGCCATCAGGACTGTCACAAACCAGCTGGGAATTTCCTGCCTCAGGGAGTCCTGCCCAGGTATTTGGATTTAGCAGTCAGCGGCAATGGCAAGGTCTTGCTGGCAGAGAGCTGCGACCTGGCACTGACTCAGAGGGTGTTTGCACAAGGGCTGTCTTTTAAAACTTCAGACTGATAAAACTAATGGCTGTGTTGAGAGATGCTCATAAAACACTGAGTCACCCCTTATTCAATTAAGGAAGCCCGTCACTGATCTTTCAAGGAGGCCTGAATGGGATATTCCCCTCTACGCTGTGCTGAACTCAGAAATATCAATCTGCATGACACTCTGGATGACCTAGGCTGGCAGTCAGAAAGTTCAAAAGGTGAGAAACACCTCTTAACAGGAATAAACAGTGACGCACATTTGGAAATAACCCTTCAAATTACAATTAGCCTGTCTGGTACCCTCTCCTGCCTGGAAGCTTTTGTGCTGCTAAAAAGTTACCTAGGAGGACTGACAATAGATGACTATAAACCAGCCCCAGCCACTTTCAAGGCTGATTTAAACATCAGGAGGAAAAGAAATGCCAATGTTAAATATTTAAACATTTACGTTCCTTTTATGATTGTTAAATCAATATTAATACATAATGTAGACCATTTTATTGCCTCTACACAGGACTCCCCTGTCACACCCTACCCAAGAAGTCTGGTTTTTAGGCAGATGAGCGCTGCCATCAGGAGGTTCAGAAATGCTGGTCTTAATAAATAACTCCAGAGCAAAATCTGACATCCTTCTTCAGCCACACTGCCTTCAGTGAGAGCTTCAAGTGAGAGCTCTGCCTGAGTAAAAATACCGAGTTTTGGCCCATTACCCTCAAATGAACAGAACAGTTTATTTGTGGTTTGAGGTGCTTCCTCCTGTCTGAACTTCCAGTTTTCCAGACTGAGCCAAAGAGGTACAAAGGGGGTTTCCCACGATCCCCTGGCTTGAATGTGCACTCAAAAGGGCTCACAATTTATTCTCCTGAGCTTAGTGACTCGAGCTTGTACCTGTAAGACCTGCTTTCACTGAGCAGAAGCAGTGGGTAAAGACTGGATGCCTTGTCAATGATCTTTGACTGAGTTGAAAATTAATCCTTCTCCAATGCTAGACTCCAAAGAAAAAAAAAATTCTCTAACATTCTTTGGCCTTCTTTCCCTCTGCAAACTATATACATTAAGACGTGCTGTGTTTCTAAAAAGCTCTTGCAACCTATCGACAAAAACGAGGACAGTGCAGAAAATCAGGTCCAGAAACAATAGCCAAAGACCACGGTTCCACCATTAACTTCCATGAGTTTGCTGCTCCGAAGAGCAGTCAGTAAATACTTGTGAGCAAACCACACCAGTCCACCGTGTCCTGCTACCGTCACGCAGCTGCTGCCCCCGGCCATTCACTTCCTCACATGTTTGAACTTACTTCATTCATTCACTGGGGAGAAGGTGCTGCAGCTCTCCCTGCGTCCGTCCCGCTTCCTTTCCAAGACAGCACCCCGGCTCTGGGATGGCTCCCCTCCTTCACGTCCCCCTGCTGTGGTCCTCGGGAGGGGTGCACGGGGAGGAAGTGGTTCTGACATGTATTTTACTGATGTTTTAAAGCATATGGTCCGAGTGCTCTGAATGCCGTGGAAGATTACTGTCACATGTCCTAACCCACCGCCTATCTGTTGACACAGTATCACCTTTCATAAATTGCTGGATACTATTTTCCCATCAGCGTTGCTCTAAACACAGGAATTACAGGCAGGATACAAATCCAAACAACCCTTATATGCTTAATAAAATAAATAACAATCAGCCCCTTAAATGTTTCTCCTTTAAAGGAATTTTCCTTATTTTAGATCAAACACTTCCTTGGGATCCATGCTAATTTGTAGTTTCCAGTGCCATAAATAACTAACACAAAGGAAAAAAAATAATACAGCACATTCAAAATCAAGCCTGGTTTGTATTTTTAAATTCTAAAATATGTTATGTGCTCATGTCATGCTTTGGGTACTGGCACAATCTCTGAATGAATGCAAACAAAGCCGGATCTGCTTGAACAAATCAACCCCCCTAAGGCATACTTAGCATAGCTCCAGGTCAATGGAGCCAGACCAATTTACACCAGTTCAACAGTTGGCCAGCAAGGTTCACATGAGGGTGGTATCTCTGGCTAAGTACCTCCTCCCTCCCTTCCATCTCAAACTTGTGAATGGGTTAATGGCGCCTATCGCAATGGACCTCTGAACTATGTGGATTCAGTTCAGGTCACTCAAAAGCAGGCTGGAAAACACATATGAACACAACCACTCTCCCACCCCACCCCCCAAAATGCCATATAAACCTCCACACATTGATGGAGAGATAACCTCAGCTTTCCGTAGCAAAACTGATTACTGAAATGTGTGGACTATGACACATGACATTTTGGGGTTATCTATTAAAACAAAATTTTCTAAAACAAGCGAGTGCTTTCAGTTTGAAAATTTCATTTTCACCTGAAACCCAATTTTCTGATGAAAATATTTCAACAGAAATAGCCTTGGCAGTAGCTAACAAAGCTTTATACTCCACTATAACAGCACATCTCTGTGTGCCTCCACTCCTGAAACATGTATCTGTCTCAAATCCCACGCAGTTTGGCTTCCCACCTGGCTAGGTCCACAGATGGAGACTTCACTGACTCAGCCCCCTGAGTGCCCTGCTTTTATCTTCTCTCCACTTAAGCAAAGAGAGGGTTAGCACATATTAAACCATTGGATTTGTCCGCTCCTGGTGTACAGGAAAAGAGAGCCAAAGTTTTTGAGAGCCAAAGGAAAGCCATTTGGGGATGCATCGGGCAAGATCTACACCTGGCAGCTGGCCATCACCAGGTTTCACTCCAGGGATGAGGCATTGGTGAGACCTGGCTCGTGTCATGCGAGGAGACACACTCTGGTATGAAAACCTGCAAGAGTAAATCAAGAGTAAAACCCCTTGGAGCAACTCAGCCACTCAGCCTGGCAGAGTACTGGGATCTCTGTCTGGTTTGCAGTACCATCTGAAGTTTGTAGGAGGTCTGTAATGCTAGAGTATCAGACACAATTTCCCATACACTAAAAAATATACATAAATAATTACTTTCTCACTCTTCCCTCCCCCTTCCCATTGTCTTTTAGAAACAGCTTAATTATTGCCTTGAGTTTATCTCGTGCCAGCCAGTCTCTATGGAAGAAGTTCTCATGACTGTGCACCAAATTCCAGCACGTTCAAGCAGCCGTAATCCAGCACCATAAAACAACCTCTGCTACCTAATCTTCTGAGATTTCGTTTGGTCACTTTGTGTTTCCAAAGTCTCTGAGAAACATACATTTGCACTCTAAACCTTCCATCACATCTGCATGAGACTGTGAAAACCTACACAAAAGAAGTGAAATGTTAAGATGGCAGCCTATGCTTAACACAGGCACTTTCATTAAAAAAAACCCAGCACATCTTCAGAAAGTGCCGTGTACACCATATGACAGAATCATAGAATGGTTCAGGTTGGAAGGGACCTTAAAGATCATCTAGTTCCAACCCACTTGCCATGGGCAAGGACACCTATCACTACACTCCCTCACAAAGAGTCCCTCCCCATCTCTCCTGTAGGACCCCTTCAGGTACTGGAAGGCTGCTGTATCATGTCAGTGTAGATCCCAGAGCCATTAACCCATTCCCCATGGGGTCATCCAGGGCTGCAGTGGCAGTGCTGCTTGACTGTCAGCACTCTCTGTAGGACTGGTTCCACAGGGAAGTCGGGCCACGAGTCCCAGCAGCACAGCACAGCCTAGGCTTTGCCTTGTGGCATGATTATGGCACTGGTCACTGCCACCACACTCTTAGTGGCTCCATCAGTGCAGTGAGCAGCTACACAGCTTCTAGCACAGAAGTTTAAAATCTGAATAAAGATACAGCATATGTCACTTGCAGAAAGTTTCTAAGTGCAAAGCATGATGATGGTGGTGTCCCAGTCCCACTGCAGCAGCTGTTCTCTCACGGGCAAGGATGCTGCAATTGCTGCTCGTCAGAGCTCTTGTTAACAGTCACCGACCAGGGTAAGCAACCAAGCTGAAAACCCTTTTGTTCTTCCTGATCAGGACTTCAGCACATCACCATTCCCCAGAATTATGGGGCTAGTACCTTTATAACAGTACCAGCTATAACAGTAATGATAATATAGTAATGATATGATCCAGATGAGGAATTAGTAGACAACTTTGATTCCAGAACTGAGTTAAGGCTAACACCTTTCACAAGAACTAAATTCACCTGACAAATAGTTTTTAAAGGAAAGACCATACATAGTACTGGGCGGTGAAAAACAGTTTGGCAAACGCTGACAGCAGTTGTATAACTTACAAAATATAACACAAACCAAGCCTCGAATATAACATAACAATATAATAATAGACATTTTAACATAAAACAATCCAAGAATTTCCACATTAATCTAGTGGATGTTACAGACTAACAATGCCTACAAAAGCTGCACTGAAACATCCTTCTCTTTCCTCCCTGCAAAGAAGACCCCTCAAAGCAGTCTGTCACCAAGAAACAGAGGGGAGCCTTAACTGTGAGAAGATGGACTTATCCTTCCTTTAGCCCCCTGCCGAGCCTCAGGCTACTCATTTTGGGGCTTGCCTCCCTGTGCTGAGTGAGAGAGCAGCAAGTTTGATGCTGGTGAACAAAGTACCACCCAGTGCAACTGCTGGTCCCTGCAGGAGATCAGATAGTGGATGATGGGAGCTGGGAGCAGAGGGAGAGTGGACCACCTTTCTCCAGCTTGCAGACACAGAAAGCCTGGGCACCAGGCTGCGCTCCCAGGGTCTAAACTGTGTTACCTCTGCAGCCTCCAAACTGAAAAAGTGGCTTAGAACTGCTTGAGATCTACATCCTTGTGTTTAAGGGCATCTGACAACGATTAAAGGCCCATAAACCAGACTGAATCTTCCCTTGTGGGTTTCCTTCATTAATAATTGTCTATTACAAGAGTGTTTGTGTCTTTTTCTCGTGCTGACTACTATATACAGGACATTAGATTTGCAAACCCATGATCTAATCCTGTACTGCATGTGCATTTTTTTGAAAGGAGAGCCTACACCATACTTACAGAGCAAAACAACTCCTATTCCTTCCCAATTACTTTAAAATAGAATTCTCTTGCTGAGGAGATGGGGAATTATGCCATATTTTCACATGTGGATAGCCAGTTAAATTGCATGCAAAATCTTTTTACTGTCTGCTTCCTTAATTTTGTTATATATAAAAACAGTAAAGAAAATTATTGCCTATAAAATGTTTGTTTCTGTTTTAGCGAAAGAAATGTAAAATATGTCCCAGTGCAGCCAAAATCCTATTTTCGTCTTACTCTAACTAAACCATGGCCAAACCAATTTCCTTCAGGTTTTAAGGAAAAGAGAGATGTTCTTGGATCTCAGCTGAGAACTTGCGCACTACATTTCAATCTGGAGAGAATTTTTATGGCTGTGTTATTACTAATAAACAAAGTTTATAATGGAAACATTGACAGGACCTCCACTGAAGTGATACCAGCAAGGGCTGCTGTAATAAATTCAATTAACATCTAACAGAAACTCTGATCTCATCACATGCCAACTAACATTATGCTCGGAATAAAATAAAACTAGTGTGGACTGGCTTCTGTCAGTTCCCGAAGACCGCCACCCCCAAATTCCTCTCAGAGAGTAGCAGGTTTTATAAACCCACGCACCTCCTGAAAACCAACAGAAAATACCGATGTTAGACCAGTTTTCCTCCTCGTTTGACCAGATTACACTCCTTTAAATCTAGGACATCACTGCTGCGTACACAAGCCCTCAGCCTCCGTACTGGGGTTACGACTGCAGCTGACTTTGGCTCAGTAGCTGTTGAAAAGATCAAGCAAAAATTAGCAGTTCCTGTACAACAAAATATTTGGATATTAACCAGAGTTAAAAATCAAGCCTTAGCTTCCTGCCCGTCGGACACGCTACACTGAACATCCTTTTAAAATTCCACAGGTAATAAAACTCACGCTAAACGAGGCCGGTCCCAGCACAAGTCTGTACCGATGCCAGGTACAGCGATCTCTTTCATGTGTGCTGCTCTGCAAGCACTGAGGCTGCAAGGCACAGGGGCTCATGAAAAGATGCCGCTTTATGGGTTCAACACTAACTTGATAGAGCTGATGATAATGCAATTACTGCTTGCTGGAAGCAGACAAGTTAAACAGATTTCGTAGAGTAATGCCAGAAATGAGCAGGAAAAACAAGGCCAGCACAACTCACAGGATGTGAACTTATGTCTCCTAGACGAGTAAATAAAACAAATCCTCTTCCAAAGGATGTGCCTGTAACCCGGACTTAATGCGGTGAAGGTGCAGTCAAGATAATTACACTGGAATTCAGGTGGGGCTCGGGTGCGTGCAAATATGGCAGCAAAGTGCCTTGTGCCACAGGATAATCAGATACATCATATAAGGAGCCTAATCCACTGCTTCCACTGTGACAGTCTGCCAGGTGGGGACTAGGCAGCGGACAGGGGAAGGGAGACCCAGCTCTGAACCTGAGGACAGGCCTCTTCTTCCCACAGACGGACAGCACCGCTGCCGGCTGCCGCTCTCCCTGCTCTGCCACCGGCGTGCGGTGCGCTGTGGCATGGCTTCCTGTCCCCTTCAGACAAAACTGGTCAGGCTCGCCCAGATTGACCATTAAAACGGCTGAACTAATGTGGCTGATTTTGCTTGGAGCGGATTAGGAAGCGCTCGCAGACAGGGCTCAGCAGCAGCTGGGCAAGGTCAGTAACCTCTGGCCGGGAGGCTGTGACAAGCAGCCGAGGGCAGTGACCTCTTCCACTGGCACAGCTGGATCTCAAAAGGGACATCTTCCTACAGCTTAACTATGTGGGGTCCTCCGTTGGCGATGGGCAGTCAGAATGACTTGTCCTCTTTCCCAGGGAAATCCCTCACCCAGGGAATCACTACCTTCTCACCAGCACACAGTGCTGGGAAGGGACAAAGTTCTGCTTTCAGACAATTTTTACTGCTATAGCAATGTGAACAGTCTTCATGGTAACAACAAACTGAATAAAACACTGAACTGAGGCCCAGTGTACGGGTCATAGTGACTAATAAATCCCCAAACACCCCCAACAGACACCAATATGACCAGAAGGTGCCGTTGCTATCACCTGGTCTGACCTCCTGCACAGCGCAAGTCACAGAGTTTTGCACTGCAATTCTTGCATCAAGATCAGCATTTCAAGTTAAAGGCTTTCCTATCTTTTAAAAAGCATCCAATTATGATTTAAAGACCGCAAGACTGGAAGAATTCACCACATCCCCTAAGCAAGCTGTTCCCATGATCAATTGCCTTCATTCTTCAAAACGCATACCTCATGTGCATGTGGGAACTGAAATCGCAAAGGGTGAGTGAGCCAAGTTCTGGAGCTCTGGCACGAGTGAAGAATCAACCTCATATCAGTTTTATGAGGTTATTGTAACTCCACATAAGAGGCTATACTATCTTTCTGGAAGATCTCTTGCAGAATTTAGCACGAGAAGTGCTAAGCATTTTCCCCACTTTGTGAGAACTTTTCAGCCCGTTTTTCCTTCTCAGGACTAAAACGGACTTGATAAACTGCATAATTTTGGCACAAGGTACATAATCTACAGCCATGATGGTTGCAGTACCAGGGCTATTCTCTGGCCCTGAGATTGGTTTGTTTGCCAGTCATCTGGGGCTGAAGAGTCAGCTCCTGTAGTTAAGAGACCATGGTGCTATAGATTCAAAGAGCATGTGTTTCTTTCCAGCTATAGCTCTGGTTCCTCCATACGAACCGAGACAGAGGGTGCGGTGCTGACATGGAGTCACTCCAAAGGGGAGTGACTTTGCCTTGCAATCAGACAAATGCCATGCTAAGAGCAGAGAACTGGAAGTTGGTATTTAGAAATGAAAGCATCAAAAAATGTTCATGAAACAAAACCACCAACACAATGAATCAACAGACATTTCTCATTTCAGATACTGAGACTTAGTTCTGATCTTTCTGATGTTTGTTTTAATCATAAACTCATTAATTTTTCAAATAGAAAAGCAAACTTTTTAATTTAGAAAATGCCAGAATGGGTCATGTAACTTTTCTTTTAGTTTTAACTGAAATATGAAATTCGTTGAAATAGACCTTTCCTCTTAAGGAATTCATAGAATTCATAGGACAGTTTGCGTTGAAAGGGATCTTTAAAGGTCATCTAGGCCAAACTCCCCTGTAATGAGCAGAGACATCTTCAACTAGATCAGGTTGCTCAGAGGCCCAACAAATCTGGTCTTGAATTTCCAGGGATGGGGCATCTACTACCTCCTTGAGCAACCTGTCCTAGTGTCTTACCACCCCCTCATCATAAAGAGGTTTCTCCTTATACCTAGTCTAAATCTTCCCTCTTTTGGTTTAAAACCATTTCCCTCTGTTGCAACAGGCCCTGCGAACAAGTTTGTTCCCATCTTTCCTGTAGGCCCCCTTTAAGTACTGAAAGGAAGACCACAATAAGGTCTCCCCAGAGCCTCCTTTTATCCAGGCTAAGCAGCCCCAACTCTCTCAGTCTGTCCCCATAGGAGAGTTGTTTCAGCCCTCTGATCATCTTTGTGGCCCTCTAACGGGTTCATGTCTTTCCTGTCTAACCCACTCTAAAAGGTGCATGCCTTTCTTGTACTGAAAACCCGAGAGCTGGCTACAGTACTTAAAGTGGGGTCTCACCCAATTAAACAATCTAGTGTTTCTGGATGAAAAATATAATCCACCAAGAGTTCCAAACTGTTTCCAGTAAACTCTTACCTAAGCTCAACGCCAGGCCAGTGCACATCAAATTTTGCTGCAGTTGTAATTGCAGCCTTGCACGTAACTGAGAGAGGATGCAACTCCTCACACTCAGTTTGTATCACTCATGAACTGCACCTCTGCAATGGAGAGGAAAAGGAGAGCTGGTGCTGCAAACTCATGGCAATGGTGGGACATAGCTGCTCACAGCACATCTGCACAAGAGCCGTGGGCAGGAGGGAAGCAGTAAGGAACATCCTTTCTGGGGAAGTGTTGCATGTCTTTGGCTTTCTTAACTTGGAATAAAGTCCAAAACAAGCACTTACGTATGCTGTCATTTGTTCTCCCCTTGAAGATGTCAACCCGGTAGTATCACCAGGAACTAAGGAAACAATTGTCATCAAGCTCCTTCTGTAATACCAGAAGGTTCTCACCAATGTAAATCTTATCTCCCACACAAAGGACTCTTCCTGCTTTGAGTTTATTTTCACCTGGAGGAATCAGATCACCCAAAGGGTATGCCTGTGGAGAAGACCCTCAGCAGACCTTCATATGCTAGTTGACTCCTTCCAGCAGAGGCAGAGGTATTTTCTCAGTGAGCTGGAAGAGGTTGATCAGCACACAGAGGAACAGCCTTCCCCCTCCTCATTCCAATATTTCCTATGTTTGATAGGAAGGGCAGCAATTTTCAAACGGTTATTAAGAATAACTCTTTTTTTCATTCAAATAGATGGGAAATAGGTCTGCAGAAAACCTGAGCTTGTAGCTGGAGACTGACCTCTGTGTTGACCCCTTCATGACTCTCCTCTAGTCTCCAAGTGAAGACTAGAAGGACTTCACCTTCAATCACTGTTAAATGTGACCTCACGTCTCTATTTGCCTGGATCAGTTTAGCTGCAGGCTTCTGTTTTAAAGTTCAGCACTATAAAACCCAAGATTATTAGACACAATCAAGAATTAGACTTCAAAGACCTTCAGTCTGTCATGTGTAATTAACATAATAAATTACAATTAAACCCTGATAGACATTTTACAACACTAGTTCTTTAAGGACAGCAAAGCTCATTTTTACCAATAGTCTTTGACAAAAAGACTCCATTATTTAAAGGTAACTCTAATTTCTATACCATTCAAGATATTCTCAGGAGGTATGAAACATATAATTTCGAACATAAAGTTGCTTTCACATTATTGCATTATCCCTGTGGTATTTTTGGCAATGAGTGCTTTGGAAGGTGAATTTAAAAAGAGAAAAAATACAAAATAAAGTTGTCAGTGCACTGATTGGAGTTATGACTACGCATCCTTTAATCATGTGTCCAACTCAAACCACGCAAGCCTGAGTCCACATGGCCCAGGGCTGAATCTCCCACCGTGGGCATTAAACACTATAATATGTTTAATTAATTCACTAAAATGCACGAAGGTCCTTGGACACCACAGTGTTTGGTGCCAAGTAAGTGTTCATAGTTATAGCAACTGCTAATAAAACATCGTGCACTCCAGCTTTGGAAGCTGATATGGAAGAGCTGAGGAGCTCTGGGGCCTTGAGGTCATTCATATATTGTGTCTCCTTACAGCTAAGAAGACTGAATTTTTGTCATCAGTGCCTTGACTCCTTTCTGTACTCTCCTAGTCCTCTGCAGCTGCCAAATTTCCACAAATGCACACTATCAGATGCAGTCCCCTTGGAAACACAGCACTTGGAAGCTGGTGAAATACACTCAGCAGGTCCTGGCTGTGGCATGACCAAGGCAGGTGTCCCACCAGGGTGTTCATTATGTCCAGGCCAGCCAGCCTGATTAGTTTACGCAGCACCACAGTCATTTTCACTTCATTTTTCCCTTAATTTGTCAGAGATGCAACCTCTTACTCTCATTTGTTCACGTTCATTTTCCCTTCAGAGCTGTCAGCTGCATCTATGGGGGCTTTCCATTCCTGTGACTGTCACCTCAGGCAGCCTTTTCCAGCTCCTGAGTACATCAGAAAAGCCCTGCCTTCTCCAATAGCTTTGAAACAAAGATGGGTAGACAGACAGACAGATGGACAAAGGAAGGAAGGAAGGAAGG
>VXBJ01001355.1:1834136-1870403 GCA_013400055.1 Nycticryphes semicollaris | reverse complement strand
TACAAGAAATTAGTTGTATTAGCTGGGTCTAATTCTAATGAATCGAAAGAGAAATATTCTAATTGTAGATCCTTCACTTTAGCACTGAAAGTATAAAATAAGAGATAATCTCCCACCTAAGGAAAATCCAAAGCTGAAAACACATGAGAGGGTTCAAACCAAATGAGTGGGAAACATCTTATTTCTATCACTTTTAAAAATTTTCAGTAAAGAAAACTTCATAATGCATACAGAGGAAAGAAAACCTCCAATGTGAAAATATCGCCACCAGTTTTACCATACTTCCGTTTACATCTTATTAGTATTTCAGAAAAATTAGCTCATGAAAGTACAATGAAAAAGAATTTCACTTTCAACTTCACACTTATATGTGCGGATCTCTTCTCACAGTTTACCCACTAAGGAGACAGACATTAAGGAAACAAACTAGGCTACACTCATTCAAAGTGCTTATAAGGGTTATGCAGATAGAAAAAGAAACTTAGTTAATACAGCTAAAAGTGGATATTATAATCGGTTTTGAGCTTATTCTCATAAGCTATGGGGTGTATAATGTTTCCTGAACCATAGAAAACTCATGACCTTCAGAAAAGACATAGTGCAGTGATACTGTGAGGAATTAAATTAGGATATAATTAAATCACTTAATGTAATAATTAATTTCCTCTTTGCTCTCAAATAAATTAGAACAAGGGAGGAGTTGGGTAACAGTTTATATAGTAAAAGGAGGCAGCATCTGATGACAAATTTAGAGTGTGGTTTCTCAGCTTCCCTGAGAAATCAGAAGATGGACATTCCTTCACATCCATCTACTTTGTGTCAACAAAATTTAGTCTAATTATTCTAGTATGCTGGGGACAGACAGAAGGAATCTCACCCTCCTGATGGTTTGAGGACATAGCAAAGGTACCACAGTACCATACACATACCAGAGGATCATCCCATATTTTCAGTGTTGCAGAAGAGACAGGAAATAAGGAAAATGATACAACTCTATGATCTGAATCCAGTGGAGACATTATGCAGTAAAAGTAATATAAAGACCAGAAGTGAATCAATGTTACTTTTTCTTATTTGTAAACTTCAGATTTTAATTAGTTAGTTTACTTTCACTCTTTTTTATTTTAATTTTCCAATTTTCTGCAGCTGTTCTTTTACAATGTAAATTGCATGTCACCATCGATGACCAAGGTGAACAATTAAAGACAGATGATGGCATTCTGCCCACAAATAACTTGTATTTTCATAACACAAGCAGATTAAATTACAGGGTAGCTACAAATCCAAAAATAAATCTGCTGTGTTTCCCATTCCTACATAGAGTGCTGTATCATGTCTTACCACCAGCTGCCCTTGTTTGCTGGCCTTTGCAGGCCAATCTTTGCCCTTGCTTATTTGCATATAATATACTACAAAGTTAATGTAGTATGAGTTGCCTCACTGTGTATTTAATATATCTGCTTTTTTTTTCCTTTCACAAAAAACCCCATAAAATTTGGAGAAATAATTTTCTCCCTTGTGAACGCTTGATTTTTATCACCCATCATCTTCAAGAGTATTCTGAAAGAAACACAATCCAAAAAGACAGAAAGAAAAATAAAGAAAAATTGACCAGTCACACCTCCTTTCTGTGGGTATTTTTATCAGAGTTTCTCTCTCAGATGATCAAGGACAGGGATGAAAATTCTCTCCAGCGCAACATTTCCTGCTGTTGCTTCAGCCATTTTCCCTTGGCTATGGCCCACTAACACCAACTCCAAACAACCATTGGCAACAACAGCTTCCAAGCTGACAAAATTAATTTTCATTCTGAACCATATTTACACAAACAATAATGCCCTTTTATAACCTTTGTCTGTCAAACAGAAGGAGGTGATTTCATTGTTCATACAGTCATAAGGTGTAGCTCTTTTGACAATACGACAGGAGATGTAAACACATTATTTCAGATTTATAATGTAGTGTCACAATAATTATAAGTGCTTAATGTGCCATTTTTTTGCAGGTTGATTTATGTAGTAGTTTAAAATCAAGTGAGAATAAATTAAGAAAATCCACAGACCACTAGAGATTTTTAGCATCAAGCTCTCTCTCCTAGTATTACAATGCTCATTACATTCCTTTCTGTGCCCCAATAAAACACTAGAGTTCTACCCTTCACCATCATTTATCCCTTCAGCTTCCTTACTGCAATAGCCATCAGGCCTAGGTTTCTGGCTTAGATATGCATCACTACGTCCAGTCTCAACAGAACCAGTTGGCTGGGTTGCAGCATGTTGGAAGACTAAAGAAAATGCACCAGACCCCATCAGTTACAGAAGTGAACTTTGTACCTACGTATATGTAGGTACACATATATGATCATTTAAACCTTACCTTCTTGTCCTGTGCACTCAGAAATTAAACTTGGCACTTGGCAAGACTTTTATCAAACCTAAACATTTCAGTTTAATGTCCAGATGTCCACCTAATATGATCTTTATAATTTTTTTTCCATAGCGTTAAAAAGGCAAAAATTTGGGGGTTTTTACTTTTAGCATTTTTATCTTAAATAGTAAATAGATCTAGAACAGTTGTGGTTTTGTGGGGGTTTTTTGTTGTTGTTGTTGATGCTGTTCTTTTAGTTTTGGGTTTTTTTTCCAAAAAGAGATGGCTTTTATGGAAAATAAAGATATTGATGTTATTTTTTGTGTGATACACCAAGCACAGTTTTGAGAATCACTTCACGAATAGTTTTGAGACTTAAATACCACTTTTAAAGTTAAATACATTACTTTTAATTTCTCAAAATTCTATGATACAAAGACTTTCTGGAATTAATGTACTAAAAAGCAGTATTGGTATTTAAGGCAACTTATCCTACCTACTAATTTGAGGAAAAGATCCAGAAAAGTATAAATTGTTTGTGAGAGAGTATTCTGTGCAAGTAAAAATATTTCTTTTTCCATGCGTGAAGTTAACTCATACATTTTAGTTTTTTTACAGACAAACTTGTTGCATCGCTATGTAAGCTTAAAATATTGTAAAGATTACGACAAGCTTAGAGATAAATGATATATTTCAGTACTTATCTGTACATCAGTGCTTTAGTGTATGGATTTACAAAGTAGACAATAGGTAATTCAGGAAGGCTTCAATATGAAAACTCAACCATAAGAAACACAAAAACAAGAAATATGTGACTGTAAAAGAAGGCACTTAAAACACAGTTACTTGACTTTGACTGTTATATACCTTTAATAGAGGTTCAACTGGGCAGTCATGACCTTCTGATAAGTAAACTCCTCTGTCTACATGTTTAATCTTTTTAAAAATGAGTGAGACAGAATGAGTTAAAGAGAAAATATATTTTTTTTTTCCTTCAGGAACAATTTTGATTACAAAATACAGCCCATAGAAAGTCACTGGACATGTTTATTACTCTCTGGGTACACCTCATGACAGCTGGAAACCTGTTATCAATAAGATTCAAACATTATTGTTATTTTTTACCTCATTTGCAAGGTAGAGACTTTTCTATGAAGTACATAAATACTGCTGGCTTTATTTTTCAATTTTAACAAGAAAAGCATCTACTCAAACAGATTTTCTCTGAGCCCAATTTTTTTCTTGTTGTTGGGAGCTACTAGGCATATAGGTGGACTATAAAAAGATATGTTTAATACCAAATTAAGTGACATGTAGACAGAGAAATTGAATTTGTACTAACAAACAAAAAAATTTTAAAGAGCCTTAGAAAAATTTCTTCAACTGGTACAAACTTCTTTGTGCAAATATATATTTCTTCCCTTAAAATAAAATGTTAGTTTAGCTTGCTAACCTGCTGAGAGAAATTATTCTAATATAATTCAAGTTAAAGTTGCCCATTGAAGAACATCCACAAAGCAGTATAAAGTAGTTGAAACTGATTTGTTTTAAAAATCAATTTAATTAACTCAGTGAAATGTACAAAGCAGCTTTAGTAGTGAGATCAAGGAAATATATAGTCTAAATTTAATTGGTGACTCTGTGACCACTTGACTACATCATGCTCAGGTTTTGTGATGATCATCAGAGTTTTGAATGCCAGCACTCAACCTCACACAATTAACATTTAATGTTTCATGGTGTTTAGTCTTGCCAGAAGCTGACCTGGTGTTGATCTTCCTATCATAAAAATTGAAGAGACTGTAACTATTTAGTGAACTACTAATTATTTATTTCTCTGTTAGCCTTTAGGCTTTATAGGTTAATTCTTCTAATGAGTGACAATAAAATTATTGGAGTTGTTATAAAGAAGGTTTAAAATAAGGGTTTAAATATGACCAAAATGACTTCACTAAATAATCCAAGTTAGTTTCAGTAAAAATCCTACAAAGACTCCTGTGTGGTACAGAAAAAATAATAAAAAAACCAACCAACCAACCAAGAAAACCCAAACAAACAAAAAGCCCAATCAAAAAAGCAAATAACAGAAGTGATAAAATATTTTACTGGGTGTCGTCTCCAAAACCTGCTACTTCTTTTTTGCACATCAAATAATTTACTTATTCATTAATTAAGTGTCATAATGATCTTGAAGTACATATTGTATTGCTTATTTTCATTAACAGAAAATGGTGCCAAACTGTCATTAAAACATGATTAATAGTATGTGAGAGACAGGACCTAATCTTTTCTTAACTGTCTTAACTACCCACTCACACCACCATGTCTGAACAGCATCATTTCTATAAAGAATACCAAAGCCTTTCTTTGTATTTGTCACAACAAACCCTTGCTTTGAAATATTCCTTTTCTTGTTGTTGCTGTTGTTTTTTAATTATTTGGTTTATTTTCTAGAATATGTTATTCCTTAGGTGACTTTGTAACTTTCCCACTTCTTTCTACAGACTTTCTCCATTTTATCACTCTAGCTTTATTTTTGCTTGCAGTAAGGAGCATTATAGAGAAGCAATAAGTCTTACTGATTTTCTAGCTGCTCCAGCCAGATGTCCTTTCTTAACCAGAAGCCAGTCTAATCTCGGCACCTCCTCTTCTCCACTACCTATAATAAGATCTTTCTTAATTTTAGAAAAAACTGATATTTGGTACTAATCACAGCATCCCAAACTCCTGCTTCGAAAAACATTTCATAAACCATATACCTCAACATGGACAGCTAAAGAGAAGCAAAAATAAATGAGCCATTAAAATGAATTCATGTTTTCTTATCTTCTGTTCTTATTAGTAGATTAACAATATTTTTTTCCTAATTGAGAGCAGCCATGGACTGTTAAAGACAGATTTTGTAATCCACGCTGCTCTTGTGTTGGATTTTTTCCCCTCTCCTAATCCTTCAGCAATAAATTATTAGAACTACAGAGAGATGAAAATCATGTTAAATCAGAAAAGAATGAGAAACTAAAGAGCATCTGAAACAACTTTATTACAAGAAAATAAAACACCTTTACATGTTATTTATGCCTACAGTGTTATATGGCCTTTTGCCACTAAAAAGCAGGAGGAGACCAGATGGAAATACAGCTTCTAGAAGGAAACAAAAGCAAACACACTGAATATTGAGATATTCTGTCACTGAGTCACAAACAACATGAGTTTTCATAACTGCCATATGTACACAATACTGTCTTTGAATAGATACTTCTCCTACACACCTTCCACCCCAGGGCTCCAAACACCCAGAGCAGCAGCCAGCAGGAATTGTGCATGTACCCTGAAAAAACTTCTGATGCTGCCACATTAACTACCTTCAGCAGAACTGCAGATGATTCTGTCTTCGGTTCACACAATCCAAAAAGGGGGTTAATTTTTAACTCAATAAAATACTCTACATGTGGGACTCTACTTCAAAGAGACATCATATTACATTTTATATTAAAGGAACAAGAAAAATAATTTATTTGCTGCATGATGGTATCAATATTCTGGTTTTTACAATCTAGTTGTGAGAACAAACCCTGAGCACCTATGTAAGTATACCTGACTAGCATAATTAGCATTGCAAAAGTGCACTTGGCAACATCTTCCAGGATTATACTTTGACTGAAAATCTCTAATACATCTTCACTCATTAGAAAAGTTCTTTTGTATTTGAAAAATAAAAAATAGATGTAGAGATGTATGGATGTTCTTTGAGCTATATATATATATATAATTTGGCTTCAAGTTGTGCCAGGGGAGGTTCAAATTGGAAGTTCAAATTTTTACACTGAAAAGGTTATTCAGCACTTGAATGGGCTGCCTCAGGAAGTGGTTGAGTCACCATCCCTGGAGGTATGTAAAAGACAGGTAGACATAGTGCTTAGTGACATGGTCTAGTGATGCCTTTTGCCAGTGTTAGTTGATGCTTGGACTAGATTATATGAAAGGTTCCTTCCAACCCAGGAATTATTCTGTGAATCTACACATTTCTCTGATAACAAGTTTCTGAAGCTGCAGTCCAACATCACCTATGCTGAAGTTAAAAACTACTGAAAATCATGACATGAAATGAAAAATATTGCTCAGCAGGCTTAAAGAGGGAACAGTAGCAAAAACTATAGAGAACTGCATCTTCAGTCTAGTAGGACACTAGACTAGAACTAGAACTGTGTCCAATTCTGGGGTCCCAGTTCAAGAAGGACAAGGAACTGCTAGAGAGGGTACAGCAGAGGACTACAAAGATGAATAGGGGACTAGAACATCTCCTTTATGAGGAAAGGCTGAAGGACTTGTGTCTTTTCGGTCTGGAGAAGAGAAAACTGAGGGGGATCTGATCAATACCTATGAATACTTAAAGGGTGGGTGTCAAGAGGAAGGGACCAGTCTTTTTTCGGTGGTGAGCAGTGTCAGGACAAGAGGAAATGGGCACAAACTTGAACATGAGAAGTTCCATCTAAACATGAGAGGAACTTATTTACTTTGAGGGTAGCAGAAGCCTGGAAGAGGCTGCCCAGAGAGGTGGTGGAGTCTCTGTCTCTAGAGACATTCAAAACCTGCCTGAACAAGTGCCTGTGCAACCTGTTCTAGGTGGACCTAATTGGGCAGGGAGGTTGGACTAGATGATCTCCAGAGGTCCCTTCCAACCCCATATCATTCTGTGATTCTGTGAAATATAAAGCATAGATCCAGCTAATCTAAGCATTCTGTTTAATCCTTAATTGATGTGTTCATCCACAGGAATTAAATTTTGCTCAGAAATCAGATTACCAGATGAAGATAATTTGCAAATACTAGAGAAACTAGCTGACTGCTACCACAACTATCTATTTACCATTACCCTATTTGCTATTATCATAACTTGGTACAGGTAATACATTGGAAAATCTGTTTTGTAAAGCTGTCTTTAATGGACCACTTTCCAAATGGAAAGCAAAATTCTATATTTATACAGTTAAGACTGCCTGTGACATTCTAATTTTTTTCATATTTTTTCCCCAAGATTAAACAGATAAACCCAAGTCTCATTATGTAACTTAACTGAAGATCTATTCAAAAGGTCTACCAACTAAATAATAAAATATATGACAAATAATGTCTACCTCCAATTTGTATTAGGCCCCTGACATTAGTTGATACTTGATCTGTGAATGAACAATAGAGGAGTTTGGAAACCAGACCCGTTAACTGCTCAGTCTGAGAAAAATAAACTCTTATTTAGTAGGTTTTTCTGGAATAATTTAATTGGCCTCTTCCTGCTGATTATTAAGAGAGAGAACTAAACAGCCATCTTTATAACATTATAAAAATTAAGTAGCTCTTCAAGGAAGTAGGAACAGATTGATTAACTTTTCATGTACTAGCATTTGTCTGCAGAGAGATGCAAGATGACTGAGAAAAATTTCTTTTTCATTCCTAAGAAAATGTAAAAAAATTATCAGTGCTTTATAGGAGATAGTATTTTCATTTTTCTAATAAATTTGAACACTGTATCCCAAACAAGCAAAGTTATAGACATAAAAGCGTCATTCAAAAATAATGATGATAACAGAACAAGGTGTAAAAAGTTCACAGTGCGTTTTCAGGAATTTTATTGATCAAATATGAAAAAATA
The DNA here is from genome assembly GCA_013400055.1 of Nycticryphes semicollaris. Lineage (NCBI taxonomy): Eukaryota > Metazoa > Chordata > Aves > Charadriiformes > Rostratulidae > Nycticryphes > Nycticryphes semicollaris. The sequence goes on along the minus strand of VXBJ01001355.1, from coordinate 1,862,389 downwards.
ATTAGTTCACTTAATATTGTCATAATTGTATGCAGATTTGAATAGCAGAATTCACATATATGAATCTTCTGATATCTTAAAATGGAGAGAGTCCACTTTTTCAAAGTAAAATGTATTAAAAGGTTAAAAAATATTTTTAAGGAAATAAGTACACATATTAAAACTTTACAAAAAGTGAATTTACAGGACAACGTTCCGCACACAGGAGAATCTGTGCACCCAGCAAAGATGACAATATCTTCCTTCTCCAAGTAATTGAGGAACAAACAAGTGCCATGCTGGGCTTTGTTCTCACCAACAAGGAGGGGCTGGTGGACAATGCTAAGCTGCATGGCACCCTTGGCTGCAGTGACCGTGAAACAGTGGAGTTCAAGATTCTTAGGACAGCAAGGAGGGTGAATAGCAAGTTCACTACCCTGGGCTTCAGGACAGTAGACTTTGGCCTCTTCAGGCATCTGATTGATAGAGTACCATAGGATAAAGCCCTGGTGGGAAGAGGGTACCAAGAAAGCTGATTAATATTCAAGGATTATCTCCTCCAACCTCAGGAGTGATGCATTTCAACAAAGCAGAAGTCTGTAAAAAAAACCCCAAACAACCAGGAAGCCTACATGTATCAACAAAGAGCTGCTGGACAAATTCAAACATAAAAATAAAGCCAACAGGGGGTGGAAGCAAGGACAGGCAGCCTGGGAGGAATACAGAGAAACTGAGTGGCTAGGAATCAGGGCAGGAAATCTAAAGACCTGATAGAATTAAATCTGGCCAGTGATATCAAGGGTGACAAGAAAAGCTTCTGAAGGTATGTTGGTGATAAAAGTAAGACTAGGGAAAATGTGCGCCTTCTCTGGAAGGAAAAAGGAGACCTGGTCACACAGGATATGGAGAAGGCTGAGGTACTCAATGATCTTTTTGCATTGGTCTTCACTGTCTAGTGCTCTGGCCACACTGCCCAAGGGCCTGGGAAAATGGGGAACCGCTCACTGTAGGAGACGAGGTTCAAAGCCAGCTAAGAAACCTGAAGGTGTACAAATCCATGAGACCTAGTAAGGTTCATCTGCAGGTCCTAAAGTGGCAGATGAAGCTGAAGCCACTATCCATCCTATCTGAGAAGTTGTGGCAGTCCAGTGAAGTTTCTCCTGACTGGAAAAGGGGAAACATAACTCCCATTTTCAAATAGGTTAAAAATGAAGACCTGCAGACCTACAGGCTCGTCCATCTCACCTCTGTGCCCAGCAACATCATGGAGCAGATCCTCCTGGAATCTTTCCTAAGGCTCATGAAAAATAAGGAGGTGATTGGTGACAGCCAACTTGAATTTACCAAGGGCAAGTCATGCATGCCTGACAAATTTAGTGGCCTTCTACGGTGGAGTTACCGCACTGGTGGATAAGGGAAGCAATCATCTGACATCATCTACATGGACTTGTGCAGAGAGTTTCACATTGTCCTGAACAAAATCCTTATCTCTAAATTGGAGAGATATGGATTTGATGGATGGACCACTTGGTGAATAAAGAATTGGCTGGCTGGCTGCACTCAAGTCATGGTCAATGACTCAATGTCAAGTGGCAAGCGGTGATGAGTGGCATTCCTCAGGAGTCAGTACTGGTGCCCAGTGCTGTTCAACATTGTTGTTGGAGACATGGACAGTGGGATAGAGTGCACCTTCAGCAAGCCTGCCAATGACACCAAGCTGGATGGTGTGGTCAACCACTGAAGGAAGGGGATGCCATCCAGAGGGACCTGGATAGGCTTGAGAGGTGAGCATGTGTGAACCTCATAAAGTCCAACCAAACTAAGTAAACACCCTGCACCTGGGTCATGGCAATCCCAAGAACACATACAGGTTGGGCAGAAAATGGATTGAGAAGAGCCCGAAGGAGAAGGACGTGGGAATGTTGGTAGATGAGAGGCTCAACATGAGCTGGCAATGTGCACTCACAGCTCAGAAAGCCAACTGCATTCTGGGCTGCATCAAAAGAAATGTGGCCAGCAGGTCGCACGAGGTGATTCTGTCCCTCTACTCTGCTCTTGTGAGACTCCACCTGGGGTGCTGCATGCAGCTCTGGGGCCCCCAGCATAAAAAGAACATGGACCTTTGAGGCGAGTCCAGAGGAAGGCCATAAAGATGATCAGAGGGCTGTAGCACTTTTCCTATGAAGACAAGCTGAGAGTCGGCTTATTCAGCCTGGAGAAGAGAAGGCTCTGGGGAGACCTTATAGCAGCTTTCCAGTATCTGAAGGGGACCTACGAGAAAGTGGGGAGGGATTTTTCACAAGGACATGTAGTGATAGGAGACAATAGTTTCAAACTTCTTCAAACGAAGGAGTAATATCTTCAGACTGAAAGAAGGGAGATTTAGACTTATTGTGAGGGTACTGAGACACTGGAACAGGCTGCCCAGAGAAGCTGTGGATGCCCCAGTATTCAAGGACAAGGTTGAATGGGACTTTGAGTAACCTGGTCTAGTGGAAGGTGTCCCTGCCCATGGGAGAGAGTTGAATTAGATGATCTCCAGAGGTCCCTTCCAACCCCTATCACCCTGTGATTCTGTGATTAAAGAAATGAGTTTATTTGAATGACAATGCAAATAGGATTCTTCTAACAGAGTTATTTTTGAGCCAGTGAGGAGTCAAGCAACACACCAATGAAACTGCCATCAGCAACAGGAAATACCTATTTAAGGTATCTTCCAGCATTTTAAAGATCAAATTTAAGAACTAAAATGCTTGGAGCAGTACTGTTTTCTCCAGTCTCAGAAAGCGTATTTTAAGAACTGCCTTTTTATAATAGAACATGAAAGATTTAAAAATATACTTGCGAAACCACTTTTTTATCGATACAGATTACATGACTATATTACTGGCAACTAGCAAAACAACAGATTGAAAAATAAAACAGAAAAAAATCAAGAAGCCGAACGGTTTCTGTGAAAGCTTGTATAGTACAGATCCCCCAAAATCACTGAAGTTTAAAGCAAAGGACATGGAATGGTCCACTCCAGCTAATAGTAATCAGAAGAAGGGATTAATATTTTTATATTTAGGTCAATGGTGTTTTCATACTACTTTTCCTTAAAAAAAATAGTTCTCAGTTACTGAAAGTTTGAAAAAAACTCTAAACAATTAAAAGCTTTCTGAATGTCAATGATGGAGGTTATTGACACCAATCATACTGTTATTATAAAAGTATAGGGCTTCATTTATCTTCTGTCAAGTCATGTATGATTACATTTTACTACATTCGCAATAAAATATCTACATTTAATAATCGGCACTCGTGTTTGTATTGTTTGTATGTCAACTGCTCAGATTAAAAACACTTCTGAAAAATGTCATTGCCTATTTTGTCCCACTTCTAAACATTGTAATGCAGTATCATGTTAGAATAATATGTTTCCTGGAAAAACAAGATGAGATAATAGAAGCAGCAGAACAGATTGTGAACAGGAGTTTCTAATGAACACGAAGGTATGTGTTTGATAATAATCAAGCTTTCCTCATTTATTACATTATTCTTTTGTCCAGTCAACACATGTTCAGTTCTCCAATGTGTGTGACATATGCATGCTTTGGAAGAGCTATGGGTTTTATTATGAATATTTTTTGAGATGTGGAAATCCCTAGAAAGAGTACTAAATATTTATTGTGCAGTTGTTCAGAGTTAAATTATATTCTTCATATAAATAGTCCTTGTCAACAATTGTCAGTAGCAAATGTTAAGAACGTAGGCTGCCAAAGGAGAGCTTAACAGTGTAGAACTTTGTTTTGTATTGACTATCAGCTGAAAAGATAAGTTGAATAGAAAACTAAAGTATAGCTTTTTGAATTTAATTGCAAAATAATACTAATTTTAAAAAAAAAAAAAGTTTGGTGTCAAATGAAATATTTTGGTGCTGGATTCTCAATTAGACTTTGTTTTTATTTTAAGTGGTTACTAAATTTATATGAACTTTTTGATATAAAGCTAATTATATAAAGAAATTTAATTTATGTTTCTTCACATTGTTTTTGTGTTACACTAAATTCATATTGTTCCCTGAGAAAGGAGTGAATTTAAAATTTCAGCTAGACTGATATCAAACACTTTTCAAGCAAAAAATGAATTTTCTGAATCATAAGTTTTGTATCATTCAAGATTATCTCAACCATAGTCAGAGCTGATGCTTCACAGCTCTGGAAATATGAAATTTAAGTACCATAGCCATGCAAGAAATTGGAATCACAGAAAGCTGCAGGGTGCAATTAACAAAAACTTTATGTTACAACAATGATCAAGATCCCTGGTAGTACATCAAAACATTCACCAGCATTTATATAAGTCCTGTATTATACGGATGTAGAGTAGCAATTTTTCAAATGTGGCATTGCAAGGTACATAACGTGCACTAAATGGATTGTGGTCCATGATTAGAGCTCGCATGTGCATTTAGCAAAAGAATAACTTGATTACCTAATTTGTAATGCACAATAAGAGATGTCATTTAATAAGAAAACATAGGATGTATGCCTATAAGGGTTATAGGATGCAATGAGTACAAAGATGAATTGTAATTTGAGATCACGGACTCAAAGTGCTATAAGGCAAGATCCCACTGTGTGCCACCCATCACCTGCTGTTGTATTGTACCACCCTGAGTAAAAGAAACTGAGAGTCAACCTCTGAGTCTAGAAAGCTCTGAGTCAATTCAGCCTTTGCAAGAAGTGGAATTTGAAAGGTTCTAGAGGAACCAGGAGCAGGTAGGTGCTGAGTAGCTCTATCCCTAAGTGGAAGTGCTGGGTCCACAAGGTAGCAGCCCCAGCAGTAGTTTAACTATACACTTGTCCTTCCACAGAATTGTCACCACTGTTATTTGAAGCCACGAATAATCAGTCTCTGTATATTGACTTTAGTGTCTCTAAAATAAAACAAGTCATCTGCTATTGTCTCTGGAATTTGTAAGTTCCTAAATATTGCCTTACAATTGTTATTTATTTATTTATTTATATGTTTTGGTTGGGATTTTTTTTAAGATAGATACAAAATGAATTTTAGGAAGACTGGCTGAGATTTTCACACTTTTTGCTCCATGCAGACCTTAAAAATCTTCTGAAGCATTTTGTATGCCTTAGGGAAAGGCTGAAATGAAATATAATTACAATCTTCACACTTTCCTTTTTTTTTTTTTTTTCCTTGCCAATGATGATGTATCAGGTTTTCAAGTGGAATAGCAGCATCACACTTGTATTTTTCAGCAGACTTCTACAGAGTGATTGTGATAGCAAAAAAAAAAACCAACTCTGCAGAGTAATGTGAATACAATCATACAGAAGTATTTGAGTCCTTGGAAGTTATGGGTGCAAAAAACATACTACTGCTTTTCAACTGATTAATTTTACCACTGGAAACTCTCTGATGGGTGAGATGCCCCTTTGGGCAGGGATTCAGATGAAATTATAACATCATTTGACTCTGAGTGGAATAAAGGGAGAAAATATTAAAGGACATCACTGAAAGTTTAGTGTTGCTTTCAGACTACTGAATTCAATTTGAAGAGACACCTTGGTCATTATTTAACTTTTATGAACAGGCTTCAAATAAATGGCAATTTTTTTTTCCCTTTAGTTTGTCCTACGGGTGGTCTCAGAGTTCCAGTATAATTTCCCAAACTCTCAGTTTAATATGTGGTTTGTGATATTATCTATAGAACTAGCTGATGGTTCTTAATTTCTATTTCTATGTTCTATGTTCTAGAACTCTAGACATTTTCACTTGAAAACCAGGTAGATCTTGCCTTTCCAAGTATAGTCATCAGGGCCTCTCCTCTAACTATTTGGAGAAAATGAAAAAAAAGTGCATTCACTTTATACAGAGTGAGGTACTTGCCCATTTCTAGAATTACGTGTTCTATTTTAAGGGACTGAAGACCACAAACTAATACATCTCTAGGTATACATATTTTCCATTTCAGGTTTCCAAAAGAAGAGGAGATATCAAATTATAAAAAAATCCAGGAGAAAAGCTGTTGTTCTCAACATTTTCTATATATGCAGAAAGTTTACACAAAGGTATAATGAAGAAATAAAGAAGCTGGCAAGTCAAAAGTCAAAATATAAAAGTCTTAAATGTCATAGTCTGATTTTCAGGGGTTTTTTTTTGTCTAATGCAACTTTAAAAGTGTAAAGCAATGGTGCTTTCAAATTAAAAACTTATCTTTCTATAAAGAAAGATTTCTATGGTGCTTTGATAAGGACGTAGGAAAAAGTCACAATAAATTAAGAAACTAATTATATTCAAAGAAAATATTAGTTTTGTCTCGATATTTTAAACCTTGAATTCCTTCTCTCACGGATGGTTGTATAGCCTCCTAATAATTTCGTATTTGCATTATAATCCATTAATACAGACTAGAAAATTCAAACACTGGTAGTGGCATCATGTTACATCAATAACTTCCTAATGAGGTTTGATCTTCAGTAAATACCCCTAGGTCAAAGCAGCCTTCCAGTCTGAACTCTGTGGTGGTGCTGATAACTCTTCTTGCCTTACAACTATTTTAGGGCTTGTATGACAGTGTCTAGCTGTAAACATACCTTTAAATTGCTATAATAATTTATAACATTTCAAAAATTTGCTTCCTTTGAACTGTTTCTCTTTGGTTACACTAGTCTTTGGTGGAAAATTTCCTTTTTCCTACCTTTCAATTTTCCTGCATGTATCAGAGAAGTACACAGATCTTTATGTGGTGTTCAGAATACTCCCCTTCTTTCTAGAGTGTAAGACTTTCACAGATACAATTGATCCACTTCTAAAATGAGACCCAGTATTGTATTAACTATCCTCAAACTTGATGAAATTGCATTCTTGTAATTTGCTGTCCAAAATGAGGCCTCCCAATGGAATTGCTTAGATCAAACAGAAGTCAAAAAATAGACATGACGGATTTTTTTCCTGTAGTTTTTGATTCCCTCTGCAATTTACAGAGTTACCAGTTCTCGGCTGCCCTTCTGCTGTAGCTCAAGTGGAGGCTGGAGGTAAGGCACAACAGAAGAATAGAGGTCAGCGCTAATGTCAGATTGTACAGACACCCTCCTTTTCTGAAGGACTGCTAGTAGGTACCTGAAAGCTGTTACAGCAAAAAGACATGGAAATAGATGACTTAAGGAAATTCCAGTGAGAAAGAAATACCGAGGATTTCCTCATGCTTCTTTTCTCAGGCCCTTTCACAGTAAAATCCGAACAGCAACATGCAGAGTGATCCAGTTGTGAGTTGTGTTCATTGCTTTTCCTTGAAACTGTACATTGGCACAGATTCGGTATTTCCATATCTAAGCAGTAAAGATCAGATCCGATTTTAATATTCATTCATCAGACTGACTCTGGTGGGAAGCAAATTACTTTGAGTCCTCATGAAATTTTTTGAGTTTTATTAGTAGTAATGTTGTAGGTCTGCTTTAGAAACAAATTGTACTTGTCTCGGCAAAAGGCTTTGGAGGTGCCATGAGGAATGGTTTCGTGCTCATCATTGAGATGTGGAAAGTCATTTGGAAAGTTCTGCAAGTGACTCACATGGCTTATTGCCTACAGCATCTGCAAAAGCATTGATAAGAACAATGCCTAAATTAAACTGGCACTGCTGTATCAAGAAGCGTTTCTGAGTTGCACGTGGGTAACAGGCAGCCTTCCAAAGTGGGAGCACAAATGTCTTTCTTCTATATGGCAGGGGACAGAGAAAAACATTCCTTCTGACTGGCATCAGTCCCAACATTAATTGCTTCCAGAGCATAAAGCAGTTTTATGCTTGTGATGGGTACAATGCACAAAACCGATCTTGCAACTTATGATCTTGGGAGGGAGAAGAGTACTGAAGTAAAAGTTGGTCAAACAACACTTACAGAAACTCCTATTTGCTTTCCCTCCTGTTTCTGGAGCTGTGAAACCCACCATTTGCTATTGATATCCAGTCCCCAAATCTTGTCACTTTATCTTGTACATGGGAAAAAAATCTTATACAGTTACACTACATTGCCAATTATAACGCTACCTTTTTTTTTTTTTTTTGTTTCTTAAGAGGAATTGAGGGCATAATCATATATGATGCTTGATATTTCCTCCTGAGTCAGTACTGAATAATCTATCAAAGCAAAACTTGCAACACAGGAAGTTGCTAAAACCAACATTTTACAGTCACAACTGAAAATGCAGTTTTAAGAGCTACACAGAGAGAAATACATACACATTCAGCTGAGCTAGTTGATGCTTTTAAGCTGGAGACCATAAACTCAAACTTTCACCTCCTAGTAAACTGTTTATAGAGTTACTAAAGTAGTTTTACTGAGCTATTTTCAGTTACTTGCTCCATTTCTTCATGTGTGTTGGGTAGGAGTTTTTACAATGGCCTTAAGGAGTCAGACACATATCTGGCATCAACACTTTACAGAGATGAATGGGTAACATTTGAGATTGCTCTGTCAATCAGGTACTTGGGTCACTGTCTGTTAGATGCAAAATTGTGGACAGAAAAATTAGATTATTCTTTTCAAAGTTTTTTTTTTGTTTTGTTTTTGTTTTTTGAGCAATACAACCGTGTAAGACAGCTCACTGCAAATACTGCACATCCATAAACTTCTGTTTCAAGCACTAAACTATCGGCCTCTTCTGAAACTTACTGCTTCTGTAAGTGACTTCACAGTATTAGATCCTAGGACTCAAGATATGAAGAATGTTAGTTAATATTGAAGCAATTTCTTCTTTCAGCACAAGGGTAAATAATTCAAAGTACACTCCATGGTAACTAGATGTTTTATGCAAATAACTATGTTTAGGAGCTAAAAATACTGAATCTTCAGTTGCACTTTACAATCTGGTGCAACAGAAATACAAGAAGGGAAGGAAATTCCTTTACTCTTTACTTGCTTGGGTTAATCTATACGTTTACTGCCTCTTCCACTAAGTCGATTGTAGGCACTGACCTCATGGAATTAACTGCCATGGAAAATGAGTTAATGCCATATATATCAAATCCTTGTAATAGTAAAGCTAAAGAGTAAATCACTGAAAGATTTCCAAGAACAGAGAATAATTAACCAAACCTTAGAATAGTTAATACTCTGCTGCTGTTGCTTTCATCTCTAAAGATAAAAGAACAGTTTCTTTTTCACATCCATCTCCTGCAGACTTCAGTTTTCTTTTTATAAGCTGAAATGAAATTTGACAGTGCTAAATTTAAAAGTACACTAATGTGTGCATATCACTGCTGTTCTAAGCATGACTTTCACCCTTAAATGTCATTATGTTTTCCAAGATGTTAACAGTGTTTTGAAAATTTTCCTACTAATAAAAATTTATTTATGGGAGGAACTCAATGCATATTTAGTGATGAACAAATATAATTCAATGAAAGAAAGTTCTGTTTTTTTCCCAAAGCGTCTTCCTGAAAATTGAAGTGATTTCCTTACATAAAAGATCAGCTGATAGTTAACCACATCAAAACATTTGATTACTAATACAGAGAAATCACCCACAGCAATTTTCATAACATGCACCAGAAAGAAATTCAAGATAAACATTTTCAGTTATCTGAAAGAAGCATTAGGCTGTATTTATTTAATAACTGTCTAAGAAAAATAAAGTACAATACAAAATGCATATTATAGGATTTGTATTGTTGCTTTTTAGGAATAGGAAATTACTGCTAGGACTACAAAGATGCCATCAAACTTGACAGTTTCTGAAATCAAGTACCTGTCCAAAAAGAACTGCCCACCTACCTGCCAGCTGGTTATTTAAATGTTTATCATTTAAACACTTATGCCTTACTGTTGCATAACACTTGCTTCAGAAAATAAATCTTTCATAAATGACAACTTTAGGTAATAAGGTATATATTCTCCTTAAAGAAGATTCAGGATATCTTTGGGCCACAAACTTGGGAGATCAGCATTATAAGAGAAAACATGAGGAATCACAGAATGGTCCAGGCCAGAAGGGACCTTTAGGGTCATCTAGTCTGATGTCTCTGCAGTCAGCAGGGACGCTCCCAACTAGACCAGGTTGCTCAGGGCCTCGTCAAGCTTCACCTTGAATACCTCCAGGGAAGGGGCCTCAACCACCTCCCTGGACAACCTGTTCCACTGTTCAACCACCCTCATAGTAAAGAATCTATTCCTAATATCCAGTCTAAATCGGCTCTTCTCCAGCTTGAAGCCATTGCCCCTTGTCTTGTCACTGCAGGCATTTGTAAACAGACCCTCCCCAGCCTTCCTGTAGGCCTCTTTCAGGTACTGGAAGGCTGCTATTAAGTCTCCCCGGAGTCTCCCTCTCCTCTTCTCCAGGCTGAACAACCCCAGCTCCCTCAGCCTGTCCTCATAGGCAAGGTGCTCCAACCCCCTGATCATCTTTGTGGCCCTCCTCTGCTGAACCCACTCCATCAGGTCCATGTCCTTCTTATACTGAGGGCTCCAGACCTGCACACAGTACTCCAGGTGAGGTCTCACCAGAACAGAGAAAAGTGGCAGAATCTCCTCCCTGGGTCTGCTAGCAACACATCTTTTGATGCAGCCCAAGATTTGATTGGTCTTCTGGGCTGCAAGTGCATGCTGCCTGCTCATGTCCAGCTTTTCATCCATCAGGACCCCCAAGTCTCTTTCCTCAGGCTGCTTTATAATACCTCATCCCCTAGTTTGTATTGATAGTGAGGATTGTTCCGTCCCAGGTGCAAAACCCTGCACTTGCTTTTGTTGAACCTCATGAGGTTCACCTGGACCCACCTCTCCAGCCTGTTCAGGTCCCTCTGGATGACATCCCGTCCTTCTGGTGTATCGAGAACACCACACAGTTTGGTGTCATCTGCAAACCTGCTAATGGTGGACTCAATCTGTCTGTCTACGTTGTTGATAAAAATGTTAAACAGCACCAGTCCCAGCACGGACCCTTGAGGGACACTACTTGTCACTGCTCTCCATCTGGACCTCAGGCCATTGAGTACCAGCCTCTGGCTGCAACCATCCAGCCAGTTCCTTATCCACCGAACAGTCCACCCATCAAATCCATATTCCTCCAATTTGGTGAGCAGGATGTTGTGGAGAACCACATCAAAAGCCTTACAGAGATCCAGATAGACCACATCCATAGGTCATCTCTTATCTACTGACATAGTCATAGTCACCCTGTCATAGAAGGCCACTAGGTTAGTCAGGCACAACCTGCCCCTAGTAAAGCCATGCTGGCTGTCCTGAATCACCTCCCTGTCCTCCATGTGCCCAAGCATGGCATCTAGAAGGATCTGTTCCATGATCTTCCCAGGCATAGAGGTTAGGCTGATAGGTCAGTAGTTTCCCAGGGTCCTCCTTTCTACCCTTTTTAAAAATGGATATGATGTTTCCTTTCTTCCAGTCCACAGGGATTTCACCTGATCACCACGACTTCTCAAATATCACGGAAAGTGGCTTGGCAACTACATCAGCCAGTTTCTTCAGGACTCTGGGATGTATTTCATCAGGTCCCATGGACTTGTGTATCTTCAGGTTCCTCAGCTGATCACGTACCTTGTCTTCACTTACAGAGGGAGGGACTTTGTCACCTTGGTCTCCAACTTGCGGGCCATCAACATGAAAGCTAGGAGGAAAAGGGTTGCCAGTGAAGACTGAGGTGAAAAAGTTGTTGAGAACTTTCGCCTTCTCCTCATCCGTTGATACAAGGTCCCAACAGGGGGGATACGTTTTCTCTAACTTTCCTTTTCTGGTTAATGTACCTGTAGAAACCTTTATTGTTTTTCTTTATATTCCTTGCCAAGTTCAGTTCTAGCTGTGCCTTGGCTTTCCTAATATCATCCCTACACAGCCAGGCAATGTCCCTATGCTCTTCCCAGGATGCCTGTCCCTTCTTGCATTTCCTATGTAGCCTCGCCTTGGCCTTTAGTTTGACCAGCAGGTCACGGCTCAGCCATGTGTGGTCTCTTGCCCTCCTTGCCCAATTTCCTATGTGTGGGGATTGAGATCTTTTGTGCTCTATAGAGAGCATCCTTAAAGATCTGCCAGCCTTGTTCTGTTCCCTTGTCCCTGAGGGCCATTTCCCATGGGGTCCTATTTACTAACTCCTTAAAGAGCTGTAATTTTGCTTTCTTAAAATTTAGAGTCCTAACTGTGAAATATGTATGTTCTTTTACAACCACACTAACATACCCAGTTCTACTAGTTACCTGAGAAAGAATGTTAGAACTAAGAATTGGAAAACACTTAATTCAGAAATTTGGGTCTACTACTACAGGATTTTCAGTGTAGAAGTGCATACTAAGAAAAAGTTTTGTTCATGGAACACAAAAGTTTTGTACTGAGCATATGAACAAAATCTTCAAATTATCTAGCAAACGTTCTCCAAACAAAAATAGAACACAGCATTATTCAGTATTACAAATAACATAATACTTATGGCCATTAATTTCTGTCTGTTGGACCATAAATAACTCGGAAAGATGTGTTTTATAGCAGTAGGTAGAAGAACTTTGTAATAAACATTTTAAAATCCAGTTATAACTGAAAGGAAAAATGTAACTCCCTTTTGTTGCAGGATAAGAAAACCTGTCTAGAGATACTAGCGTTTGGTAAATTGTCATCCTCTGGTAGCACAGGTTTTTCTTTAAAACATAATCTAAGATGCCCCTCAGATATTAAATTCCTGAAAAAAATGGGAAAAAATATCACCTTGCTTTCAGATAAATACAAAAATAAATATTATTATTGGAATAAAAGAAAATAAAATGGTAGCACTTAATAACAAAGACATGCTTTGTAGTGAAATTATTTTTTCTCAATGTAGTTCAAAATGTGATTTTTATTATTAAACCTATCACATTGAAGACTTTGTTACCATGCTGAACTAACAGTGTCCATTGTCTAAGAACTTCCTTGAGATCTGTGCTAGCTATGTAAACTAAGGAATCATATCTTGGGTAGAGACCTGTCAAACAACAGTCTAGAAACAGAGCATTGCTGCTTCTACGTGAAATACAACTACCCAAGCAGGTGATGATGGAGAAGAAATCGGTCCATGTGTGCAAAGCAGAAAAGTAGCATGAGCTTATGGTTTCTAGGCTGGAGTAAATTCATGAGTTTCTGTTTATCTAAAGGTACCCAGAGGTATATTATGAGTGGTATTACAGATGACACCTACAAGTCAATATGAGAGTAGTTGTTTCTGTTTTATTGGTAGTATAGACAGCCACATGAAACAGTGCAGCTTGCTCTGGGGAGTATATATTATTACGTAGGAAACCTATGAATGAGCTCACAGCTCTGCAGGTTATTGTACTGGTATTGTATTTATTGTATTGTATTGGTCTAGTTTATTGTATTTAAAGTTTTCATTTCAAAAGTTGTTATCTCAGTAGAGCTGTGGGAGAAACGTGTACAAAACCCTGTAATATCTTTATGAAACATCACAGCTAGAAAGAGGAGTTCTGAAAATTGTCATCTTTGTTCCATGAGTCAGTACCTCCAGACCCTAAGCACAGAAGTCTAAATGTGAAAACTGTGAATAATTTTCTCTTCTGGTGTATCTGAGAGACGTACTATATAATATGAACTAATCCTGAAGTCCCTCCTTATTTAGGGAGTACCACATAACTGTCTCTATGTCCAGATTTTAAAGCTTGCCACTTTCATCACAAACTTTTTTTGTATTGCACACCGTATTATGCTATCAATGTAAACACGTCACAAAGAAAAGCTTTTTTGTGGAAGCAGAGCAGAGCCTCAGAAGAGGAGGAAATGTAAGACAAAATCAATATCAAAACAAAATCAATAAAATGAATTAGATCTACAGTACTGTTCATCCTAGTCCTGTTTATATTTTATTTATCCATCTCTCAGCAGTTTTTTACTGTAAATTAAGTTTTTGCAGTTCCTCCACTGGTACAGAAACCAGATCTAACTGTAAAACTCAAAAGGTAGAAGAGTCTTTGTTCTTCATTTATGAAAAAAAAAAAAAGTAAATAAATATTAAATAGTTAAAGCAGATAAACTGAAAGTACTAAATAGTCTGTAATTTTTAGGAATGTGTTTATTCTAGCAAGGGTTTACCAAAGGGTGTGTCAAAAGGGGGATATTCTGATCTCTTGCTGACATGAACCACCAGGGCATATGTGTTTCCATGAACGTGGTGACTTCTGTAGTCATGAGACTACAGAAACTCTTGCGCTATGCATTGGGACTAAATGTCTTGAATTTAGCTCATCTGAACTTGGTGGACTGCTGCTTAAAATAATGGCCAAGCAATATACAGCAGTTCTTTAAATGGTAGCCACATGAATTAAGCAGCAATATTCAAAGTGATTTAAAGCATTTAAGAACACTACCTGTACTGGGTTTACATGGCAAGGTTTTGGTAGCAAAGAGGTTTCAGGAGGGGCTTTTGTGAGATCCCAGATGCTGTCTCCACGTTGAACATGGCAGGGTCCACACAACCCATCCCTGGCCAAAGCCAAGCCCATCAGTATCACTGGTGGTGCCTCTGTGAGAACACATTTAAGAAAGGGTAAAAAAACCTGCTGTGCAACAGCATCTGAGAGAATATAGTGAGAATATGTGAAACAACTCTGCAGACACCAAGGATGAGGAGGAGATGCTCCACCTGTTGGAGAGCCTGCACTGGAGCAGGCTTCTGACAGGATTTGTGGCCCCATGGAAAGGAGTTCATACTGGAGCAGGTTTTTTGGCAGGAACCTGTGACTGTGTCAGAGACCCACATTGTAGCAGTCTGTTCCTGAAGAACTGCACCACGTGGAAAGGACCCATGCTGGAGCAGTCTGTGAAGGGCTGTAGCCCTTGTCAAGAACCCACATTGGAGAAGCTTGTCAAGAACAGTCTCCCATGGGTGTGAACCCACACTCCAACAGGGGAAGAATGTGAGGAGGAAGGAGCAGCAGAGCCAATGGGTGACGAACTGTCCACAACCACCATTCCCTCTCCCCCTACACTACTTTGGGACATAGGAGACAAAAGAATTGGGAGCAAAGTTGAGCCTGGGAAGAAGGAAGAAATGGGTGGAAGGTGTTTTTAGGTTTGTTCTTATTTCTCATTCTTCTACTCTCACATTAATTAGAAATAAATAAAACTAACTTCTTCCAAGTAAAGTCTGTGTTGCACATGATGGTAATTGGTGAGACATCTCCCTGTCCTTATCACCCATAAGNTGTGAGGAGGAAGGAGCAGCAGAGCCAATGGGTGACGAACTGTCCACAACCACCATTCCCTCTCCCCCTACACTACTTTGGGACATAGGAGACAAAAGAATTGGGAGCAAAGTTGAGCCTGGGAAGAAGGAAGAAATGGGTGGAAGGTGTTTTTAGGTTTGTTCTTATTTCTCATTCTTCTACTCTCACATTAATTAGAAATAAATAAAACTAACTTCTTCCAAGTAAAGTCTGTGTTGCACATGATGGTAATTGGTGAGACATCTCCCTGTCCTTATCACCCATAAGCTTTTTATTTTATTTTCTCCCCTCCTCATCTTGTTAAGGAGGGGGATAGAGTGGGTCGGTGGACACCTGGTGGCCAGCCAAGATCAACCCACCACACTAGCAAAAGAAGTGTATATGAAAATAAGGATAGATCCTGAGGGAAAAAAAAAAAATAATTAAAAATTGCTCCTCCACTAAGGAGCATTATGGTTAAACTTGATCTTTTCCTATGAAGAATGATTGCTTTAATCAATCCATCAATCATTCCACCTAAATACAGGTAAAGAATGAAGACTTATACTTTTGCATCACCCAAAAGTTTTGCTGAGTTTCTCATCTCAAAGATAATAAACAACAGAAAATTAAGGAGGGCTTAAGAGCAGGACATGGAAAAGTTGGTCCAAAACCTGGTGTGAAAAATTAAGGTAGTCATGGTCTTTTGCAAGCACCAGATGTTTGCAAATGTTTCTAANTTAGGGAGTACCACATAACTGTCTCTATGTCCAGATTTTAAAGCTTGCCACTTTCATCACAAACTTTTTTTGTATTGCACACCGTATTATGCTATCAATGTAAACATGTCACAAAGAAAAGCTTTTTTGTGGAAGCAGAGCAGAGCCTCAGAAGAGGAGGAAATGTAAGACAAAATCAATATCAAAACAAAATCAATAAAATGAATTAGATCTACAGTACTGTTCATCCTAGTCCTGTTTATATTTTATTTATCCATCTCTCAGCAGTTTTTTACTGTAAATTAAGTTTTTGCAGTTCCTCCACTGGTACAGAAACCAGATCTAACTGTAAAACTCAAAAGGTAGAAGAGTCTTTGTTCTTCATTTATGAAAAAAAAAAAAAGTAAATAAATATTAAATAGTTAAAGCAGATAAACTGAAAGTACTAAATAGTCTGTAATTTTTAGGAATGTGTTTATTCTAGCAAGGGTTTACCAAAGGGTGTGTCAAAAGGGGGATATTCTGATCTCTTGCTGACATGAACCACCAGGGCATATGTGTTTCCATGAACGTGGTGACTTCTGTAGTCATGAGACTACAGAAACTCTTGCGCTATGCATTGGGACTAAATGTCTTGAATTTAGCTCATCTGAACTTGGTGGACTGCTGCTTAAAATAATGGCCAAGCAATATACAGCAGTTCTTTAAATGGTAGCCACATGAATTAAGCAGCAATATTCAAAGTGATTTAAAGCATTTAAGAACACTACCTGTACTGGGTTTACATGGCAAGGTTTTGGTAGCAAAGAGGTTTCAGGAGGGGCTTTTGTGAGATCCCAGATGCTGTCTCCACGTTGAACATGGCAGGGTCCACACAACCCATCCCTGGCCAAAGCCAAGCCCATCAGTATCACTGGTGGTGCCTCTGTGAGAACACATTTAAGAAAGGGTAAAAAAACCTGCTGTGCAACAGCATCTGAGAGAATATAGTGAGAATATGTGAAACAACTCTGCAGACACCAAGGATGAGGAGGAGATGCTCCACCTGTTGGAGAGCCTGCACTGGAGCAGGCTTCTGACAGGATTTGTGGCCCCATGGAAAGGAGTTCATACTGGAGCAGGTTTTTTGGCAGGAACCTGTGACTGTGTCAGAGACCCACATTGTAGCAGTCTGTTCCTGAAGAACTGCACCACGTGGAAAGGACCCATGCTGGAGCAGTCTGTGAAGGGCTGTAGCCCTTGTCAAGAACCCACATTGGAGAAGCTTGTCAAGAACAGTCTCCCATGGGTGTGAACCCACACTCCAACAGGGGAAGAATGTGAGGAGGAAGGAGCAGCAGAGCCAATGGGTGACGAACTGTCCACAACCACCATTCCCTCTCCCCCTACACTACTTTGGGACATAGGAGACAAAAGAATTGGGAGCAAAGTTGAGCCTGGGAAGAAGGAAGAAATGGGTGGAAGGTGTTTTTAGGTTTGTTCTTATTTCTCATTCTTCTACTCTCACATTAATTAGAAATAAATAAAACTAACTTCTTCCAAGTAAAGTCTGTGTTGCACATGATGGTAATTGGTGAGACATCTCCCTGTCCTTATCACCCATAAGCTTTTTATTTTATTTTCTCCCCTCCTCATCTTGTTAAGGAGGGGGATAGAGTGGGTCGGTGGACACCTGGTGGCCAGCCAAGATCAACCCACCACACTAGCAAAAGAAGTGTATATGAAAATAAGGATAGATCCTGAGGGAAAAAAAAAAAATAATTAAAAATTGCTCCTCCACTAAGGAGCATTATGGTTAAACTTGATCTTTTCCTATGAAGAATGATTGCTTTAATCAATCCATCAATCATTCCACCTAAATACAGGTAAAGAATGAAGACTTATACTTTTGCATCACCCAAAAGTTTTGCTGAGTTTCTCATCTCAAAGATAATAAACAACAGAAAATTAAGGAGGGCTTAAGAGCAGGACATGGAAAAGTTGGTCCAAAACCTGGTGTGAAAAATTAAGGTAGTCATGGTCTTTTGCAAGCACCAGATGTTTGCAAATGTTTCTAAGCACCAGACTGGAAGATGACTAAGAAGAATCTCTAAGATGCATTTAACTTGAATATTGCACAGGTGAAAAATAGATTTGAGACCAAAATACATCAGAAGAAATAGGAGAATTTTCTTTAGGTTTGAATATAAATTAGTTACCTCTACTGATCTCCAGAATAAGTGGTCTTAAGATCATATTCTTGTAGCATTAGCTGATCCTTTCTAGATGTACTTTTCTAGCTATGGTTATTCCACATGTTATATATATATAAGATTTCACTACCACAAAGTCCACTTGCTTTAACGTGCAGGAAGAGCAATTGTCTAGAACAAAATTTGTGCTAGTGTTCTCATGTACCAAAATAATGTAAGAAAAAAAAAGCATTAGTTCACAATCATGAATCACCAGTATTTCTGGCATGACATTTCAGGATAAAAATAATTTTATAAAAAAGAAACCCTACCCAAATCACCCCACCCAAACTCCCACACATCTTGGATCTATATTTGAAAAATGCATCTAGAGACAGCTGAGCTCATGTTTGCAGGCTAATCCCTCCCAAAAGTGACATGGAGGTTTAGCTTACTTTTCACATGTAGCCGAAATAGCCTTCACGTGTAGGGGGCATGTACTTTAAAATAACAAAGCATGTGTGAAGGTTAAAAAGTGCCACACTATAGTGGCTATGTGGAGGAGAAAATAAACTTGTTAGCTGTCATTCTGAAGTGATCTGTTTACTACATCAAGTGCTTGAGGCTAAAACAAGCCAAATTTACTCTCAGGAGAACGATGAGTATTTACTTCACAGCAGTAAATCAATCCCAAATGCCAATGAAATATATTGGTACAACTTTGTCATGCTATCTGCTTGGTCTGCTTACTATCTACTAAATGTTCAGCAACTCTAGCTCTAGATTACCGGGACCTGATTTTCAGACATGAGTCATACCTCACTTCCTTTGTCTATTGCACCAGAAAGTCTACCAAGTTGTCATCAGGACTTAAAACCCTTCCTTGACAGTTAACAACTTTATTACATGAGCTTGCATGCACGTGTGTGTCCCCCAAATGGATGATACAGTCAGGTTGGAAATCATGCTTAAGACTATCTTTTTCATCAATTTCTATGCTGATGAAGTATAAAAAAAACTTTGAAATCCATTCACATCCACGGGTTCTTTTACTATCGCTGTTACTCTTTCTTCAGATGTCTGTTATTCACACTTCAAAGGCTCAAAAGCTATAATGCTACATCACATGTTACAGGAGTTGTCTACAGATTTAACAATATGATCAGCTTTAGTCCCACATCCATTTGCAATCTTAGTTTCCCAGGTGAAGGCACTGGAAATGTGTAACTATCAGCAGAGTAATGGCATGTCTCCATCTGCCCTTAGACAGAAAAAGAGCTATCCTTGAGGTCAACTCTTTGCAAGCTTTATACGTCTTATCATCCAACTCATTTATACTAGAACTGTCAATTAAATGCTAGTTCCCTCTCTAGTTGTGCCTATATTCATGTCTAACTATATCACTAAACATTGCCTCCCTTTTCCTTGGAAAGTATGGCTCTGTTTCCTTGGGAAAAGTATGTTCTCTGAACTGACACATGATCGAATATCTTCCTTTAGGGTAAAAAAAGAAACTGCAAATATTTGTTCTTTCTGCTTTTACCACTAGGCTTCTCAGCCCATATTTATTTTCTTCCAAAGAAAAAATTCTGAGCAGAGTTTTTCTTCTATCTCTACCTTTTGTGGAAAGTACATCTACTGCTACCTCCATAATATTGCCAAACTCAGTTCCTACTTTCACCATGACTTTGTTGCCGTTCTTACTGTTTCCTAAATTAGTGCTGCAGTCACTGCATTATTTATGATTTGATGTATCCCTACTTCAGGGAACAACAAAGTGATACAGTCTGATTATCATTCTACTCCAAGGCAGTATCAACCTCTTGAAATAAATGAGGCAAAAGCAAAGGAAAAAATACCTATGGAATAGGTAAATGACAACTAAAGAGGACTATATTATATAACAAATAATTTAAAATTTGTAGATAAAAGTCCTGAGTTAATAAACTGTTTATTATTATTATTGTTGACAGAGTATAATATGTAAGCTAAATATCATGAAAAAGAGATTTCAGAATGTCATCCAATTCCATTGCTCTTACAAAGATATTTGAAAATTACAATTTTCTACATTTAGGTATAAGGCACTCATTCCATTTATCTTCTTATGTTTATATTCATGACTATCTGAAGTAAACCAATTTAAGGAAGAATTGAGTAAAATAGGTTGCAACATAATCTTTAAGAGCCCCGAATCAAGTCATTCTTTTAGGAAAGTACTCCAGAAGCCAGAAAGGCTGACTTTAGGCATATTTAAAGAACTTCCAAGCAGCAAATAAATATTTCAGTTCAGTTTGAAGGACTTACGTATTTTTTTTTATTATTATTGTTTTATAGATTTATATATATAAGGGATAGAATTATTCCACTATCTGGATTGATCCAGCAAAGGCCAGCTGTTGTTCAAAATGCCTTCTTCAGACATCTTGTTGAGATAGATAGGGTGCTACTGCATGTCAGAGTTCCATAGAAGGTCATGCCCCTGCAGAAGGCACAGTACCAGGACCATTCAAAGCACAGTCACCCAGAGCTAACCAAAAGGAAATCTCAGAGAGCTATATCTGATTTCCCATTTTGTTCTGAAATTTAAGCATGACACTCAAGATTATGCCTCTGTTGATGCAAATTTAGAATGTTGAATACTTTCCTGATGAAAGAATTCAAAGAAGAAACCCCCCAAAACTTCACATCAAGGTTTGGAGGTGTCCAGGTTTTACATTTATTGTTAAATTACCAGCAGGCGAAATGCATTATTCTCTCCTATCTCAGTTCAGCTTCGAAAACTCAATGCCATGTTTCCCAATTTCCAATTCCTAAAATGCCAGACCACAAGCCAGCACATGTATTTCTCATTCCTCATGCTGAAACCAGTTTTGAAATAAAACAATCACAGACTGCACAGAAAATGAGAGAATTGGATCTCTTCCATCATTGGCAAACAAACTTTCTAGTTCTTTGTCTATTAATTCTTTCTGGGTTGAACTCAATGGATGTTTAATGTAAAAATGTTCCTGTAATCTGCAGTGCAAAAAAAGGGGAATGCAGTCTCCTCACTGCCAAAAGGTGCAACAAGAGAGAGAAGCTCCTGCTGAGGAGCATACCAAGATACTACCAGAGTAACCACCAGTTTTGAGCTGCAATTAAAGACAGTTGTTAAAAGAAAGTTACTTAAAATAAATACAATTAAAAGGCAGTTGCTTAAAAACAAAGAAAAAAGCTCATATCTTTAGCAGATGTCACTACAGTCTCAAACGCTGTTTTGAACTGGATTGTGGCCATGAGCTTCAGAATGTTTGATGCCTACATCGCAAACAGGTCTTTTACAGTTTTTTAGGTCACAATAATTATTTCTTAGATCATTTTCTATAGAAATAAAAGGTAAATGCTGAAGGAGCAGCAAAGTCCAGTATGTGATGCCTTTTCATTTCAAATAAGCTTTCTGAGATGCTTTTGAATTTAAGCACTTAAATTGTTGTTTAAATCCCGTAAGCCCCCGAGAGGCACTACAGCAGGCAGTCTGCTCTTAGACTACAGCTCATTCTGCTTTTTCTCTCTTCTCCCAGATTACATAGTTAAAATAAATCTTCTAAGGATAAACTTGTTTTTATGAATTTATTGATAGGAATTGCAAATATTCCTTTTTTTTTTATACTTTTCTACCTTTTCACAAAAACAATTATGCAAACTTTTTTCTAATGTTCCTTACAGAAAACAATTATATACATTCTATCTAACATTTTATACGGTAGAACATGAATTTCACATCGTACTACCATGAAAATGCAAACTGTTTCAGTGTTGCTTTCTTAAAAGTATATTTCTAAATATCATTTCAATCTAATTTAATTTTTTTAATCAATTTCCTTTTGGAAATAAAACTATAGGTAGCTACTCTTTGTGAAAATTCAGTGAGATTTTGCTGTATTATCTTTTGTAAAAACTAAACTATGTCAGTTAATATTCAAATTTAGTCCAACTGACCAAGTTTTTGTGCTTTCAATAACCGTGTATTGGAATATCTTTGGACAGAGAGAGGGAGCATTTCTCTTTGTTTTGTTTTTGTGAAGAAATGCAGCTACCTTTTCTCTATACTATAAATGCTAGTAAATGGCTTGGAACTACAAAAGGTGTTATGCTATTCTAGTAAACCAAGTTTTAGATGTGATAACATTTTTAGCTCATTCATTTTCCTATAAAAGCAGAGATATTTTTATTTTTAATAGGTCTGGCCCTGGTTTGCCAGCCAGTCTCATTTATTGCCTTCATTTTTTGCCCTTAAGTCTTGTTTTCCCTACCTGCTTCAGCCTCATACAATGTTCAGTCATTCTCAAAGGATCTATTCTGTGACCTACTGATCTTAGTTTTCCCTTTTGCCCCGACTTCCTTGAATTGAATTACTATGTTCTCCCTTTGTAGAGACAGAAGGCTGCATGGCCCACACTAAGAAGTCAGCAAAAGAGAAAGTCAAGCCTAGTGTATAATAAGGATTCTTGCTCCTTCTGTGGGATTTTGTAGTTGCTAACATGCTTCTTTCTGTCCTCAGAGCTTTACTGTGCTTTTGCTAGCTTACAAAGGTGATAAACCTCTTTTCTCCAGAAGTCTGTCCTTCAACATTCATTGCTCAAAAGCTATGGCTCTTCCCTGCCCTTCAGTCTGGAATGCTACCTTTCAAGGCATCCTTCCTCATGGTAAAATTAATCCCTGGAGACAAAAATTGATTTGTACACCACATGATGTACAGCCAAGTGCTGTAGTTGCACAGTGACACAGGAAGGAATGCCCTGCACGGCAGCCAAATCCAGCTGAGAGCTTGTTCATTCCATCTCCATCTGTAACATATGTGAAAAATCCTGGTGAAGGTATGAAGGTTCATCTTGGCCATAGGAATCAAAAGCTGCACAGCTACCTAGTGCCATAACGCAGTTAGATAATACAGTTCAGAGCTGTCCCTCCCATGCACCAGTATTGTGCTTTTCCCAGTCCCTGCCTGTTTTTCCTTTTATTTCCAGTTCCCTTTTCTTTCTACATTTTTTCCTCTACACTTCAGTTTTTCGAGCTATATTTCCCTAGTTCTTGCCTCATAATATCATCCTTCTGAAAAATACCATTTCTTATCCTGTAAGCTAAAAAGGATTTTTCAGAGCAATGCTGTGATTACAGTCAGCTAATATCCAGACACATCAAGCATGTAAACACTTCTCTTACTGTTTTTTCAAGTTCAGTCTCCAAATGGTACTAATTAATATAACATATTCATTATCACACGCACACACACAAAAACAGTTTCCTTTCTTAGATGTACTAGAGTTATTATGGAAAATACTTCCACTTCCCCTTACACAAATATTCACTGGCATTTGTTTACTCAAGTAGTTGCCAAAACTGTTTGTAGATGCCTTACTAGAAGGTTCATAATGTAGTTTTGTATATCCAAAACCAATATTGTCACTGACAGTATTTCATTAGCAGGTTCTTCACAGATGATAATTTGATTTGATTACTTACGAAGGCTGAGAATTTTAGGAACCCCCCAGTGAGCAGTAGCAGTCAATCGGAATCACAGTGACTGGCAATGAGGGGAGGAGACCTCCCAAAAGACAATGCTTATTATCAAATCTGTTAGTAATAAACACTGCTGGTAAAGTTAAAACAAATAGTTCCTGAATAATTTCATTTCCTTCCTTGCATCTCTACTCACTACTTGTAATGCACTTCCAGTTTATGTCTTGTTAGAATCAAGAGGTGTTTATTTCAGAGAGTGGTCTGGAAAGTACTAGGAATGACAGTCCTGGAGGACTGCAGAGAAGGACTGCTAGGTCACTCCTTGAGTTTCTTGTATTTCATTCAGGCTATCAAGTAAAAACAGGGAGACCTTCCCTCAGAGTAAAGCCACAAAAATGAGAGTGTTGATTCAGAATATTTCTTTTGTTTTGGGAAATATTACTAAGATAGACACCTATTAAACTTTGATGAATGAAATTGCTCACTCAGAGATTTGAATGCTAGTAAAAGACATTGAAATGTCATCCACATATAGTTTTGAAAAAAAAATTATCTCATTAATCTTCTTTAAAAAAAATCAAGCACCTTGTCCTTAGTGCAATTTTAAAATAACTAGAAGAAGTATTAATAAAAAAGGAAATATTCCACTAAATTGAAGATGCACCCTGTGGTCAGTCTAAGGACAGTACACAGCAGGGACTAGTCCTTTCCTTTCAAATGATGATAGAGGATTTAGCTGATATCACTGGAAGTGTCTTGCTATTAAAATAACTTGACTACAACATCTAGCAATATTCTTTTTCCTAATCCTTCCATTTGTATGAATGTGTTAATGAACATAAATCTTGCAGTATGCAAGACTAGTCATTCTCAGTTAAACCCAAGATGTCAACAAGAGAAAATCTATTCAAATTGAAAGAAATAATTTATCTAAAAAAAAAATTCAGAAACTGTACTAAGTATCAATATTCCCCTCAAATTCAGCTTTAAGACCTGATTCAGATTTTTACTGATGAAGTTACAACTTTAGAGTGTCCAGTACAAAAACGTGAAAGACATGGCCCAATGTATCATGGATGAGAAGCTCAACATGAGCCGTCAGTGTACACTGGCAGCCCAGAAAGCTAACCACATCCTGGGCTTCATCAAAAGAAGCATGGCCAGCAGGTCGTGGAAGGTGATCCTCCCCTCTATTCTGCTCTCTTGAGACCCCACCTGGAGTACTGTGAACTCCTGTGGAGTCTTCAATATAGAAAGGAGATGGACCTGTTGGAACGGGTCCAGTAGAGGGACACAAAGATGATCAGAGGGATGGAGCACCTCATATGAAGAAAGATTGAAAGAGCTGGGCTTGTTCATCCTGGAGAAGGCTCCAGGGAGACCTTATGTCTGAAGGGAGCCTACAGGAGAACTGGAGAGGGACTCTTAGTCAGGAAGTGTGTGACAGAACAAGGGGTAATGCTTTTAAATTGAATGAGGGGAGATTTAGATTAGATACTGGAAAGAAATTCTTTCCTGTGAGGGTGGTGAGGCACTGGAACAGGCTGCCCATGGAAGCTGTGGGTGTCGCATCCCTGGAAGTGTCTTAAGGCCAGACTGGATGGGGCTCTGAGCAACCTGGTCTATTTGGAGGTGTCCCTGCGCATGGCAGAGGGGATGGAACTTGATGATGCTTAATATCTATTCCAACAATAACCATTCTAATATTCTGCCAAAAAGCCCACCCCAAACAATAATGGGCTTTAAAGTTTCAGAGAATGATCAAAAGTTCTCCACTTGGTTTTGTGTATTCGGTGTTACTAGAAGGCTAGAATGCTTAATAATAAGCAGAATATCTAGATCTATGTCAGCTGCTGTTTGTGTATTGATTTAAAACGGAGTTTTAGATAAAACCTATTTCCATAATCAATTTTGAGGTGACAAAAGGAGATGAGATTCAGTGATTAAAACGGCAAGATAATGTCTGCTTTAAAGCATATGTCACTTACTCATATGGAATGTCAATTCCTGAATTAAAGAAACAGACCTGGATGTCATTTGGCAAAATGAAGAAAAACATCTGCTCTTTGTGCAGCACGTGTCTCAAAGTACTCGAAGCTTATTTTCCGGAAATGACTAGGTATTACTCCTATCTTTTTTTCTTTTTTTTTTTTTTTTGGAAAGGTATTATTATTGCAATTAAATTTTATCTTCCTTTTCAAGTTTGAGGTTACTTTTTTTTTTCTTTGTCACCCTCAATTTTATTCCTGAAAACAAATGACTGTCATTCTCTGTATTATGTCTCAGCAATGAAAAAATATCCACTCCTGGTCCACAGGACAATTTGTTGCTTGCAATTTTAACAAGCAGACACTAATGCTTGTTGCCTTATCTCACATTGTTACTCATATTTAGTGCAAATGGCAAATGTCTGACAGATACACATCTAGTCTGCCTCTTTTTTTTTTTTTTTTTTTCCCCCAGAATGTTCCTCAAACTTCTTAAACAATGATTACTCCTGAAAACATGACAACAGAGTGCCACAGGGCCAAAAGGACACACACCCATTCCTTCTCTAGGAATGGCTGCCTGCCTCCACCAATCTATGTGTTGTGGTTAAAGCTCCACTTTCTTCCCCAGAATGAAATTATTTTATTATTCTGACTTCTTGTTATCTTTAGTCCTAGTAGTATGAAAACAGACTGTTACTGTCCTTCACAACTGAATAAGTCAAGTAACTCCAAGTTTTCCAATAGCAAGCTTAGTAGCAAATGATTCTTTGGTATTAGTATCTTTTACAAGAGTAATGGATAGACATTAATTTCAGTAAGCTCTGATTTTCCTCTCTCCATCTTGGTATATCAAGACTAGTTGTCTAGAATATCAGGTACTCTGGTTATTAAAGTGTCTTGCTGTCTGACTCCTGTCTTTCGTAATGAAATGTCAAGTCATCTGTTCTGCCTATGGTCATGATTTACTAACCATAACTGATGGTGATATTTTATGACATGCATTTGCCTAATTTGGATGTCATTTCCATGTAACAATTTTACCAGTATGAACCTAATGCAATTGGTAGGCCCACAAAGATTTTGTAGTTTTAAATAATTTTTTAAAATCCATTCAAAAGACTCTGAAAAAAACAACCAAAACCCACCAACAAACAACCCACTCTTATAAGCATTACACAAGAATATCCAAGGCTTTTCCACTAGAAAATCTGTGCAGCTACATTGCATAAACCCTCTGAGAAGAAAGCCAATATTGAGGAATCAATCATACATGGTAAATAAGAATGTAGGTGAAACCTCTTGACTCTTGGACGCTAATCTTAGTTGTAAACAACAGCAAGCAAGCTCCCACATTGCAGTAGACCTATTTACAATCATTACTTTTGCAGTAAAAGAGCAGTCCATAAATCATAAAAAGACATGTTAATAAACTCTGTTCTAAAATTCTTTCCAATAACTTAAAATGGTTTCTCTCTTGATGTAAGATTTGATAAAATTTATTTTATATTCTTATTATAATTGGAGGTCTGCCTCTCTACATTTAACTTACATTCTGTAAGTTTTTAGCCAATACTACAGGTAAATGTGCATACACATGCATATGTGTCTATGAACGTGAGAGAATTAGTACCTTAGCATTAACTTCAAAATTCAGTTGTTCTAAGTTTACACTACTTACACAAAGTGCAGATGAATGAATTGTAAGCATAAAGTTAGTTTCATAACAATTAAAAGCTGTCATAAATTTATCCTCATATTGGGGGTTTATATTTATAGTAGTAATAGCCCTTACTATAAATAACTATCAAATGGTATTTTATCAACAAATAGTAAAAGTCTTACTTAGATATGATCTATTCTATTTTTCTAACATGTATAGTTTGTCAATAAGATTTACTCCCAAATATTATGCTAATAGTATTTTTTCCTAGCTTTGAAAATCTTTTGCTTAAAAATCAACACAGACTACCAAAAAAATATTAAATTAGTATGTATCCTCACATTGATGACATAGCAAAAAGCTATTACTTCTGCCAATAGGAGGTTTTCTCTTATAGTGAAATCTACAATGATAGGAAACTTAGAAACATCAGCACTTTCCAATCTAAGTACCTTGATCAACATGAAGATAGTCTCACCACTCTTCCACAGAGTTGTAAAAATCTGCAAATGGCCAGCAACTGTAACAAAATAATTTATACCAAATAAATATATATGGCATCTGCTGCTAAGAATACTTTAGCTGGAATTTGAAAGATATACTCTAAGCAAAAATGCTGCTGAGTTAGCATTTTCTTAGAGGCTTGTGGGAAATTAGAGGTCTATCAATGACATGCATCATCACTTCAAATGAACTGTGGAATCCAATAAAATAAGTGTGCAGATTCCACGTAGTTGGAAGTGGGCACAGAAATTTTGTAATTTCTCATGATTTCATGCAATGGGTTTTTCATTATTATGTCATTTTTGGCACTTCTGAAATTGAAAATCTAATAAGTAAGTAGACTAAAGCTTAAAATAGCTGAGTGGGGGGTGGAAATAACTTAGGAGGACTGAGGATTATGCCTGACATATTACTTGGACCGTGAAGTTCTATTTCAATTGTAGAAGTACCGTCAGAGCCCATCGCACTTAGCCGAGATGCAGAACCCATAATGGATAGGGAATGATGTAGGGGGAAAAAAAAAAAGAAAAAAAA
>VXBJ01001355.1:1804234-1834103 GCA_013400055.1 Nycticryphes semicollaris | reverse complement strand
AAAAAAAAGAGTTCTTAGCATATTCCTGCCCCAATATCAGAGTCCTGCCTAATGCCAGAAACTTTTATCTTTTTGAGAGAGAACTGTACATCCTAGTCTAGCAAAATCACGCAAATCTCATTTCATTAGCAGTTTAAATTAGAAAGAAACCTGAAAATGCTAGAACTTGTTTTCTTTTCATCGCCTCCTCCACAGGGGCAGTAAACTTTGCTAGGAAAAAGGCAGGACAGCTGGAGATAGATGTGTCAAATCAGCCTAGCAAGATTCACTAGAGGATGTGTATAAAAACCCAAAGCATTCTGTGTTAAAGGGGTGGCCAGCACTGATAAGGAGGAGGAAGGGAAATAATTTTTTAATCTACTTAGCAAAGATGGCAAAGAATATACACTGTTTTCTGGATGACCAAGATACAGACCAACATGTTAGTATATCTGAGAAAACAAAACAAAATTCTCTACAGAGGCTGAGAAATTATTACCTGTTACTTTCTCAAAAGATATTTCCCATGGAAAACATTATACGTATACAGGTAATGTCTATTCTGGCTCCACTCCTGAAATGCAAAACAGACCCTGCATATGTATATATGCACAATGTTTTCAATAATTTAAGATTGACAACCATTTCCATGATTCATCAATTTAGGCATTTGTCATGTAATTTTCCATAATACTGATATGATTCTGAGGCTACAGAATTAAAACAATTTCCATGGATTCCATAAGCACTTGTTTCTTTTCTATTAACTTGGTCGTACTGCAAGTTAATTATAATTTCTAATATCTTTTTCCTAACAAAATGAAAAGCATAATTCATTTTCTCTCCTATCGTCTTTGCAGAAAAATATGTAGACTGCACAATTTTGTGAAATAAATCTTAGAACAGAAGCTCGAGATGAAATCCTGGCTCTATTGAAATCAACTGGAGACATTCAAGGTCAGGGTTGATGAGGCTCTGAACAATCTGATCTAGTTAAAGATGTCCCCACTCATTACAAGGGGGTTGGACTAGGTGACCTTTAAAGGTCCTTCCAACCCAACGCATTCTATGATTCTGTGAAATGCAAAAGCCAAATTTGGTCCCTAGCTTTTGCAACTTTTGACACGTGTTTTTCATCTGAGATTAGCAGATAATCAAATACCTTGTAAATCTTCCTCTTCAAAAGATTAACCATTCACTGAATGTTTCTGCTTTGATAAGAAACAAGACTAACACATTTTTTAAAATTATTGCAACTAGAAGAATAGTTATTGATAACACTAGAATACCCCAATTATATGATATTATTTTGAAACTACGCTTTTACAAAAGACTTGGAGGATATTTCATGTTAACATGAAAGATTCTGGAATAAACAACCTATGGAAATACACTAGAATGATTAAAGAACATGATATATTACACATAGAGATGAGATGAAGAATAAACAGAGTTTCAAAACAGAAGTAATTAATTTAGTATGCTAAGCATAATGCACTAGTTCAGACATCAGAACTGAAACACTTGCCTTGGAAAAAAGAAAAATGTTTTTCAGTATTGTTAGCCAATAAAAATAACTGACTTTTTGCCTGGGATGGTATTTATGGTGGTTATTCTCCAAAGCCCCTAATGATAAGCGTATCTTCTGTACTAATACTGACTGTTATTTCCTTAGCTTTGGAATACCATGCGAGTTTTTAATTCATATCCTGAGCTGTATGAAACCTATACATTCGTTTCAAAAGTCTCAAAAAAATTTTTGTAGTTAATCTCAAGTAACCAAAATGATACAAGTTTTGGAACTAAATTAGAACAGAAATGAATAACTAAATAGAAACTGAAAGAAGGTGTTGGTAGAGGAATATCTAAATTTGAAAAATTGTCTTTTTTGCCTGGAAATGTCATATTTAG
The DNA here is from genome assembly GCA_013400055.1 of Nycticryphes semicollaris. NCBI lineage: Eukaryota > Metazoa > Chordata > Aves > Charadriiformes > Rostratulidae > Nycticryphes > Nycticryphes semicollaris. Next base: position 1,832,213 of record VXBJ01001355.1, on the reverse strand, counting down.
ATCTAGAGACAAAATCTGGCCTGAAGCCTTATGTCTCAGGGTATCAGAGATCTGTTCAAATCAACACAGTTTGTATAGTTCATAGATCAGGATTTTTTTCCTTCCCCCAACATCTAGAATATAGATTAGAAATTGCAGAAATTTTAATTTTCAAGTCAGGATACAGAAACTTTAGAAAAAAAGACAAGACAGTTCACTATCTAGACTGGCAAATATTTTCCCTATTATACTACTCAGTGGAATAAAGAAACAGAAATTGAAAATGCTGCATTGTCACAGCTTAGACCAAGAATTTGATTTAGGGTACACCATATACAGATATCCTAACAGGCTGCTTCTGTAATCTCAATTGTCTCCTTGTCAAACTTGTACTGTACATAACAGCTAATATGAAAGTCAGAATGTCTTTTGAACAAAAACAAACAAACCCTCTTTCATCAGAATATTCAAATCATGGTTCTTGATCTCCCAATTTTCTCTGTACTCCTCCATGGAAAAACACAATAGGGCAGGATTACAAGCATAGTTGATATAGTCAGTTTTATGGATAGCAACTGGATGCAGTTTTGAGAGATATTTTTTATCACAATGTTAGATTAAATGTGTCATTCCAAGTCTCTTGAAACTCATGCTTAGAAACATAACAGAAAAGGTTTCATACAGAATAAATTCCAATGATTCTATGCATAAGGGAGTAATTTGTTAATAGAATAATCTTCTTTTCTCTTTAGGCTTATCCCCCAAAGAGAACTAATATTTAAAATGCATTTTTAATATTGATATTTAAGATTAAATACAAATAATTTTTATTTTAAACATACATATATACCAAATACAATAGTTCAAAAGCCATAAGGTTAGGTTCATTTGTGCTTTCTGAAATTATTTTGTCTGCATCAGGTTATTAAAGCTTTTAGTGGTTACCTTTTCTTAGAGGATTTTTCTTCTCTTTAGAATTGCTTTATTACCTAGCTGTTCTTTAAATAGTTTTTAAGAAAGCCATTTCAATTTAATTTCCATTTTCACTGAATTAATAATACCTTCTGTGCAGAGAGCGTGATGCATGAGAGTGAAAAGGAATTCTTTCTAGGCAAGTCCTCCAATATTGCAGAGAAGTACATTGTAGTATCACCTTCCCACACTTGACAGGGCCAATTCTCAAATATAATCTTTTGCTCACGCTACTCTTATTGGAAAGACCTGTCATTCTTTAATGGCTAACGACTGCTGCATGTGGTGTTTTACTTCACAGGATGTATCTTTGTTTGGTTTTTTTTTCTTTTTTTTTTTTTTTTTTTTTAAATTTTATTTTATACGAGACACTGTTAAGTATTTCCTTCTCTGGTAAATGAGATAAATGCTTTTTGTACCTATTGTTTTCCTAAGCATAAACACCCACTCCTACAAAGTATCTCACACAAAGTTTTAACAGTACCTGACAACACTGTATTAGCATTTCATCACTGCTACTGAAAATGTTTTGCTGAATAGCAAAGCATGCTTTATCTGATGCTTTTTGCTGCATCAAATAGTAGCAGAGCGACTGGATGTGAGCTACTTAACACAGATAATTTCTTCTTTGGTTTTCAAAAACTGAGTTGCAAATTTATATGACTATTCTCTTCTTTTTACTAATTCCCTTGAGTATTCTTTCTTTGCTTGAAAACCTATGTGATTTAGTAAAAGAAATTTTTCCCTGGTATTAAGAACACAACTGGACATTTTACTATAATTTACAAAAGCTAGAATATAAATAGTTCACAAATGCTTCTACTGTGTGTAAAACATCTTACAGATCCATCTGACTTTACAAGCCAATACTACAAAGTATTTGCTTTTCAGTTCAACTTAGTTTATGGTTTTTAAACCAGCATATAACTATTTCAAAAACCAGAGCATTTAAAGAAGTGTGACTTTTGTGCTTCTTAGACAAAGAAAAATTAAAAATAACTCCAGTCATCTCTCACTCAACTTAGTCTATGAATAACCGATATTCAGATTTTGCGCTACACAACTCACATTTCCCACTACTTGCTTCAGAGGACTAAGGCTTCAGAACAGACACTAACCAAAAAAAAGGATATTGGTATGAAAGACTTTAAACAGACTAAAGGTCATGGTGAACAATTCTGTAATCATCTCAGGAGCAAGAAATTAGATAAATAAATGTTATTACTGAAATTAATTCTTTACAGAATATTCTCATATTCTCACTATGAAAACACAAGATAAGGCTAGATGAAGTCCTTATTAAATAATGGATTTACTATGTTGTGTATTCTTAAGATTTACTGTGCTCAAGGAACTGGCTGGCTCAGAAGACTATTGGGGTTTTTTGGTGGTTTTTTTTTTTTTTGATTTGCAATGAACAGTTTAGTACAGAATGCTCACTTCTGACTTTAAGACAGACATATGGATGGTAACTGACATCCTCATGTAGTTGAGGATACATCATCTGTTGCAAGTCAAACTTTGCCAGAAATAAGGAGATAAGACATCAGAGATATATGTCTTTTAGAAATTTGTAAAAATATTCCTCACTTTAAGTATAAATCATAGAAATATTATTTGGCACTAATAGATTGGCTCAAAGTTCTGCAATGACTCAACGATAAAAGCATAAATAAGCAAAAAGCTGTTCCATATAAAATCACTGATAACACATGGTCTTTAAATAATTACATCTCAAACTTTTCATCACTTTAGTTACTTTAATTGTGGTATACCTTTAAATTTAAAAAAAGCAATCAAAGGAAATGGTTACATTAACAGTGAAATATTTATAAACACTGGTAGAAGCTTATCAGTCTTATTATAGACAAACTATTTTTTAAAATATACAGACTAAAAATGGTAATATTCCCAAAATATTAAAAGTTTAAAAAGTTATTTTTTAATTAAAAAATGAGAATAAAATTGCTTCAGGAGATCTATTGAAATCCAGATAATGTCCACTGATACTCTAAAATTCAGGTTAAAGATTAAAAATTATGAAAGCGCAGAAAAAAATATAAAGCCACTAGTGGACGATGCATTGAGCACAAGATTTACATTAGTGAGATAAGGGATCAGGCCCTAAAAAAAGCAAACCAAAACAACTTCAATTACTTAGATGTAGAAATACATGCATTTCATGTAAAATAAGGCTTCAGTAACTTTTATCTGTTTAGGAAACATAGTAACATGAAAGATCTGGTGACACATTAATAACAACAAAAGAGAACAGCATGACCAAAGAAAACCAGGTTAATAAGCAATATTAAAATTTCAGAAAAAATCACTTTTTCCTCCTACTTGAAGGCCAGAAAACAAATATTCTTAGTTAGCCTGCAATACCACACATTCTGAACATAATTATCAATATAAACTCCAGAATATATTTTCACAGCTCCTTACTAGTCCAGGCAAAAAATATACATCAGGGAGTACCATTTTAGAGGCCTCTCTCAGTAAAGACAGGAAGACAGCTTTTTTTTGTTTATGAAAAAAAAAAAATAAGGTTAATGTTTTACCTGAATAGGACACAACTTAAAAGGAGAGATCACCCAGAAACATAACTCAGAAATTAAACTTTTGAAGAAGAGCAATTAAAAAATGTACTCCACAATTTTCCATGGAGAGTATTTATGGCTGTGTGTTCTCCCCGGTTTTCATCTTCTTCCCCCCACCCTGGCTTCTACTCAAGCCATAACTATCAGTGGGAGTTGTGATAAGTGGCACCTCGGCTTTGGGGGATGGCTGGCAACACAACCAAAACACTGTCTGGAGAGGGGACCCAGATATTATGTTCCCATGAGATCGACTACAGGTCAATTGTCTTATTCTTTATAGAGTGGACAGCCCAAGAGCAGGGCTGCATGCCAGCAGGCCTTTAATAAGGATGCTCGCTTCAGATTCTACTCCTTCAGGTTGGGAGTTTCCTTGAAGCAACAGAGTCTCAGTAAGTGATTAATAATATGCTAAACTTTCAAATCTTAGCTAAGTAATATAAGGGATTGACTATGCATATGTAATCCTGTAAACGTGAACCGTTGACCAGGTCTGGGACCAGGTCTGGATCCAGCCACACCTAGACTCCACTGTGAGAAGGAGTTTAGAAAGCAAGGGGGTTCTTTCTGAACCTTGTGTCTCAGTGGGAGAATCTCTCTGACAGCTTCTGTGACCCTGTCCTCTATGCAGTAAATAATCAAGTGTACCTTCCCATCAAATCTCGTAAAACACTGTTGCATTTATGACTAATTTTGCTAAATCACTCTTTCACCTCAATAAATATTTTATTACTTCTCTCTTAAGGAGTGAAGTTTATCACTCCACCCATGACAATATCAACAAGTGTTAAGAATGCTTCTGTATTTTCAGAATTCAGCATTTTAAAACTTCACAAGCATTTGATACATTCACTTAATGCAGTTAGTTTACAGTTTGGAAGAAAGTTTATGCATGGAAAAAAAAGAAAGATAAACAGTATATTCTAAGTTGAATATTATGGCTAATAATGGTAGTTAAATTCACAAAGTCTCAGAGGTAACTTTGTATTAAGAGGACTACTCAGCAGTTTTAGCTGTAGTATTAATATCTAATTATCTGTCCACATATTTCTGGCATGGTGTTGGGTAGGAAAACTTAAGGTTGTGTTCATCAGGCTTGAATTTATTTTTGGGTAGGCTATCCCAGGCCTACAAAACAGGGGGAAAAAAGTCCCTTGTCATGAAGGGCAAGCACCTTAAAGAAATAACTTGTAATCAAAGAAAGATATTTAAAGCTAACATGAATAAAGCAGATTCCAAATCATGCAAAAAACATACAGCAGGTACTCCTGCTCCAGTACCAAGGGCTGAAAGAATAAGCAATATATTTGCCTGCCACACCTATAATCTCTCTCAGTCTAAAGGGGAGAGATTTTATTGATAAGTTAAAGGTCTCCACATCATCAGAAAACTCATCAAGGTACTTAAAAAATAGTTGGATACTTCATGTTAATTCAACAGAGACCCTGTTTAGCTAATTCAGCTCCATATTGCAAAAAGTGTCTGCATAGAAAAAGCATCTTTGACCTGGCAAGATTCCTAAGGCAGTCTGGTTTTCTGCACTATTCCAAGACCATTCCTATTGCTGCCATTCTGTATCGATTGTCATAGATCATTTATCATCCTTAAATAGGTTCATTTTCATTCCTGGTACATTAGGTACTGTTTCAACCTCAATCTGAATTGCTGTTTAAGTTAAATAATCATAAGAAGTAATTACCCAACATTTAAGCTGATTTGTAGCTTTAAGGCTGCAAGATTATCAGGGATATTACATGCATATTTCTGTTCCTTTGTCTTCTATCTGAGAGAACAAATGGTTTTAAATTTTCTGTACTTGGGCTGAGACAGGAAGTTTCAAATTTCTCACACGGTTTTAGATTTAAATATGAAATTTATCCTCAAGAAAGCTATTCACTATTTCATGTTCAGTTCTCTCATCTGTCTATTATGTTTGCACACAGTGTTAAAATCTAAAGAAGGATTCATTAGAATTTAATGAGATAAATGTGATCTCTGAGCTGAAAGCGATTTGTGGCTAGAAGATTTTTGGGAAAAATATCTACCCATCTGCACTGTCACAACCCTTCTGTTGGCATGCGATTTGATCAATGTTAGGGACAATGTGGATCATGAAAATATTCCTCTCTAACATCCTCGGTCTTTTGCTCACTCCAAGAACATCTTGACCCACTGCTATAAAGTGAAGCTAAGGAAGTGTTTGCTCTTGAAGAAATGTAAAATAATTTATTTTATTAATGGATTTTATCAAATACTGTACTTAGGATTTGGTTTTAACTTACTAAAGAAGAAGAGGTCTTTGAAGTTCTTGACTCAAAGAATAAAAACTTCTGCTACATGCAAATGCAAGCCTGTGACAAAAAGAAAAATAAACCAACCAACGACTAACTTAAAGTTCTAGCATTTTTCCCCCAACAACCTTTGATACTGCTCATAGTAATACAATGTGGGATAATGCTGTCACACCAGTTGAAAAACAGTCCGAGACTAAAGAGTACTCTTAGTTAACTGTTGCATCTTGGAGATCTTGAATATCACTATGCTTCCTGTTAATGAAATACTGCTGAAGGAAAGAGCCAGCTGGAGTAACAAACAGACAGTAAGATTGTTTTTTAGGCATATAGCTGTTTTTCAGCATGGTTATACAATTTTGTTTCCCTGCTTCCTAAATTTCTAACAAGGGTAGAAAGAATTGCCTAAAAGACTGTTGGCATCTGTGCAAGCTAGACAAAGTGGGAGGTAATAGAGATTGACAGAGGGAATCGTCTAAGGTTTGGGCAAGTCTGCAAGAGCTGTCTCAATTAAAGGAGTTTGTTAGCTTCTTAACAAAAGGCTTCACTACTGGAGGCCCTAAGTAGATCAAATACTGCTACTGGCTTTTCAGATATACCATGGAAAGAAGTGTTTTTTTCATCTAATGCTGACCATTGGATTATGGTCTACCGTACTAGAGGAGAATCCCTACACAAGAATACTCTACTGTATTTAGGAGAATTCAGAAGTTATATCAACATAGAAGGCATTGAAACAAAGCAGACAGTTGATCATTTTGTACTCCCCCGAAGCTTTGGCTGGATTTGAACTTCATCTCAATACCTAGCTTTGTATCAACTCAAATCACGCTTCCTCGCATCAGACTCTGGGTCAGCTTTGCTTCAGCTGTGTGCGAAATCACCAGAGATCACCTGCCTGGACATCTGCATCTCAACGGGAAGCTGAATTAGAGTCCTGAAGATTTCATAGTTTCTAAAAATACCGCCCAACCCAAACTATATTAAACACCAACCTTTTGAAGTATTAAAAACTTTCTCCTTCAGAATTCAAAGGTTTATCAATTCAACTGCGATCAGTGGGAGATTGTACAAGTCTACTTTCCCAAATGTTACTCTAGGAAGCATAGCAGGTTTCTTTCCTTCACGCTTTTATCATTCCAGCACTACCACTCTCGTTCTATCATTATGTGCCTGGTAAAAGACAGCAACTCTAACAAAGAAGTTAAAGAAAATCTTGTTTTCTACTGACAACCATTTTTGGTGAAAAAACTCCTGACCTGTGGAATTTGAAGCTGATATGAAATGTACTTCCTAACACCATTATGTATCATGAACAGTAGAGTGTCCAAATTTTGGCCTATGCTGCAGAATTTGCATAGTAAACTGCGCTATACCCTACATAAGGATAGGGTTAATTGTTGTCAGAGGTCTCTGTTCAGGCACATGCAAAGCTGAAAACTGTTCTCAGCAGGAAATTTACATACACAGAGAACATCTTTGGCCACACTGGACTCAGAGGAGATAACAAGAGAAATCTATCAGAGCAGCATTTGCTCCAAGTATCCTTCCTGTCCCACCTCCATCTTCTCAGTCTACGCACACAAGCTGTGGGCTTCTTTTAGCATTTCATCCTTGAGATAAGAAAAGTTACTGATAAGAAATCTTAACCAGTTCTGTCCCAAATAACTCACAACAGAAAAAAAATCAAAGAGATAATTATTTTTAATAGAACTAGACTGGTCTATAAAAATATAATTTCCTGATTCTTTTTATGTTCATATAAAAAAAAAAAAATTCCAGTATCCTATTTTATGCAAATATATAATGAATCCTTTTACACTTCTCATTAACTGAGTTATTTTCAGCATGCTTATGTTCTCTTCTGTTCATATCCAATTTTACTACGTACTCCAAATGAGAACAAAAAGGACGTGTTTCAGGCTTTTACTGAAGCTAAATATTTGCACAGAAAAAAGTGGAAAGTATTTAAAAGTTGAACGATTCTATTGAGATAACAGCAGGTGTCATGATTACGTGGTATTTCAAACCAAACCAGGAAATACCGATTCACAAACAAGTACATTGAACAGATCCCGCATTCTGTCCTAAACCCAGAGTAGTTTGCATCTACTATTCTCATTCTTTATTTTAGACAGCTGACCCCTAAAATACAGAGCCTAAAAAAACCAGAAAATTTGTATTTGACCTAGTTTTTTATAATATTTATAAGTTCATAAAGTTCAGTGCTTTGAAAATAATAATTCTTTCATTTACACTGTTTCATATTTCTGAGATTTTAGTGTTGCCAACTATGGCCAACCATCTTGTTTGAGGAAGCAGTCAGGACTGAGAATAAGATGTCCAACATTAACCTTTTTACCTAATAAAGTATCAATACAGCTCAATTGCTTGTGGCATTGTCCTCAGTCATTTAATTCACTTTGTATCTGCACTCAAGAAAAAGGATAACAACAGTTTCTGCCACTCTGACTATCAAGTAATTCATCCCAGCCTATGAAGGATTAAAAGGTAAGGCAGCTTCATGTCTTAAGTTCTCAGTCTCTTTCTATGAATTAGTGCTGACAACAGTCTTCACATACATACTCATTTTCATCTCATGATCAAAGCTGCATTTCTTTTGGTTAAGAAAAATGCATCTCTACACATATCATTTTAAGCCTAAATTCTTAATAATCAAAAAGAAAAAATAGGAATACAATTTACAGTCACTTTGCAAATATACTAAGGCCCTTAAGTCAAAGTCTTCTCAAAAACTGTACAGCCTCTGATTAATGGCTCAGCAGAACTCCCACAGAAAAATCACCCTGGTTGTGCTGGGCACTATTCAGGCACATACATTACTGTTCCAAAGAGATCACAGTTTAATTTCATGCAAGAAAATTTAACAGCAACAAGAAACACCAATGGAGACAAATAAATTAAGCTCAGGCAGCTATTGAAGACAAGGTAAAAATAGGAGTCAGGCTTGGAGTGATTTCCTCCTTACAAAGCTAATAAAGAAAATTTGCTTCTGTCTCCCAGAAGCACATATAAATACCCATTTCTCCTTTTATTTTTCTAAAACCTTTATGTTTTCCACTTGTAAATGACAGAGCACGCACACACAGCAATGGTCTTACAATAGTGGTTCATCCACTTGAATGAAAAGTGACTAACACTAACTGCCTCGAAGGAGCAGCAAGAAACCTCTGATAGCAGCCAACTGTGCATCCTGTGCATTCAGCCACAGTTAGTGTTTACCAGCAACAATTTCCTTTCAGTTACATGCAGAGCTTTGGTGAACCTACCTCATTTCCACACCATTAACTTCCAAACATTTTTTCTTCCTACTGTCACTCACCATGATCTCTTCTGTGTTTTTCTGTCAAATCCAATATCTTCTCCAGCAATCTCGCTCTGACTATCTCAGAACAAACCCAGACCTTGCTTCTTCTAAACAGCCTTTCTCTCATTCGCATCTGTCTTTCTGAGTAGTCTGGGCAGTACCTTGGAAATTGCTCGCCATCATTATTCTATGTTTACCTCAAAAGTATGAAGCACCTCATGATCCCAGGTGTGGTAGGCAGAGCGAATTTAACTGGGTTACTTAAAGGAGCAAGACACAATGCTTCACTTGCCCAGGCAGCAGTATTATTGTGCCAAACAGTAAGCAGTTCATGGTTGGCAGTGCTCTGAAGCATGGGGCTTTATCTCCTGTAAATAGGATTAGCAAATGAAAATATGTATTCTAGTTTCATACAGCAGGATTATCAGCAAACCAATGCATTTCTGTGATGTTCCTTTTAGCTCTATTTTCAGATCAGTACTAAGACTGCCTTTGTTAACCTCTTCTGTAACAAAATGCACTAATTCTAACAAGTTAGAGTGTAGATATACGCTATAAAGTTTAGATCATTTCTTTAGGAAAAATAATAGAAATCTCTCAGCCATAAGCAGAGATATTTTTTCCCATTAGTAGAGGAAAAAAATGTGTCCTAGAATCACTACAAATAGCAGAGCAGCTAAATGCATCCAGTAAATAGCCAATCATTGCACTATTTGAAATACTGTGTGCTTCCAGTTTTAAGACATTAAATTTATATATATGCACATTTTTAAGAACAAAGGGAAATACTGCTGCACAAATTTTATTTCGTGACTCCAGAAAGCAGATTGTGATAGTCAACTATTTTTGAGAAGTCACAGAAAACTGTAAATAATTTGTTCATGTTAATTCTATGCCTATTCAAAAACACTGTATTTGTCATCCGAAGCTTCATAGTATATCTCCGGAACAGGCTCATGAAAAATTATCATGCAGTGTCATACTGAAACAACATTAAAAAAACCCCTCACTTCCCACATCCCTGAACTGTTTCTGTATTTACCGTAAGTCCATCCTCATTACTAATTACTTAGTTTTATTTGCAATTTAAAATGTAGTATAATGCACTTATGCACAAAAAACCCTAACCCTCTGAACTTTCACTGAACAGCAAAAGTAAATTTACCAGCCTGAGCATGGATTATCTGAGCTGATTCTGCATGATGGCTGAAATATCCAGAGATTTACTTTCCAAGGAACGGATGGCATATACAAGGGAAATAGCAGCACAGCCAGAAATTGTGCTTCCCTCTACAGCAGTCAGAAATAAAGATATCATGTTACACAGAATGTCAGTCTCTCATTTGTATTTTATGATTTACTTAAAAACTAATGCAAAGGCTGAACTTTAAAAGGTACACATTTTATATACCACATAATGCAACACATTCTTCTCCATATACAACTAACATGAATCACCCTGATGATTTTTCTCCATTGATAATATTTAGTTGTGTACATCTAGATAGCAAAATAACTTCTTGTTATTAATGGAAATCATAAGTATTTGTACGCATGATGAAAAATATAAAAATATTTTAAGGCAACAGTGTTCCCCACTGCCTGCTTCAATATTGTTATAAAAGGAAAAAAAACGTTGCACATAGCTCCTGATCTTTCCTCTTAATTTGATAAATGAAAGCAAAACATTCTTTTTCAGTACAACAGGGATACAATGCTGAAACTGTCACCTAGACAATAGTTGCCTTCATTGCAGACAATGTTGGATTGACAGAACCACTAGGAAGATGTACACTAGAACAATAAATGGCATTTTAGGATGTACCGATGTCCAGTCATTAACCAACTGAAATCAATTTCCAATAGTAACCAACACTAGGATCTAAAGACCAACCTGCTGAATTCATTGGTTTAAACAATTACCAGACTCAGAGCAAGGAAAATTATCAAAAAAAACCCCAAGCCAAAACCAGAGTTCCAAACTGATGCAGACATTCACAAAGGGAAACTATTGTCAAAGCTTGCAATTAGAAAATTCTCTGTTCAAAGACTGACACAATAACAACCTTCTTTTGGAGAAAAAATAACAGACATGAGCTTTAGCATATTTAACAACCATCTAATTTCACATAATCGCATCATTTGAAATAGCGCTACAAACAAAGAAGCAGTAAAATACATACAAATTCTCTTTATTAATTCCCCCTTCTAAAAGATCTTTTTCTGGTCTCTATCCCCCTCCCCCTTCTTTCTTCACCCTAGCAATGATTTCTGCCTCTCACAGACTTGATTGCTCTGATGACCTCAATCAAAAGGCAATTATCCAGTGAGGATGGAAGGTAATTATTCCCATCAAGGAGAGATTGAATGCACCTGAATAGACAGCTGCAGTTCTTCCAGGGATTACATTATTACTATAGCAATTGCCTCCATTAATTTGTGATGCATGTCAAATTTATGATAAAAAGTTGATTTGTTTGCAGGACAACTACTTTTCTAAGGCAAAAGCAACAGTCAATTGTAAGTTACTTTAGTGTATATGTGACAACTCTCAGCATGCAACCGCCTGCTCAGGAGTGAACACGATATAAAACCAGGAAAAGGGATTGAAGCTCTATATAGATATACCTCATATAAATCATAGACAGAGACAAAACCATGGATAATTCAGCCCAAGACTGCCAAAATCCTACTGTAGGGACAAAAGTAGAAGGGCAATAAACACTAGTAAAATAAAAATGGTAAGGCTTAGCAAGAACATAAGTTTACTCAGCTTGTTTACTTTCAACAGTAGATAGGAAAATGTTTAATTTTAGAGGAGAAAGCATATCTGTAAACTATTATAAAAGATCTGTACTTCAATATTTTCAACAAAGTCCTATTTTTAAAAGACGCTGACAACCCTCTTTGATATTGCTGAGGACTTGGAAATCCTCAGATTTATAAGGTGTGCCTTAAATGTTGAGCCTTTTCTGGAGGTTCTAGGTAAGGACTCCGATCCATGAAATCACTCCACATGCTATAATTCTGCATTCCTTATGTCAAGTTATATGAGAAATGGGATTTCTAACATAAAAGTTTGAATTTCAGTAGATTTGTATGTACTTCTTTAAGTAATCTAAAAGTGATCAGATACTTTAGAATGGCGGAGCGTAAAACTGGCCCTCTTAGGGGTGGTGTTTGTCCTGAATTAAAAGGCACCATTTTCTTTGGCAATGCTTACTTTCTAAAAGACTTAAAGCATAGAAGGGTAAATAAGAATGTATTTTACTCACTTATTGCTGAACTATAAGGAATTCTAATGGAATATTGGCCAATAAGCACGTTGTTACATTTATCAGAGGCTATTTTTCTGCATAGGCCACATTTGTAAATCTTGCATTTTAATGCAGGTAAAATATGTTAAACTTACATTCTAATGCTAATAAATTGTCATAAAACTCAGCAGTAAGGTCATACACTGTAGTGTTAATTAGGTATATACATGGCATATTTAATTTAGAACTAGGGTTTTTCTCTTACATCCCTTCATTCCTGGAAGTATACTATCTAGTCCTATTGATTTACTAATCTTAAATTTATAATTTTTTTCTATAAAGTTCTTCTGGGACACTACAGTCTCCAAAACCATTATCTTAAAAGTAAATCGCACAACACTGTCTCTTTTGAAGTGTAGTCTGAAATAGCCAAATACTTTTCTCAGCATTGTCAACATTTCACCATCATCTCCATCTTCTCCCTGTAGTTCACTGAAATAAGAGGGGAAGGTAGAGAAGGGAGTAAAGTGTGAAGGAAAAAAAGAGCTGACAATGGAAAGGGGGCAAGTATTTGTCCCGCTTATTTCAAAATTCGTTTTTTTTACTTTGCGAAGTAAAAGACAGCTGAATTTCCAGCCTCCAAATGATAGCTGTTCAGTTCAACTGGCTTTGCTCCTGCAACACATATTTTTCTGCTTTATTTTTTTGTACTTTGTATGTTACAGAAAAAGTACAGTCAACTGTAGTTTAGTAGTCACTTCCCTAAGCCTATTTCACTACTGACTAAACACACAAGTCCTAGTTTGGCTTGACTTCTTTTTTATCCCTACTTAGAACTGTCTATCTTGGAATTCTCATTGATCAACATTATTTCATATATAAAATAACTTTTCTTTTTCCATGAAAGGAACAGCTGAAAAGCACTGTAGACTTTGAGATCTCTACTGAACAGTGCCTTGTTAAATTTTTTTTTCTTCAGATATGGATATAAGAAAACACAAGACTATTTTTCTTCCAGGAGAAATTTTGATATATGTGTGATTTGTATTAAAATTATCTTTAGATTCAAAAATACCATGGCTAAACCTTTTGAAAGTTGCTACATGACTTTCAGCCCATACATTTTTTAAAAGATTGACAGTTTCTGATTTAATTATGGTCAACTGCTTCTAGATATCGAGATACATATGAATACATATGAATTTAGGCAAGTTCTTCTGCATCTTTACTAGATGCCAGGCAGCCTCCTGGTAGATACTTTTCTTTTTGGTCTTGACCCATGTAATACAAGCTCTGTATCAGGGTCATGCAATTTTTGTGCCTGAAAATTCTCGAGTTGCTTGTGCATATTTCAGAGAACAGGGAAGAACTGGGCACTTAAGGATGATAAGCAACCAGGTTTCTGGATTTGCCTTAGTCTTCAGTGAGAAACATACTATTATTGGGCTATCTTAAGATCATTCTTATCTCAAGATAGGTTAAGAAAAATGCAAATAAAAGAAATTCTTCAAAACATCAAAAAGTAATTGACACAGTTACAAAAAAAAAAAAAAGAAAGAGGAGTGGCATTTAATGTACTTGAACTACGTTTAAATCAAAAATCCCTTTATCTAGCAGATGTGACATGGATTTCTATGGCATCTATGGATTTTATTTTTCTCCATGCCTTGTACCTCAGGTTTTATCCCTGAAAGAAAACCTTGTCTTGGTAAGAAAGACTTGGTTTTAGAATTAATTTCTATTTTGGAGCTCTCCAGTGGGTCTAGACTGAATTCACTTCTTTTTCATCACAGTAACAGTCTGACCATCCATCTGAATCAAAATAAACTTTCACTCACTTCCTTGGAAATGCAAATTGCTTCTTAGACCAGACCAGTTCTTGTATCTGACAGACAAATTACCCATTCCTTGACTCAAATAAGGTATAAACTTCCCCTATCTCTTTCTGTTTGGGTAATTCAGGGTGACATTTTACAGTACACATATTGCACATATTGCAGCAAAACTCAGGCCTTCAACTGATAGTGCAGTACAACTATTTCTTCCCTTTCCCTTCCTAACTTTCTATCCAAGTGAGACCTAAGGTAATCTGAAGAGAAACTTCAGACTGAAGTTCAGGTTGAATTTACCTGTGAACAAATTATTATTAAATCTGATGTAAAGAAGGCAACAGGGTCTGTTTGGGAGGGAGGTGAAAAGGTGCTTTATGGCAGGAGTCTGCTATTAGTTGGTCTATGCACAGGGATTACACCCACAGCACAAATGCTGTCGTGTGTATGTCTACCTTGATGAATATAGTGGAAACAAATATTTAAATGGCATACAGGGTTCATTACCGGTTCTCCTCAAAGACACTGACATGGGTGTAATTAGCTTTTTTTAGTATGACAATGGGCCTGGGAATGTCAAACCCCAGCCCCAACATCCCTCCTAGGAGGCTGTTATAGCACATAGCCTTTTTATTCAAATCTCTACTAAGCTCTTGCAGGTTGCCAGTGAGGAGTTCCTCTTTCCTTATCGTGCTTAAGCACTGAGGCAAACTAGTTTGCAATCAGAGGAGTAATAGGAATAGCTGCTGCAGCAAATAACCCCTTTGAGAAATAGTGCAGTAAGAGTTTATCAATTTGGAGCAAAGAGACAAATTGTGCCCTAGGCCTCTGGATATATCTGCTACTGCATCCAGTACTGCATTGATTCACAAAGTTGAATA
Organism: Nycticryphes semicollaris; assembly: GCA_013400055.1. Lineage (NCBI taxonomy): Eukaryota > Metazoa > Chordata > Aves > Charadriiformes > Rostratulidae > Nycticryphes > Nycticryphes semicollaris. The sequence continues at coordinate 1,817,079 of VXBJ01001355.1, read as the reverse complement.
TTCAGTTTGTTGCGGCAGAACCGCAATCAAGGTGTCTTGGGTAATCTAAACAACTGAATTAGTCATGGTCATCCTCAACTAATTATAGTAATGGATGAACTGCTTTCGATTTGCCAAAAAGTTTATTAATAAGTCCAAAGTACAACACTCTCCATGCAGAAACTAGCTTAAGGGTGAATCAGAATAAGGTGACTTACAGGAAAGAGTACATTACCTGGTACTACCAAACATATCAATTATATATAGCCAGGAACTGCTGATAAGAAAATTTTATGGCATGCTGTGATATACAGCTTTAAATTATGGAGTTACCACTCACACTGTATGTGCCATACAAGAGATTTATCTGCATCTTTAAAGGTTTATGCAATTAAATATTCCTTTAAAGAACTATAGAAAATGTAGAATACTTTAAAAGATATACATCTAGAAATCATAAAAGCTCATAAATCATTTAAACGTGAACACGTTAATATAAAAAGAAGCAAAAATTAATAATAAATCACATTATCAGCAGACAAAGACCAAATTACCATTTTAAGAGTACTGGTTTCGTTTCTAATCACTAGTAACTAAGCAGAGATAAATGGAAAGAAAAAAAAAAAAAAAAAAAGAGGAAAACATGACAGCAGATCAGCTGTGTTGAATGTGTAGAAGTTAATAGGCGAAACGTGAACTTCCTGCCATGCTCTGTATATTAACACATATGTTCTTCTGGGACTATAATGTGAGACTGTTAAGATACATGCTGCTGCTCCATACTCATTGCTTTCCTAATAATAAACAGTGATGAATGACTGCAAATATCTATTGCAGAAGTGGATGAGAGATGAATATAATGAACACACCAAGGGGGTATATTTTAAAGCCAGTATGTGATTGTAGTATGCACAAAACCAATTATAGAAGTAATGTCCACATCACTCACGCTCTGGTTTGCAGATCAGCACACATTTTAAAGTTCTCAGTAATGAGAACTTTGCTGATTGTTACCCAGAGAGGGGATTTCAAGCAGCCCCTTCTGGAAAAAACCCAACAAACAAAAGACCAACCAACACTTTTTATAGCCTTATTTCCTGCATTAGAAACTGATAGCCTTTATGAAATTATGTAGCGGTACAGTAGAAAAAGCACATTTCTTAGAAAAACACTAATTCCTTGCTAGGGAGACCATCTGTAGCAGGAGATTAATCTTCAAATTCAGTCTCTCAGCTTAACTCTGAAGAGGCTAATACAGACAGCGAGTGCTAAATGGAAGGAGGGAGTCAAAGTTTGACGACCAGACATAATTCACTGGTTTATAGCGATAGTGGTTTATACTAATCTGTTTTCCACTGCTCTGAAGCCAGCTAGGTAAAGCTAGTGAAGCCTGGCTTTAGCTGTAAAGTTAAAGCTCCGGGTGGGCCAACAGCTCACCTGACCACGGCCTGGCAAGCTGTCTCTCACCTCATCTTTCTTATCTACAAGGTTCTCTGCCTGTTTCCAAATATATGCTTTTTTAACTGAGTATACAAAATAAATTTTTTTATCAAACACTATTAAAAATATGATATAACTTCAGAGTTGTGTGGTAATTAAAAAAATTTTATTTCATGCACACTTTATGCATTCAGAATGACTTACAGAATTTGTGTGCCCTCTCCAGTCACTTTAATTTTGGCAATGATGTGACGTTTTGCAACCTCATTCCTTGTGCTAACCTCAGAGAAAACTCACCTGAAAGTTAGCAGTTTTATGCAAAGTTAGTGTGCAAAAATGCCTCAGGTAAAGGGCTGAGAAGTTGAAAGGGAGGTAGCGGGACTGCACACAGGCAGGGAAGGAGGAGGGATGGCAGGTAGCCCGAAGCTGAGCTTAGGCTACAGGGGAGCTCCAGGCTGCAGTGCCACATTTCTGCAGAGGAGAGGACACAGGCAGGACAAAAGCTATTTTACTTTTCTGTGGCTACATTGCAAATTAACTTAAGGCTTAGATGGCTAGAGACTTAGATGGCTAATGATCTGATACGTGTCATGGCTGCTAATATTCTCTAGGGTTTCCCCTCCCCCTTACAACACCCAAATGTGCTTTCCAGTATCCATCTGTTGGATCCTATCTCTAGCAAATAGAATTCATAAATATGCAGTGATCCCAAAACTACTCCCTGCCACATAACCTTAGTGTAGCAACAGCAGTCACCAAAGTATGGATATAGGCTACGCTAGATGTCGGTGATAGAGAGAGCTGGGTTACTGTATTAGAAAACTCAGCATGCCCTGAGCACAGGGTGACCCACACTGAGACATTCAGCCTTCAGAAAATGCAGNAATATATATATAATGCCTCTAAGACAGATGCATGGTTGTCATCTCCCATCATAAAGCTTTTCTACACATCTTTTAATTTCTTTATGGAGAAGTCAGTAGAAATCAGGGTAAGTACAGAACTGCCATACCAAAACTTCTGATCCATCACTGTGCACTTTTAAAAATCCTAAAGCAGACTTTCTCCTAGATCATTAATTAATTTCTATGTACAGATACCATTATTTAGGGAAACTTTTACAAATACTGTAATGGCACAACTTTTTATCTCCATGTAAAAATGAATGACAAATGCATATCTTATTTGAATACACATACATAGGAACCATATTCACAATAAAGTTCATAGCTTCTCATTCCAAACACATACTTACTTGATGTGGCACAAGAATTAAATATTCCACTGGACAATAGTGAAAAAAAGAGACTGATGGAACTGCAGAATTGTGTGCAAACTTAAAAAATACCTGTTTCACACCTATTTCATGTACACTAAATGTTTTAAAGAATGTCAGCTGTACCATAACAACACAGAAAAAAAGGATAAATATGTTCCAGATTGAAAGCAATTATGAAAAAATCATTATATAGCACTGCCCAAAATACTAGTTTGAACAGTGCATTTAAATATTCCATTAAAAAACCCAAGAAAACTAGATTTCTAAAAACTTAAATTTGTTCTACAGGAAGAAAAGTGAATAAAGCCTATTTATCTGCAGGTCTTTGTCCTCAAAACCATGCATCCACAAACACAGTACCATCAGCTTCTCAAATATCCGTACAGTATCAGTGCAGGTTAAGAGAAAGCATATTGCTACTGCTACAGCCTCACCAGTAGAAATAACAAAAAAACCCAAACCCAGTATTAAAGAACATGCCTATAGAGAATAGTTGAACTTCCTTCTGCAGCCCAGCCTTTGACTGCTGATGCCTATCTCTAGCAATCTGCTGCCCTAATTCATTGCACCACTTCAGTTTCCTGTACCAAGGTAGAGACCCTATCCTTCTCTATCTGGTGTAACAGGGTTAATCTCCACTAGGCCACTATGAAGGAAATAATAAAACCCAACAATTAAGAAAATGTCACTTTCCTTTTCCTGGCAGGTCCATATGTCACATCTTAGAAAAATGTCAGGGTTTCCACAGGCCACGGTGTTGTTATTGATGTTGTTTGTATTGCACAGTAAAGCACATAGATTCAGAATTTAATGATTTTACAGCATTTACTAGCAGAATGGAAAAAATGTTATCCCAAACAAAACAAAACTGAGTTTTCAACATGACAGAGAATCCTGATTTTCTATGTACAGATAATATTTCATCATCAATACGAAAAGTTCATAGTGTAATAAAAAAAATACTGCATCAGAACCAGAACACTTCATTCCAAGTTCTATAAGGCAAACTTCTTACTTTTCTTACTAACATTACAGTTGAGTCATTCTGAACAAGCAAAGCCTGAGGAGTATGGATGTCTCCAGCTCTTTTAGTGACATGCCCTCAAGGAGTTATGCCTCATCATTCCTCACTAGACAAAATCTTTGAGGATTTTCAAGGACAGCTCTAAAGAGACCTTGTTGCAATATTCCAGCCCAAAGGCATAGAGCACTAAGGGCAGGTTTGTGTCCATTATCATCTTTGAATATTTCAGAAATCAGAATGACTATATAAGTGTGATGTCTGAACTATTTCATCATGAGTCATTACTGGTCTACACATTGATGTTACTGAATTTTACTAGAGACATCATCTCTAAGTGAAACAAAGGGAAAATTACCTGTTTTCTTAAATAGAATTTGATGCAGAAAGAAAATCTTTAATTTCTGTAGTAATTGTAGAGTGAGAAGAAGGAAAGGCAATCAAAATCAAGAGGAAAAACGGGAGGAATAATAGACAAGAAAACCTATTTGATGTTGTTACAAGGCATGAACTTCTGAAAAGGAAACCTATTCAGAAGGTACTATCTGCAGGATGTACTTTGTGAAGCGGTTTTGGGTTTGTTGTTTATTCCATGGCACTAGATTAGAAAAAATTAAGTCACCTCAAAGTCTATTTATTATTTACTTAGTTTTCACAGAACTAAAAATTAGAACCAAACTAGGTAATTAAAAATTAATTAAATAATACAGGAATTAACAAGATGATAAAATTAGAAAATGAAAGAAATCTTTCTTAAAGTAATGAAAATTAGTTTTGAGATAATTTTAAACATTTTCAGCTTTTCAGCTTTTTCTGTTAGATCGTTTTCAGATACAGTAAAAAAATCCTGAAAGTTTAATTTAGACATGCTACAGAGAAATATTTATGCAATTGAATTTATTGTTCTAAAGCATACTATTTCAGTTGTCCTCTCTTTCAGCGTAGCAGCCTGCTTAGATGGAAGTGATGCAAACACCTGTTTATATTATCTATTTATCATCCGATTGTGTTCAAATGTTATACTTACAGACTCTTTCAGGGTTATTCTTGTTAACTTGAATTTTGACATGCCCAGCTTAAGAAACAGGTTTAGGGAAAGAATATGAAGTAGCAAAACATAAAAAGACAAACCACCAAACCCACACAAAGGTACAAGAGTTATTTCTGTCTACCTTATTGCAGGGAAAATATAACTCAGAAGGGGTTGTATCATAATTTCTTTCCCACTTTCTTTATTGTATAAGGCATTGAGAGTTATTATGGATTTAGTATATGATTCTTAATACTTCCAGCCATTTATACTATGTACAAAAAAATTCTGTCTTCCATTATACATTTTAAAGCAGCAATTACAAATAAAGAAGACATACAGGATAATAACCAACTTAGCTTTTCGAGACCTCTCAGAATTTTTTTTTTTCCCTGAATAGTTTTCAAACACAGAGTATGTTGAGGTACTGTGAAATATCAATGTAACAGTCTCTTTGTCTGAACTCTCTATCCGGCAGTGGAAAAAACGATCATAAGACAGTAGTTGCACAAAATTCAGTGGGAAATTCTACCATTTTAAGCAGTTTGGTTACCCACCAAATACTTAACCAAAGGCAACTCAAACAAAAAGAAAATCTAGCTTTCTGACATTTCTGCAGTGTTCAAAATATATTTAAATACAAATTAAAAGTAGTGTTGTAATGAAATTTTTATTAATGGGTGTAGCTCTGGCCAAGACTTAAGACTGGTCTTACAGCTTTTGTAAGTATGGAATATTTATAATTATACAGATTCTTATTTTGTAAAAATAATTCTCAAAACTTACAAATCTGCTCCTTGCCTTTTCTCACAGTTTTCATATTTTCCTGCCATAACTGGCCACAGGTCTTTCCTCACCTGCTAAATTATCAAGTGTCAGTTTTCTTCAGAGCCCTTTTTGGGACTGTTTAGTTTGAGGAAGAGGAGGCTGAGGGGAGACCTCATCCCTCTCTACAACTACTTGAAAGGGCATTGTAGAGAGGTTGGTGCTGGTCTCTTCACACAGGTGATTAGCGATAGAACAAGAGGGAATGGCTTTAAGCTACAACAGGGTAGGTTTAGGCTAAACATTAGGAACGAATTTTTCCAAAAAGGGTGGTCAGACCCCGGAACAGGCTGCCCAGGGAGGTGGTGGAGTCCCCATCTCTGAATGTATGTAAGAGTCGTTTAGATGTAGTGTTGGGAGATTTGGTGTAGGGGAGGAATTTGTAGAGTAGGGCTGATGGTTGGACTTGATGATCCCAAGGGCCTCTTCCAACCTGAACGATTCTATGATTCTATCATTCTATGAAATTAAAATTAAACAGTTGAACTTGACTCAATAGGGGTTAAGCAGCATTATAACAACTATTTCTGAAATTAAACTGTAGTTTGATTTAAAAAATAATCAAACTGTTGGGCTGGATTAAGGCATGACACTATTCTTATAAATGTGATTTTATTAATTAAGAAATCATTAAGGAATTTTTAAAAGAATGTCTGTCTTCTTCATGAGTGGCAAAAAGTTCTTTCAATTTCTAATCATAAACTGTTTAAATACCTAGCAGCAAACATAGTTTGCGATTTAATTTTCTTTTGCATTTTAACATCATTGAGGAATATTTCAATTCTACAAACTTCTTTTTAGATATATCCTCTTTCTGGTACTTCAGATGTTTCCATTGAAAAATGAATTTAATTGAATGACGGATGGCCATGTTTAATGATTATTATTAGTAAATTTATTCTTCTGAAGTATTTTAAACTTTGTGAGCTTTTTTAAAAAGACTAGAGAAAGTTGCTGCTGAGTTGGACACATAATTTAACAAGTTTTTATGACTACAAGCAGAATACAAGTATTAAATGTTAAAGAAATTCCAGAGTAGGTATGCCAAACTTACCTAGTTTCTTATAGGATGATTATTCAGTGCTATGTGATTATTCGAAAGTGTATGAAGATCTGCAGTGTGTCTTTGGAAACATTATTTACTGTATATCAGCAATAAAGATAGTCAGAATGCTAAAACACTTAGCAAACTGTTCAAGGAAAAGAACTGTGGGTTTTGGTTTTTTTTTTTGAGCTGAAATAGTGCTTTTCACCATGTTAAAAACATAATTGATCACAAACATTTTGACAACATACTGATATTTTTCACCAAGTGATTACAGTATGTTCTTGTATGATTGCCACACAGATAATTTTCTGTAGATATTTTCAAGTGCTCCACGGAAAACAGTTATGGTAGTTTCTTATAAAAGGAAAGATCAACTAGAATTTAAAGAACGAAGCAGTCGTGGATGTCAGAGACCTTTTTTTTTTACGTCATTGAGCAATATAATCACACTGGGCAACAGGCAAATTATACAGCCATAAACTTTAACGAGGGAAACTGTCAAGGATGAAGAGTAATAATTAGAGCTTAAGACTGGCAGGATCTTGAGACCCTGCTTTTCTCAGCTTATTCCTTGGCATAGCTGGTAAACTCCTGCAGATGTTGACTCCACCACTTAAGCAACAAAATAAAAAAAAATAAAATGTAAAGTTTCCATGAAAGCCATAGGTCAGATTTGTTGAGATTGCTCTCATCATTTTTGTTGAGGTGCACTTTATCTTATTCTCTACATATACACAGTTTTATTTAACAAATTTTCTGCTAGCACATGAAGTTTTCCTGCTTTAAAATCAAATACTATCCACATGCTTAAAGGTGAAGTAGGCCAGGCTGGCCTAAACCTATCAGAACAAAACCAGGGAAAAGATAGATAATGCTGAAGTGTAAAAAGAATGTTGTTGATGAAATCATGTTAAAATAATAGTATTTAGTGAGAGTGTTTGAGCTTTTGTCTTGCTCATCACAAATGCATCACAAGTTTGACGGTAGAAAATGAGCAAAATGGCCTTCAGATTCCTCCTCTTTCCTAGCCATTCTATAAACACAGGCAGTGCACACTCATTACCATTTCTTGCAATTGTCACCATCCGTTCAACTAATAATATTCAGCTTGTGTCCAAAAGATAGAATAGTCCATTATTCTGCAGGAAAAAACAAACCAAAACATAATAAAAGCCCCCACACACTAGTATGGGAAACTTGTTCTCTTTTTCCACTTAAATACGAAGTTGTAACACTAAAGTGCTTCATAAACCCTTCAGGTCCACATAAATGGATGCTTTAATTTCAGATTTGTCCCTAAATATCTCACCTCTAACTTCAGGGATCCTGTGAAGTTTGGCAATCCAAGTGTTGTCTGTGTTCGTGGAGCTAAACTCAGCTCTGTTTCCTGAATTTTCTGTGAACATCTAGGTCAAGGCAGTCTCAACAAAGAAAAGATTTGAAGCAGCATCCTCAGTGCTGCAAGAGTCTACTAATGCAGTCTGTCTTCCTTATTCACACACTCAGTAAAACTCTGCTTTGTTAGTAGCCTACTGAAATAGTTGAACACACTCAAAATACTAAGAAAGATGCACAGCACTCCAATCATTAACCCTTTGCTACTCTCTCTTTAACTCTCCTCGAAATGCTGCAGAAGTATAAGATTTCACAGCACATTATAAATCAAAACGAAGTTGGTATCAAAAAGCAGAATGGCCATGTTTCCTATGTTTTGGCTCTAAAATCAGACAGAACAAATTCAGCCTTCTGGTGCAGATCAGCCACACAGCACACTGTGCAGTGAAGGGTTTCAGCCTCAGCATAGATGACATCCACCCTGATTTTGTCAGCTTTAAGGACACAAGTTATAAAAGCAATCTTGTCAACTGTTTTAACGCTTTGCAAGAAGTTCTGGACATGTGCTCAGCAGAGGACATTTTGCTTGGTATCACCTATAATACCATCATGCCAATTCTTACTTGCTTTACATCTGAAGTCTACTTTGGTAGAATTGTTTACAAAGTAATAACATCCAGATGCATTTGAAGTTTTCCAAGAAATAAGTAGGATATCTGCATTCAGTCATTACCTATCCACCTCAAAAATGCAGTACCTCTCCCAAAACAGAGATTTTAATAAATGTAAGACTGTCAGCAAAATATCCTCTACCTATTTGAGAGTAACAAGGAGGACAGACTGTCTCAGTTTAATATATGTGGATTTTTTTTCAGCCATGGGAGCTGAAAGAATGACTAGAAAATCTGATTACCTAGCAATATCCTGTTACCTTGGTAGAATACAGCCAAGTTCTCCCTTGTTGGTTTAATACTGTTCCCTGAAGAATGAATTTAAACATTTTACTTTTTCATGTAGGGAATTAACATACATGATAAAGGATCAGAGCCAGTACCTGGGAAATGCAGTATTTATGCGGGTCTCTGGGGTCTCCAGAATCATACTTATCACTCTTGGAACAATCCCCTGAAAAAAAACTGCTTGAGGAAAAGTAGTGATTTAAGAAAGCCTGAATTAAATATTTGAGCAGTTAGAGAGAATAAAAATAATATTTGAAGAAATTACTGTTTCGCAAGTGTTCAAACATTAAACACAGTGCTCTTGAAGTACTATTTTTTTTTACTTTAAGAAAACCTCCCATTCAGTGATTACCTAGTCTGAGAAACTGTAATTTCCTGTAATTATTTCATTGCCATTGGTGCACTGACTGTCACTTTGGCATTAGCAGTGTTGCATGTACTTTTAAAGGGTCACTATTTCCAATTCCACTCCAGGCCAGATAGTCTGACATGACAATAATAGGATGGAAAGGTTACTTCTTAAACATATTAGCCATGACACACAGCACTATCTAACTCAAATGAAATTTGACAGTTTTGGGTGTGCAATTCTATCAGTTTCAAAAATAGACTAATGATCTAATTAATTCATACTGCTGAGAAACGTCATAGTCTCATGAATAAGCACTCCTCAATGATTTTATATTGCAACACTTCCATTAATTTTTTTAAGTAATACCTTAAGAAAAAATAAAAAAAAAATGCTCAGTGCATTTTAAACCTGTCTGACTGAGTCATTGACCTGCAAGCACAGTAGTTTAAGTGTACTTCCATGTGAACTTCTTCCCTTTTGGAAAACATCCCATTGAATGCTTTCTACTGGCTTTGTAAATGATCTGTCAAAAGATGCTACTGAAGATGTTTCCATTTGAGAGGAACTCAGGAAAGAAGTAGAGGGAGAGGCACATCTCCTTCCAAACTGCCTGTCAGCCTTGCTCAAGTGCAGATCCTGAAAATAAAATTTATCCTCTTTGGCAGCAGAGGCTAAAACATTTTTAAAAGAAGGTTTTTCATGAAAAAATATTCCTTAAAGTGTCAAAGCACGGATGACAGAATAAGGATACACCCACTCAGAAAGCTTTATGTGGAATTTTTACCTTTTAGATTACGTTTTCACAGGAGAATGACATAAATATGTTACAATTTTTTAAACGGGACTTTTCTAGTGTCTTGTTTATGTAGCACTCAGCAATAAGTAGAGTGGGAGCGTAGTTGTTACTTTGCATATTATTAATTTGATTTCTGCAGACTTTCCTGTGACTTTCCACAGTCACCTACACCTGTGAAGTCATGTACAATGACACTCGGCTGGCTTCTGTTCCTTTCAGAATCTTGTAAATGTTTAATTATTTCTGAATTGGCAACCTGAGTACAGGCTACTAGTTGTATGAATAACAGTAAGATGTAAGGGCAATATGTAGACATACCCAGGCTGGCAAAAAAATGTGAAAAAATAACTGATGATAATCAGAAAATATAATATTTCCCTCTAATGAGAAGGAAATTTTTATCTGTACACTTTGTAATATATTTTCCAACATTTATATCTTGATCAAGGTGAAATATCATGTTAGTTACCAAGATACCAGAGAATAATGTTATTCTTGGCTAGAGAAAAAAGCAGAAGTACATTTCCAGTTACACCTGACATAATATTAATAGAAAATCCTAGGAGGGATCCATGAAAAGACATTTCAAACAGTATAAGTTATCTATGGAGAGACTCTGTATAATTTGTTCAAGCATACAAATGTCTTTAAAGTAATTGTGATATCAGAGAGATCAAAAATATTTGCAAGACTTAAAATAATTGAATTCTGTTCCCAGAAGCTAGATGACAAATTCACCTTTCTTAGAATATGAGGAAATATTTGCCATAGCAGTTATGAAGCAGGGAGACTGATGAACAAAAACAATCATGATACGCTAGTAGTTTTAGAAGTGTCAGCCAACGAGCAATCTGGTCTGCTGATGTCCTGTTTCAGGCCTTGAAACACTAGAAAGTCCAGGTCCATGTAACAAAGTTCACACTGTAGCAATAAAAAGTTTCATCTGGGTTAACCAAGAAATTACCAATTCTTCAACCACATGCCAATCTGTTGAAAAATAACAGGTAGGACTCAATTAATAAAGAAGGACAAGGCCATGTTAACTGGCATGAATTATACAAAAGGGCTGATAGTGTACTTAATAATTAAAGGAAGGCAATTAATCCTAATCAACATGTATTTACGGAAAGTAGATCTTAACTTAGATCTTAGATACATTGGAAGGATCTCTCCTTTTTTTTCTGCAGTTATAAATTGGGGTTATAAAAGCAATAGTGCTGATACAGTATGCTTAGATTTTAAAAAGCCATTTCTTTTGATATCACTACTATGTGAATTACATTGTTCTCATTTCTTATTGAAAATGCAAAGTATCCTGAACACTGAAATCAATGAAACACTGTTTAGCTGATAATGTGAGTAAAAACAATTGCCTGTATTAGGATGGTTGTCTACTAGGAACCCAGACACCTAGTTTTAGTAATAAAACTGCCTAATACTTATTTTGTATAATCTGAAAATGACCTTAAAAAAATTCTAGTCCTAACAAAAAAGATTTGTAAATGACACAATAATCAGACCAATAATCCTGGATTACCCAATGAGTCAGAAATAAAAGCAACACCCCCACTCCTTTTCAATGTCACTATTGGCAAAACTGCATTGCTAAGTACCAAGGACATGGGTCATATTTCTAGGATGAAAGACTCTGAATAACTTTTAAATCAAATCACTAAACACCTATGTCAGAGGCAAAATAATAATAGTTTAAAAAATCTTTGGGGGGTAAAATAATAAATATTGTGCATGTATGTCAGTTCTCTTGTACAACTCATAATGAAATACACTGTTTATAATTCACAGAGGATATTGAGGAGCTGGAGAGGGTTCAAAGAAACACTGTTATTGATTTTAAAGTGTGGAAATTGTGCCTTCTAGACAAAAAAATCAAGTCCTTATGCTACTGGAAACATTAAAGGTAGCTTGTCCAGGAATAAACTACTTTTAGAACACAGAATAGCCAATACAGCATTTTATATACCAAAAGCGTGATGTCACAAAATTAAAGCTGGAAATTCTTAGACTGAAAAAAGCACACATTTAATACTCTAAGAGATTAAGACTCTAATACTTTTCTAAGAGATTAAGCACTGGATCAACTTTACTACAAGCTTTTGCAGCATCTTTACCAGCAAATGTGTTTTGTTTTAAAACTTGATTATTTTTTTGGCCTCAAATATTTGCCATAGTTATAGATATTTTATCATTGAGATTTATACCATTACAAAGTCTATTGTCTGATTGAGAGAAATTGGACTAGGTAATTGCAATATTTGGTATTACTTAGGAAAAGTAGCTCACTAACACTGCATATTGTGTTTCTTAAAGGAGACATTAAATTGACACTTACACTAATAAATTACTTCTATAATTGTATGGAACCGTTCAAGAGTGGTTTTGAATATGTCTTAAAAGAAAGCTACGGAAACCTTCTCAGCAGGCCAAAACTTGTCGACCTGATTTCTACTTTTATAATCCTTTAAGGGCCAACATATCTTGCTGATATCATCCCCTGAGCCACACTCATTACAATTTTTTCAATTTATTTAAATCTGCACTGCAGGATCATATCTGGAAACCTGTATTTTTATCTTCACAAAATAAGTAAAATTATTCATAAAGTTGTAAAGTGATTATTTTGCAATTAAAAGTATTTATATTAAATTTTCACTTAGCCAATTGAGATCACTGGCCCAGTGACATCAATGAACATGTTTCAGTTTTGGACGTAGTTTTGGAATTACAGATGTGGATACTTAACTCTGCGGAAAAAAAAAAAAA